>CAMRHE010000591.1:47500-505000 GCA_947044405.1 Leptodactylus fallax
TCTATTACTATCTGTTATCAGCCACGTCAGGAGGGGAGAGGCCGACTGTAGGACAGGGGAATACAATCTATTACTATCTGTTATCAGCCATGTCAGGAGAGGAGAGGCCGACTGTAGGACAGGTGACTACAATCTATTACTATCTGTTATCAGCCGTGTCAGGAGGGGAGAGGCCGACTGTAGGACAGGGGAATACAATCTATTACTATCTGTTATCAGCCATGTCAGGAGGAGAGGCCGACTGTAGGACAGGGGAATACAATCTATTACTATCTGTTATCAGCCATGTCAGGAGGGGAGAGGCCGACTGTAGGACAGGTGACTACAATCTATTACTATCTGTTATCAGCCATGTCAGGAGGGGAGAGGCCGACTGTAGGACAGGGGAATACAATCTATTACTATCTGTTATCAGCCACGTCAGGAGAGGAGAGGCCGACTGTACTACAGGGGAATACAATCTATTACTATCTGTTATCAGCCACGTCAGGAGAGGAGAGGCCGACTGTAGGACAGGTGACTACAATCTATTACTATCTGTTATCAGCCATGTCAGGAGAGGAGAGGCCGACTGTAGGACAGGTGACTACAATCTATTACTATCTGTTATCAGCCATGTCAGGAGGGGAGAGGCCGACTGTAGGACAGGGGAATACAATCTATTACTATCTGTTATCAGCCATGTCAGGAGAGGAGAGGCCGACTGTAGGACAGGTGACTACAATCTATTACTATCTGTTATCAGCCATGCCAGGAGAGGCCGACTGTAGGACAGGGGAATACAATCTATTACTATCTGTTATCAGCCACGTCAGGAGAGGAGAGGCCGACTGTAGGACAGGGGAATACAATCTATTACTATCTGTTATCAGCCACGTCAGGAGAGGAGAGGCCGACTGTACTACAGGGGAATACAATCTATTACTATCTGTTATCAGCCATGTCAGGAGAGGAGAGGCCAACTGTAGGACAGGGGAATACAATCTATTACTATCTGTTATCAGCCATGTCAGGAGGGGAGAGGCCGACTGTAGGACAGGGGAATACAATCTATTACTATCTGTTATCAGCCATGTCAGGAGGGGAGAGGCCGACTGTAGGACAGGAGAATACAATCTATTATTATCTGTTATCAGCCATGTCAGGAGAGGCCAACTGTAGGACAGGGGAATACAATCTATTACTATCTGTTATCAGCCATGTCAGGAGGGGAGAGGCCGACTGTAGGACAGGGGAATACAATCTATTACTATCTGTTATCGGCCATGTCAGGAGGGGAGAGGCCGACTGTAGGACAGGGGAATACAATCTATTACTATCTGTTATCGGCCATGTCAGGAGGGGAGAGGCCGACTGTAGGACAGGGGAATACAATCTATTACTATCTGTTATCAGCCATGTCAGGAGGGGAGAGGCCGACTGTAGGACAGGGGAATACAATCTATTACTATCTGTTATCAGCCATGTCAGGGGGGAAGAGGCCGACTGTAGGACAGGGGAATACAATCTATTACTATCTGTTATCAGCCACGTCAGGAGAGGAGAGGCCGACTGTAGGACAGGGGAATACAATCTATTACTATCTGTTATCAGCCATGTCAGGAGAGGAGAGGCCGACTGTAGGACAGGGGAATACAATCTATTACTATCTGTTATCAGCCATGTCAGGAGGGGAGAGGCCGACTGTAGGACAGGGGAATACAATCTATTACTATTTGTTATCAGCCATGTCAGGAGGGGAGAGGCCGACTGTAGGACAGGTGAATACAATCTATTACTATCTGTTATCAGCCATGTCAGGAGAGGAGAGGCCGACTGTAGGACAGGGGAATACAATCTATTACTATCTGTTATCTGCCATGTCAGGAGGGGAGAGGCCGACTGTAGGACGGGGGAATACAATCTATTACTATCTGTTATCAGCCATGTCAGGAGGGGAGAGGCCGACTGTAGGACAGGGGAATACAATCTATTACTATCTGTTATCAGCCATGTCAGGAGGGGAGAGGCCGACTGTAGGACAGGGGAATACAATCTATTACTATCTGTTATCAGCCATGTCAGGAGGGGAGAGGCCGAGAGGAGGGGACTACAATATATTGCTCGCAATGCTGAAACCCTCTGATATATTTCTATTTATTATTAAGCTCCTGTGCTATTATAAGCAGTGGACTGTAGGGTTACTGGCCCTTTAAGGCATGTAGTAGCCATTTCTGTCATATATTTTTTGATATCTCAGGCCTGAAGCCAGAACACATTGCCCATTATCACAGAAAGGTTCCAGTTAATGAACCTGGATAAATCTAGTAAGGTAATGGTGGCGTTTCATGTCAGACGCGGCGACAGACGTTTATATTTGTGTCTGACAACTGTCAGTAAATGCACCAGTTGCTAAACTGAATTACAAGTCAGTAAGAGAATTCCTTATAAATTATCCGCGGCCATTCCCAGTGACTGTGATATAGCTGATCACTGGCCAGATGGTTCCCATAAACAGCCAGACCCTCACCCTGAAGGCCGCACGCCTGTCACATTGGCAGAATTACCTGTGTATCTATGGGTTTTCTTGGAGATAATGGGCTACCAAAAACAGGAGGTTTCCATGGTAACGAAGCGTGAACGCCCAGGCAGAAGAACGTCAGATCCAGAAAAACCGTCTTCGTCATGTTCCCTTCTGCGGGATCCTTTCTCATCTCTGAAACAGAAAACATGATGGAGGAATGAGCTGCGTTCTGTGTCACTGACCCCCACCCCCCCTCTGGGGCCCACACGGGGTTAATGAATAGTATCTGAATTCTCTGCATGTGTTTGCCATTGTTGTGGAGCTGCAGCAGCCGGCAATGCCCCTTCCTTGGGAGACATGTGTGTGCGTGGGCACGGGGGCTGCGCTGGGTGCTCCTCACTCCTGGCAGATGTCTTACTTTATGCCGTGTATGGAGAACGCTACGAATCATCCAAACTATAGACTAGCTGCAACTTTTTTATATGGGGTATAACTCCCATCATTTATAATCTAATGTGAGTGTATGCCCGTCACATCCAGCCATGGTGCAGGCCGCCATGTTATCAGAGGCTGGTGATGGCGGTCGTGCGACCACAATGTTATTTCATCTGCCTGACTTCTACGTCCTTGTTTGATGGGTATTTTTAGGTATGTCCGGAATGCTCCCAAAATAAAGGGAGACATCCCAGAATCCTAGAAGAGCTGGACGCTGTCTATTCATTTCTATGTGATGTGGGCACATTATGTCCTGGACGTGGTATAAAAGGGGCACGGCTGCCACATTTTTGTGGTTGTGTTACAAAATAGGGACATGGTCTCATGCTGTGTGATGTTTATGGGTTTTATGCCATAAATAGAGATGTCACTACCGGGCCCTGGAGCCTCAGGGGGCCCAAAGGCCTCTCTACAACATCACACACCAGTATTATAGATAGCCCATGGTAAGTGGGGGCCCCGTTACATATTCTGTGTTGGGGCCCAGGAGCTTCTTGTTCCGTGACCATAGTAAAGCTATAGACGTGGGGTGTCGCTACGTGCTGTACGCTCTCCAGCAGGCCTGGGCACCCATACTGCTGTAGTATATAAGGTGGACACCTTGGTCTCTGCAGGGCCTATTGCTGGTAGCTGGGAGGCTGATAACAGGTAGCAATAGCATACACTGACTGTGAGTGCTGTATCCACTAATGCAATATAAACTATATACATACAATTATTTCTTAACCCTTTGTGCTACATGATGATGAATTGTTCATGGCATTGAAGGTGACATTAGATTATAAGCTCCAGCGGTGCAGGCTCTGTGGTGCATGGTGGGCAGGTTGGTGCAGGTAGACATGACTGTCAGGGTCAGGCCAGTGCTAGTGCAGGCAGCTGACAGGCGTCAATAAGCACATAGCGTTACCTTCTCAGCTCCCGGAGTGTAATAACAATGCAGACGGCGGCCGTGGAGGGTAATGAGCCTTCCAGGAATGAAGAGCATTTACAGTACATTCAGGGACCTTGAGCGGTTCGCCAGCAATCAGCGGCTATGAAGGACGGGGTGTGTCGGGTGCAGAGACTCCAGAAAAACCCGTACAACACTATTCTGTCTGGATTGTGACTTAGATGGCTGCATTGACCACTTACAGGTTATTATTCAGCTTTCCTAGACTCCTGATCAGTAAAGCTGACTAGTTATACAGTAATAGTGATGTATTGTAAAAATCTTTAGCCACAGCTTTAGGGGAACCTCTGACACAGGGGCACTGTCCCCCTCTTCCTTCGACCCAGTTTTTCGCTTTCACACCTGACCATAATGGCTTTCACTGCCGAAAAATCGGATCCAAATTCTGCAAAATAACATGTGCACTGCATTGTGTCAGTATGTCATGTACGCTCGCAGATCGGCAGACTTGTGTGATCCCTCTCATACAGGTGAGCCTGTGCTGCAGATATAGGCAGGATTCGGCCCTGCTCCCTATTTTGCAGATGGGTTCTACGGACCGGATGCTGATTTGTAAAAACTATGGACAAGTGTATATGGGGCCATAGAAATGGACATGTCCGTATACTATCCATAATTACAGATCCATAACTGCAGACAGTATACTGAAAACAACAGTGGTCATGGGCATGAAGACAACTGTGACTGAAAAGCAATGGTGGACCTGACTTCCTGGAGGTTCCCCTGCTCTTTTAATAGAATGCCTTAAGACTTACAGATCACAAATCCTTAAGGCTGAGGCCCCATGTTGTGAAAACTCTGCATTTTACATTACCTGCAAAGTGAATGGGATTCTGGCTAATCCCATCCAAACATTGCAGAAGAAAATCTGCAGAGGAAAAGCCAGCATGTATATTATTATTATTATTTTTTGCTGTGTTTCGCTACGTGGGGCCCCGGCCTAAAGGGGTTTTCCATCCCCAAATCGAGTTTTCATACTTATGGTCTATCCACAGGGTAGGTCATCAGCATCCGGACCCCACACAGATCAGCTGTTGCTGCAGTCTGTGTTTGAAGCTGCCGCAGTGGACGGCCGGCATGTGCAGGCTGTCCTGTTCAAGTAATAGGAGCGTTGCAGCAGCCCCATCATCACTTGAGTAGCGCCGATGCTGCATGCGCCGCCCGTCCACTGCAGCAGCTTCCGTCACCCGGAGGCTGCTAGGACAACTGATCTGTGCAGGGTCTGGGTGTCAGACCACCACAAAAGAAAGAGTATGGAAGACTCATTTGGGGCCGGAACACCCCTTTAAAGAGAGAGTCCTTGTGCAGCTGCCTTTTGTCACTCAGCTCCCCTGGGCTCCTGAATGGTAAACCTGCATAATACTACAGCTCTTATTCTCCCGCTGAGGTTCATCTATTGAGATTGCAGAGCTGGTTGTTGTGGATACAATAGCTGAATTTCTGAATTCTTACAGGGGGGCACATACTTTTGGCCTGGCACTGTGTGTAGGCCTCTCCGCCACGTGCAGGCCAGGATCGGAGTGCTCTTTGCCGTAGGTAATGGACGGCTCTAGTGCATTGATCGCCTGTTAATTTGGATAAATCCGTCAGTTTAATGACAGGGCTGAATAATCCAGTTATAAATCTTCTTCCGCTCGGGGATCTGTGTCTTGGCCGCCTGTGGCGACTATAATGCCGCTGGATCTTAGTGACCGGTGTTCTGACTGCAGCACCTCCACCTCCTGCGCTTGGTTAGGCTCCAGGTCCACATTCACATGAGGCAGTTTTGCGGCAGTATTTCATGCTATGGTGACAGATAAGGACATCATGTATCAGTTGTGAATGGACCTTGTGCTGATCTAACGTAGTGTCACTGGGTCTGGTCCCAGAAGATGATTTTCGGGTGTCCCCGTCACTCGCCCTCACGCTACGTCACTCTTTGCAGTTGCGTTTTCCACCTCATTATCGCCTCCACCTGTCTGCTCGTCGCCTGACGCTGCGGTCCCACTTCTCAGCAGATGAAAGCAGTCTGTGCGCTCCGCCTGAGCCGCCGCCTCCCGTCTCTTTCATAATTCAGAGGGTTTAATACGTTGCGTTTTCCGCGTCTCTCACCTGCTCTCGTCTCCTCCTTATTCAGTGCAAAGAAGAAATTAGTTGCAGGTTTTTCTTTTCAAAGCTGTTTAGTGTTAGAGGATAATGCTAGTGATGTGATTCTGCTAGGACATGAGTGCTAACAGCAGCACAGAGTATTTCAGGAGAGGAGTGTGCTGACCTTATAGGGGAGGTCACAGGGTGAGAGTTACATAGTGGGAGGAGCAGGTCCCCAGCAGTACAGAGTATTTCAGGAGAGGAGTGTGCTGATCTTATAGCGGTCACAGGGTGAGAGTTACATAGTGGGAGGAGCAGGGTCCCCAGCAGTACAGAGTATTTCAGGAGAGTAGTGTGCTGATCTTATAGGGAGGTCACAGGGTGAGAGTTACATAGTGGGAGGAGCAGGGTCCCCAGCAGTACAGAGTATTTCAGGAGAGTAGTGTGCTGATCTTATAGGGAGGTCACAGGGTGAGAGTTACATAGTGGGAGGAGCAGGGTCCCCAGCAGCACAGAGTATTTCAGGAGAGGAGTGTGCTGATCTTATAGAGGAGGTTACAGGGTGAGAGTTACATAGTGGGAGGAGCAGGTCCCCAGCAGCACAGAGTATTTCAGGAGAGGAGTGTGCTGATCTTATAGAGGAGGTTACAGGGTGAGAGTTACATAGTGGGAGGAGCAGGTCCCCAGCAGTACAGAGTATTTCAGGAGAGGAGTGTGCTGATCTTATAGAGGAGGTCACAGGGTGAGAGTTACATAGTGGGAGGAGCAGGTCCCCATCAGCACAGAGTATTTCAGGAGAGGAGTGTGCTGATCTTATAGGGAGGTCACAGGGTGAGAGTTACATAGTGGGAGGAGCAGGGTCCCCAGCAGTACAGAGTATTTCAGGAGAGGAGTGTGCTGACCCTATAGAGGAGGTCACAGGGTGAGAGTTACATAGTGGGAGGAGCAGGGTCCCCAGCAGCACAGAGTATTTCAGGAGAGGAGTGTGCTGATCTTATAGAGGAGGTTACAGGGTGAGAGTTACATAGTGGGAGGAGCAGGTCCCCAGCAGCACAGAGTATTTCAGGAGAGGAGTGTGCTGATCTTATAGAGGAGGTTACAGGGTGAGAGTTACATAGTGGGAGGAGCAGGTCCCCAGCAGTACAGAGTATTTCAGGAGAGGAGTGTGCTGATCTTATAGAGGAGGTCACAGGGTGAGAGTTACATAGTGGGAGGAGCAGGTCCCCATCAGCACAGAGTATTTCAGGAGAGGAGTGTGCTGATCTTATAGGGAGGTCACAGGGTGAGAGTTACATAGTGGGAGGAGCAGGGTCCCCAGCAGTACAGAGTATTTCAGGAGAGGAGTGTGCTGACCCTATAGAGGAGGTCACAGGGTGAGAGTTACATAGTGGGAGGAGCAGGGTCCCCAGCAGCACAGAGTATTTCAGGAGAGTAGTGTGCTGATCTTATAGGGAGGTCACAGGGTGAGAGTTACATAGTGGGAGGAGCAGGTCTCCAGCAGTACAGAGTATTTCAGGAGAGGAGTGTGCTGATCTTATAGAGGAGGTCACAGGGTGAGAGTTACATAGTGGGAGGAGCAGGTCCCCAGCAGTACAGAGTATTTCAGGAGAGGAGTGTGCTGATCTTATAGGGAGGTCACAGGGTGAGAGTTACATAGTGGGAGGAGCAGGTCACCAGCAGTACAGAGTATTTCAGGAGAGGAGTGTGCTGATCTTATAGTGGAGGTCACAGGGTGAGAGTTACATAGTGGGAGGAGCAGGTCCCCAGCAGCACAGAGTATTTCAGGAGAGGAGTGTGCTGATCTTATAGTGGAGGTCACAGGGTGAGAGTTACATAGTGGGAGGAGCAGGTCCCCAGCAGTACAGAGTATTTCAGGAGAGGAGTGTGCTGATCTTATAGAGGAGGTCACAGGGTGAGAGTTACATAGTGGGAGGAGCAGGTCCCCAGCAGCACAGAGTATTTCAGGAGAGCAGTGTGCTGACCCTATAGAGGAGGTCACAGGGTGAGAGTTACATAGTGGAGGAGCAGGTCCCCAGCAGCACAGAGGACTTCAGGAGAGGAGTGTGCTGATCTTATAGAGGAGGTCACAGGGTGAGAGTTACATAGTGGAGGAGTAGGGTCCCCAGCAGCACAGAGGACTTCAGGAGAGGAGTGCACTGCTGTAGTGACACTTTCTGACCTGTTCACTCGTGATGGTGCTAGTGAGGACAGGGCTGCAGGTGTATACATAGGGCAGATGACGGCCTTATAATGTACAGTCTGCCATGTTGGGAGGGGCGCTCTTATTTCTAATCACTCAGCGGCGTCTTCTTGTGGTGAAGATTGAAGTGTGCTTTAGTAATCTCTTCACTGTTGTCCCTTCTACTTTTGGGAATTAGAAGAGTTTCTTGTAAATTGCTTCTGTGAAATTGCTTCTCTGTCCCATGGGAGGGCGCCCCCCCGGCTCAGTCTCCATCGCCCGCCATCTTACCCCGTGTATTCCAGTAATTATAGAATTAGCTCTCCGCCGTCTGTGCTGACAGGTTTGTAGTTCTGTATAATCCTCATACAGATATGTGACTTGTCCTGGAGCCACCCGCATCGCCCGTGTCTAGTCGCCCCATAGTGGCCACCTAGTAGTACCTACAATAGCATTCTGCTGTGCCCGGGGCCTTTGTCCTGTCACATGACTCAGTTTTGGCCAGGCTTTAGCTGTTGTATAGACGGCCTCACATCTGACTCTATAATACTATACAGAGGAGCTCATGGTCCACTCAGTGACTACAAGATGTCCAGTCAATGTGACTGCGAAACAAGCTGAAGCCACCCCCCGGGCCGGACAGACAGTAGCAGGGGTTTGTGCTGACCTGCTGGGTTTGGTCTCGTCTCGTCTCAAACGTCTCCATCTTGGTCTCGTCTGTCCAAAGGGGATTATTCCAGAAGTCTTGGGGCTTGTTCAGATAGGACTTTGTAATCTTTTTATAAATTCCTGACAACTCTTCCACACAATCCATACATATTCAGTCTTTCTCCTGACAACCCTTCCATACAAGCCAAACTTGTCCGTTTTTTTTGTAATTGTATTGTCCCAGGCCTGTCCATGTAACATGCTATCTGAGGCCTGATTCCCTGATCGTTGTAAGGTCCGACCACTCCACTCTCAGGAAGAGTATTACTTGTCCTGAATGTTCTCTACTTGTGAATACTCTTCTTTCTGTAGAATGATGGACTTCAGATTGTGTGGAAATGGCCTTCTAACCCTTCCCAGGTCTATGGACAGCAACAATTACTTCTCTAAGATCATTGCTGATGTCTATCCTCTTGTGATAACCTGAATGCTCCAGACCAGAAAATTGCTAAAACCTTTGATTCTATAGAGGTGGTTACATTTGGACTTTGCTTTTCCCTTGACTATATATATATATATATATATATATATATATATATATATATATATCATAGTACCGCTATACCGTGCCATATATACCCTAAATGTTACCAGCCTAACTTTACCAGGTTCTCAGATGCTTGCTAGGAGTCAAGGATTATGATGGTCACCCAGTATTATCGGGGACCTGGTCATTTGCCCTTTCCTCTCGTATAATCTGGCCTGATACTTATGACCAGTATGGGGTGATAGTGTCCCTCCAGCACTCCCCTAATCCTTCCGTTTTCTCCTCCTCTCCATGTTGCTGCTGTAAACTGCAGGCGGTCACAGAGGAATAGACAAAGCTGCTCATGTGAACGTCCGTGAACCACAGACTATAAAGTAATGGAGAATGTAATGAATTCTGTGGGTCCCTGGAGAGTCGGGGTAACATCAGTATTAAAAGCAATCCCCATTACCTGCTGGTGCCCCCCTCCCCCTCGCACCAGGCGTTTACCCAGACTCCTTCCCTGCAGACTCTCTCTATCTTGGTGACCTCCACCTGCAGTGCAGTAATTGGTAATTGCTCAGAGACGTCTCATGCTTGGGCTGTGATTGTCGGGGGCTTCGCTTCTCCTGTCACCTGAGACTCAATGCATGGCTTCAGCCTGTGTCTGGGGGGCTGCGGCTGCAGGGGGGGTCCGCGTGGTAGATTCTCATATAATACAATACGGCTCAGTGTATATTCACATTTAAGGACAGAAACTGCATCATTGTTGCACTGCAGAATCCGCACATATCTGCATTTGGTTTCTGCCTGCAGTTGCACTTGAGTTGTGTATCCAGCAACATTACATGATGGGAGATGTAGTGCTATGTGGTAGAAGACATGATAAGCTTAGATACACTGTCTCAGCATTGCATAATGTGTGGTGTATTATGTGTGGTTCTCTTAGGCAGTATCACACAAGATAAGCTTAGATACACTGTCTCAGCATTGCATAATGTGTGGTGTATTATGTGTGGTTCTCTTAGGCAGTATCACACATGATAAGCTTAGATACACTGTCTCAGCATTGCATAATGTGTGGTGTATTATGTGTGGTTCTCTTAGGCAGTATCACACAAGATAAGCTTAGATACACTGTCTCAGCATTGCATAATGTGTGGTGTATTATGTGTGGTTCTCTTAGGCAGTATCACACATGATAAGCTTAGATACACTGTCTCAGCATTGCATAATGTGTGGTGTATTATGTGTGGTTCTCTTAGGCAGTATCACACAAGATAAGCTTAGATACACTGTCTCAGCATTGCATAATGTGTGGTGTATTATGTGTGGTTCTCTTAGGCAGTATCACACATGATAAGCTTAGATACACTGTCTCAGCATTGCATAATGTGTGGTGTATTATGTATGGTTCTCTTAGGCAGTATCACACATGATAAGCTTAGATACACTGTCTCAGCATTGCATAATGTGTGGTGTATTATGTGTGGTTCTCTTAGACAGTATCACACATGATAAGCTTAGATACACTGCCTCAGCATTGCATAATGTGTGGTTCTCTTAGACAGTATCACACATGATAAGCTTAGATACACTGTCTCAGCATTGCATAATGTGGGGTGTATAATGTGTGGTTCTCTTAGACAGTATCACACATGATAAGCTTAGATACACTCGCATTGCATAATGTGTGGTGTATTATGTGTGGTTCTCTTAGGCAGTATCACACATAAGCTTAGATACACTGCCTCAGCATTACATGATGTGGGGCGTATACTGTGTGGTTCTCTTAGGCAGTATCACACATGATAAGCTTAGATACACTGTCTCAGCATTACATAATGTGTGGTGTATTATGTGTGGTTCTCTTAGACAGTATCACACATAAGCTTAGATACACTGCCTCAGCATTACATGATGTGTGGTGTATTATGTGTGGTTCTCTTAGACAGTATCACACATGATAAGCTTAGATACACTGTCTCAGCATTGCATAATGTGTGGTGTATTATGTGTGGTTCTCTTAGGCAGTATCACACATGATAAGCTTAGATACACTGTCTCAGCATTGCATAATGTGTGGTGTATTATGTGTGGTTCTCTTAGGCAGTATCACACAAGATAAGCTTAGATACACTGTCTCAGCATTACATATAGGGGGCGTATACTGTGTGGTTCTCTTGTATATATGGGGTGTCTACATTGGGTGACTGGAGAGCGGAGATCTTTGGCTGGGTGTATATGGGGTGCGGTGTCTACACTGGGTGCAGGATGGAGGGAGAACGATTTGGGTCCGGGTTTATTCTCCACCGGATACATCATACAAGAACCTACAGCAAACTGGTCATGTCCGATCCTCCCACTATTTCAGCACAGTCCTCTCCTAAAATACTCTGTGCTGCTGAGATCCCATACCTTCCATTATGTAACTCTCAGTCTGTGTATATAAGATCAGTTCACTCCTCTCCTGAAATACTCTGTGCTGTCACCTAGAAACGCCATTGCTGCCTCCTGACCACTCATGATAGAATTGCCCTTCCGTGTCCTTGTGGTGTCAGCATAATAGTCAGGACACATCTGTGTGTCGGTGACCGGTGTCCTACAAGCCTCCATTTTTTTCCCTGCACCCTGAGGGGTGGGTAGTCGACCATTCAGCCTCCATCTGTGCACCATAACCCCGACATTAGCAGAGTACTGACCTCATACGTCACAGCCGAGCCCCAGTGCCATGAGGGCCGTCTGCCCCATAAGAGTGCACCAGTGTTGGGACAATGTAGGTGGCCCCTGTTTTGCTTTGGGCCCAGAGAGCTTTAAGACACCTCTTGATTTTATCATAAAAAGAAGTAAAATTGTTCCTGTTTTTCCAACACTATCCGCATCTATTTGCTTCAGTGGGAGGTCCACGGCAATCAGACGTCATGTGAGGATCGGCAGCGATCAGACTGTGATTGGGTCTGAGGAGTCAGGTGATCATGGGAGTGTTAGAGATGCTGGACATTACAGGGCCATATGGAGGACCTCTTGTTTGTACAGCAACCCATGCTAAGAAAGAGAGGTCAGACTGTGAACATGTGACTTACTGAAGAAGGTGAAAACAGGATAAGGAAAGACACTGTGAGGAGACCTCTGTTATTACTGAGGGGTGGTCTTACAGACAATGTGTCTCTTTAAGAGAACATATGTCATGTATGTACGTAGGCTCTGCATTACTGCAGCTGTAGCCATCAGGGAGCTGACACCACCATGATCGGGACATATTGTGAATGGCGGCGACTGCTTTGATATGGAGTACCTGCGCCTTGTGTAAATCCCCAGATGGTGGAGATCAAAGGAGGCGACTTGTGCAGTTCAGGCCGAGCTAATCTCTGTCTGGATGAGCAGCCTACGGAGGTCAGGAGACAATAGGATGATGTCCAGTCCACCTGCTGCAGCAGGGCAGGCTGTATGTCCAGTGTGTCCTGGAGGCTACCGGATTATATTATATTTATATCACCCCTGAGGAGGAAGGGGCGACCTGGGAATGGGAACTCGGCCCAGTGATGAGGCAGTGATGCAGTTGTGGGGTCGGACCTTGCAATGTTTATGGTGGGATAGTTGCCAGAGTGTTTCTTTAATATGTAAGGCTGCAGGGTGATGAGAATGTCTGCCTGGGACCTATAATAGAGCTGGGACTCTTTTGACTTGTATTAGAGAAGTGGTCTTCAACCCGTGGCTCTTCAGATATTGTAAAACTACAACTCCCAGCAACATCAGGCCTTAGAAATATAATAGAGTGGTGGTCTCCATGCTATGGCTACCCCGCTGCTGCAAAACTACAACTCCCAGCAACCTGATGCTTCTGAATTACAGTATAACAGAGTAGTTGTTTCCAGCTACTGCAGAACTACTAGTCCCAGCAACCTAATGGCTTTAAGTTACAACTCCCAGCATTGAAAGGCTTTTGAGCTATACTAGAACAGTGGTCTACAACCTGTGGCTACTACTACTACTCCCAGCAGCCTGATGGCTCTGAGTTATAACAGAGTAGTGGTCTCCAGCTACTGCAGCACTACAACTCCCAGAAAACTAATGCCTTTGAGGTATAATAGAGTAGTGGTATCCCACTGGTGGTAGTACTACAACTTGCAGCATGCCCTGTTAGCGGCTGGAGGGCAGTGTATAGTGAGTAGAAGAAGCCAGAAGTATCTGGGTGAGATCTGGGAGTTGTGCGCGGCCGCCATGAGACAGATGTGAGTTTTATCGCTGCCTCGAGTCATAATAAAGTGAAATATGGGGCAGACTTTGGTTTTGATGCCGGCTGCGGATTATTCGTGAACCGCTGCCCGGACGCTGAGACTTTCTCTTTTTCTTGACTTGAGTTTGGATTGAGATGATCCATGTTCAGGTTTTTCCAGAAAGCTCCATGATTCATTGATAAAAACTTCACAGGGTGTTAATGATTAATCCTAAAATAGCGCTGACGCCGGCCGCGGCTCCCTGTGAGGTCTGATGTGTTGTATCCGGCGTGCTGGGGCAAGGGGGGGCGTTGTACAGAAAGGCTTACAGTCTAATTGTATTCATCTTCTTGTCTTGCAGTTACAGAGAAGGAAGTGCAGCAGTGGTAAGTCACAGAGTTCTCCTTGGTTTTATTGCATGCGATACCCTAAATGTACACGTAAAGCACAACTCCACCCACAATGCAAGTTGTCACAGCTCCTCCCCCCTGGTGCATGGCTATAAACCCATTTCTATGCTCAAATGACCAGAGAATTGGCCTGAGAGGAGGAGGCGACATTCACCTTCGAACAGCTGATCAGAGGGGGCGCTGGGAGTGGGACCCCCACTGATCTGATATATCATAGAAAGCCCCTCTAACTTGTAGGATCACTGCTGTCCTAGGAGGCCACAAGTGGCGTCCAATTATTATCGGAGTTGTGCTTTTAGTGTTAGAACATACCGTACTTGTGAAAAAAATGCTGCAAAGTGTCAATACTATTTTACAGAAATGGAAGGGTTAATAGTTTATTTTTGTGAATGAGGAAAAAAAAATGTAAATGCCCTCAATATTTGCTGTGACCTTTGCCCTGTGGAGGAGGAGTCTTGGAAGTGATGATCCGGCCCCCACAGATAGAGCCCTGACATCATCCAGTCTGTCTGGGATGACATGAAGAGACAGACAGATTGGAGCAAGCAACATCCACAGAAGATCTGGGCTTAGTGCTCCAAGATGGCGGCGGGAACGACCTCCCTGCCCTGTCCTGCCCAAAACTGGCTGCAGGTACCGAGAAGAAGGCAAAGGGCAAAGGTCACCCCGAATATTGATGGGATTTTCTCTTTTATTCATTCACTTTATAAAATAAACTATTAACCCTTCTATTTCTGAAAGCATTCTCACTATGTGGCTGCTTATAACTTTTGCACAGCGCTGTGTCTGTATCTCTAGATGGTTATTAGGGCTGATATAATACATGGTGACAGGTTTGGATCCTTGGCCTGATCTCTGGACCATGTGGATGGGCAGTGACTGTCATGTCCTAGTAGATGTAGTTCACCTCCCTGGTTACTTACTGTACTTGTTCCTATAGATGTGTCTGACTGTATGGGGGGGGGGGGGCAGATACTTTTACATATAACATATCGAAGTGATTTTGCACATTTATCCCAATGAATATATCATGAAGAATGCCAAGACCTTTGGTAGACGTTGTCTGACAACCTTTCACCATCTTCAAGATCTCTGCTTGCTGTCAGTGAATGGAAACATTCTTATTTATATCCAGAGCCAAAATACTCCTCCTGACCAAATACATCTAACAGCTGAGGGTTTGTTACAGTATCCAGTGTAGACAATCTGCTGTGAGCTGATACATTGTAGCAAACTATCAGGACAGGAGAGATTGGTGCTGCTACTATTAGCTGACAGATACATTGTAGCTGAGACTCGGTAATGATTTTAGGTGGGTGGTCATAAACCTCAGGCTGCAGGTTCAGGCCCTGGGCAGTTGCCACATTTGTCCTCTCTATATAATTTTGGGGTGTATAACAGGTGACAGGTACCTCAACGATGGGGGAGTCGTAGCCAGCAGAGTCCATAAGCCGAGCACCATGTGACTGAGAGCTTCATCGTGTATCCGCCATCCGCTTGTGTCCTGATATTGGATTTTGCGTAGTAATTGTATGTATGGGGTTGTCCCATTAAGGACTCTTACCCTGTGGTAAGGGGGATAAGTGTTAAATTGTGGAGTGTCCCACCATTGGGTCCCCAAGCGATCAAGAGAACAGGGCACTGAAACTCGCCCATGTCTCCTCCATATGAAGTGCCAGGGCACTTGCGTGACCGCTGCTCCATTCACTGCCATGGGGCCACCAGAGATTGCTTAGCAATGAATGGAGCGCAGGTCACACAAGTGCACTGGACCTTCACAAGTTCTCCTGGTGGTCGGACCCCAATGATGTGACATTTATCCCCCATCCAACACACCAGTGACAGAATTATCTACCCTGCAGATTAGTAAATCCCTGCTGAATTCTGCAGCGTGTGAGTTGAGCCTAGGCAGGATCTGCAGAATCTCCAATAATTGGGGTAAACCTCACAATAACATGCTGCAGACGTACAGGACAGATTTCTGCTTCCCTGCAGCATGTGAGAACACAGCCCTACTTGTATTGTCGCTCTCTGTAGTAGCGAGCCATGCAGCTCTGTGAGCAGGACACTCTAACATAGCTTTATGGCCTTGGTATTCACTGACAATAAGTAAAGATCTTAATAATTGTGAGAGGTGTTTGGTTGTTTCCGTGGTATGGTGCATGCTCGGCCGCCACTCGGACACCCCATGCAGGACATAGGAGGAGGATTCCTAGTTCTATAAGTGAAGAATTTATTTAGATTATGGTAAAATATGTGATCTAAGCTGTGACTAACGCCATGGCCCACGCTGACTGTAAGTAGAACGGAGTCCCCTTCCCCACACAGTGTCGTGATGTTGTCTGTCACACAACCCAGTGTGCAAATATTATCCCCCCCCCCCAGTGCCGGCAGAGCGCAGCCATGAGGAGATGTGAGCTCAGTAATTGAATGCAGCCGCCCATGTCCAGGGAGGGGTACCGAGCTTCATTCCCTGAGATGGTATATTCCGAGGGATGTGGAGCAATGTAATGCACTTATCAAATATTCATTCTGCAGAGCTGCATAGAAATGATGTGATGCAAAATATCTGTAAACCCAGAGAGCACAGGCCCGGGGCTCAGTGACGGATGCAAGCTATAAGGACCTGAGGCCAGGGCTGCAGAAGAATCTGCAGCATGCACCCCCGGGCGTGGGGCCCGGTAACTGTGGGGCTCGGTAACTGTGGGACCCGGTAACGGTGGGGCCCGGTAACTGTGGGGCCCGGTAACTGTGGGGCCCGGTAACTGTGGGGCCCGGTAACTGTGGGGCCCGGTAACTGTGGGGCCCGGTAACTGTGGGGCTCGGTAACTGTGGGGCCCGGTAACTGTGGGACCCGGTAACTGTGGGGCTCGGTAACTGTGGGACCCGGTAACTGTGGGGCCCGGTAACTGTGGGGCCGGTAACTGTGGGGCTCGGTAACTGTGGGGCCCGGTAACTGTGGGGCCCGGTAACTGTGGGGCCCGGTAACTGTGGGGCCCGGTAACTGTGGGGCCCGGTAACTGTGGGGCCCGGTAACTGTGGGGCCCGGTAACTGTGGGACCCGGTAACTGTGGGGCCCGGTAACTGTGGGGCCCGGTAACTGTGGGGCCCGGTAACTGTGGGGCCCGGTAACTGTGGGGCCCGGTAACTGTGGGGCCCGGTAACTGTGGGGCTCGGTAACTGTGGGGCCCGGTAATGACAGTCTATATAATGTGAACACTCCAACTAGACCTGATCAACCCTTCCCCCCTCTGGCCCTGCACCAAGCATAACACATTAGCTCCTCTCTGAGTCTGCAGTTTGCAGTGGCCTTCTGTCAGTACAGCCTCCTCTTCACAGGCCATGTGGCATCATGTTAATCAGTCACATGGCCTGTTTACAGTTCAGTCCCATTCAAGTAAATGGGGCTTAGTTGCAATACCAAGCACAGCTACTATACAATGTACCATGCTATGCACTGAGAGCTGGAACACTGCACTCTCTTGAAATAGCTGATCGGTGGGGGGTCTCTGGTATCGGACCCCTGACAATCTTCAAATGATGATCTATCCTAAAGATAGGTCATCAACTAATAAGCCTGGTTAACCCCTCTCTGGCGCATAGACTGCCTGTCTAAAAGTTTACACCTCCTATTGGCTGTTGCATTTCAAGTCACGCCTCCATTCTATAAGCCACACCTCTTTTCTTTAAGTCATGTAAAGGCTATGTTGAGCTAGTGTGAAAAAATTACATGTGCCACCCAAAGTGTGTCACATGATCGGACACATTGTAGGCACCAGCACATGAGGACATCTGTTCTGGCCTGGGGGTTCCTTTAAATTCTGGATCCTTGGCACAGACCATGAAACCCCAGATAGATCCCTCTCTGTGATGTCCAATGCCATATCACTCAGTGCTGTTGTGAGGGGCGGGGCTGTGACAACCTCGTGTGCCGCCATTCATGTATTCCTGAGACCTTCCCTGTGACTACTCCTCACATGAACATTTTTGCAGGGACTGTCCATCTATATACACGCGTATCTCTGGAGATCCTGGCACTGGATGAGACTTATCACACGTCTCCATTACATGCTGGTGTGAAACCACTGACGTGGAGCAGCGGGCCAGACAGTAAATTGCTGCGATGCTGCGGGGTTACCATGACAACCAGGCACATCATGGCTGCCTCCCTGACCTGTCCCCATTCCTGTACATAGCACATGATGTCTGCGCTCCTGACATAATAACAGCCTTGCTCTCCTCGCCTGGAATCCTCTATATTATTACAATCTCCAGCCTCGTCTATTTCAGTATCTGCTTTGTGTAATTACAGCGCCCCTGCGCCTACGCACCGTGGGAACGGCCATATATATATCCATATGGGGGGGTTGTTATATCGTAATATTGCCCGGGAGGTGAGAGGCACAATAAACCTCAGAGGCTTCATATTCGCAAAAATACATTGTTCTCCCCCTATGTAAATATCTAAGAATGACATCACACCGTATCAGCGCTCAAAAATCAGGTTCATGAATATAATGTCAGAAGCCGTGACCGCTCCGTATCCTGTCTGTGCGACCTTTATATCTTACCCCATCCATGTCAGCAGATCCCCGCTGCTAAATGAATGGAAACTGAGATTCAGTCACACTGATGTCCATCTGCCGACTACATGTATATACCGAGGCTCAGGAGGCAGCGAACACATCCATACTGAAAATATATATATATATATCATCACTATATACTATGTACCAGCTGTACATATATCACTATATACAGGGGATACCCAGGTTATACCAGCTGTACATATATATCACTATATACAGGAGATCCCCAGGTTATACCAGCTGTACATATAGAACTATATACAGGGGATACCCAGGTTATACAAGCTGTACATATATATAATTATATACAGGAGATCCCCAGGTTATACCGGCTGTACATATATAATTATATACAGGAGATCCCCAGGTTATACCAGCTGTACATATATCACTATATACAGGAGATCCCCAGGTTACACCAGCTGTACATATATAATTATATACAGGAGATCCCCAGGTTATACCAGCTGTACATATAGCACTATATACAGGGGATACCCAGGTTATACCAGCTGTACATATATAATTATATACAGGAGATCCCCAGGTTATACCAGCTGTACATATATAATTATATACAGGAGATACCCAGGTTATACCAGCTGTACATATATAACTATATACAGGAGATACCCAGGTTATACCAGCTGTACATATATCACTATATACAGGAGATACCCAGGTTATACCAGCTGTACATATATCACTATATACAGGAGATCCCCAGGTTATACCGGCTGTACATATATAATTATATACAGGAGATACCCAGGTTATACCAGCTGTACATATATATAATTATATACAAGGGATACCCAGGTTATACCAGCTGTACATATAGAATTATATACAGGAGATACCCAGGTTATACCAGCTGTGCATATATAATTATATACAGGAGATACCCAGATTATACCAGCTGTACATATAGAATTATATACAGGAGATACCCAGGTTATACCAGCTGTACATATATATAATTATATACAGGAGATACCCAGGTTATACCAGCTGTACATATATATAATTATATACAGGAGATACCCAGGTTATACCGGCTGTACATATAGAATTATATACAGGAGATCCCCAGGTTATATCGGCTGTACATATATCACTATATACAGGAGATACCCAGGTTATACCAGCTGTACATATATATAATTATATACAGGAGATACCCAGGTTATACCAGCTGTACATATATCATTATATACAGGAGATACCCAGGTTATACCAGCTGTACATATAGAATTATATACAGGAGATACCCAGGATATACCGGCTGTACATATAGAATTATATACAGGAGATACCCAGGTTATACCGGCTGTACATATAGAATTATATACAGGAGATACCCAGGTTATACCGGCTGTACATATATATAATTATATACAGGAGATACCCAGGTTATACCAGCTGTACATATAGAATTATATACAGGAGATCCCCAGGTTATACCAGCTGTACATATATAATTATATACAGGAGATCCCCCAGGTTATACCAGCTGTACATATATAATTATATACAGGAGATACCCAGGTTATACCAGCTGTACATATATCATTATATACAGGAGATCCCCAGGTTATACCAGCATGGTCCATATCACTATATACTAGGAGATGTATAATTTCTAGCATATATTTGGGATATAAATGTCTCATGCTGAGCACATAATTCTCCTGGGTCCTATGTGATGTTGGGGTTCGGCCTGCAGCCCCCAGCTGTGGTTACGGATGTGATCCCTTCCTATGTCTGCGCTCTTGTGCTCTGCAGCATTGTGAGTCACGTTATTGCCATGTGTACCGCAGGTGTGTATCCAACATAAATACCGTCCTGAGTACATAAACATGCCTTGTATCATGTGCAGACACTGCTTGTGTTGTTTATCCAGACCCACAGTCTGTAATGTATACAGCAGGTACCTCTAGATATATATATATGTTATATACAGCCTAATAAATATCCCTACTTGTCACTGGAGTAGATGACAAGATGAACATGTACAGAACCCAGTCCACTACATTGTAATTTCCAGTATATTTTACAATGTATCTCATCCTATCATGTGTGATACTGTCTCTGAGCTTCTGTATCTCATCCTATCATGTGTGGTACTGTTTCTGAGCTTCTGTATCTCATCCTATCATGTGTGAACCCTATAATGTCACTGGGGAGGTTTATATGATTGTGATGCAGATAACGGACTGTATACATACATGCTGTATACTCTCTCCCTCCTAGTGCTGCACAGATGGACAGACTGCTCCCTCCCACACGTGTGTGTTTTCCTGGCTCTGGCACGCTGCGGCTGTTATGTATTTTTGCTGCATCTTGTGCGGTTTAGGGTGGAAATGGGTGATTTCCAGTTTCTGCTTAATTAGGAGCTGGAAGGAGGAAGTGGGATTTGGATGGCGACGGTTGTATGGAGGAGGCGCCTGCTCCGATACCATCCAAGGGGAGTGACAGTAACAAAGAAGGTGCAGGAGATGTGACTGTATGTCAGGCCATTCATCTATGGTCTGCAGGTCCTGTGAACTCAGTACAAGTCACAAATCTCAGCAACATGTCTGCCCCCTTACATTACAGCTGGAGATGCTGTCACAATTTTCTATTCATACTACTTTCTTTGACCTCAATAATAAATATGTATGAATATGATCTCCCCCTAGTGGTGACTGTATAATATGTATGTAGTGAGCTCCCTCTAGTGGTGACTGTATAGTCTGTATATAGTGAGCTCCCCCTAGTGGTGACTGTATAATCTGTATGTAGTGAGCTCCTCCTAGTGGTGACTGTATAATCTGTATGTAGTGAGCTCCCTCTAGTGGTGACTGTATAATCTGTATGTAGTGAGCTCCCCCTAGTGGTGACTGTATAATCTGTATGTAGTGAGCTCCCTCTAGTGGTGACTGTATAATCTGTATGTAGCGAGCTCCCTCTAGTGGTGACCGTATAATCTATATGTAGCGAGCCCCCCTAGTGGTGACCGTATAATCTGTATGTAGCAAGCTCCCCCTAGTGGTGACCGTATAATCTGTATGTAGTGAGCTCTCTCTAGTAGTGACCGTATAATCTGTATGTAGTGAGCTCCTCCTAGTGGTGACCGTATAATCTGTATGTAGTGAGCTCCTCCTAGTGGTGACCGTATAATCTGTATGTAGTGAGCTCCTCCTAGTGGTGACCGTATAATCTGTATGTAGTGAGCTCCTCCTAGTGGTGACCGTATAATCTGTATGTAGTGAGCTCCCCCTAGTGGTGGCCGTATAATCTGTATGTAGTGAGCTCCTCCTAGTGGTGACTGTATAATCTGTATGTAGTGAGCTCCCCCTAGTGATGCCTGTATAATCTGTATGTAGTGAGCTCCCTCTAGTGGTGACTGTATAATCTGTATGTAGTGAGCTCCCCCTAGTGGTGACCGTATAATCTGTATGTAGTGAGCTCCCTCTAGTGGTGACCGTATAATCTGTATGTAGTGAGCTCCCTCTAGTGGTGACTGTATAATCTGTATGTAGTGAGCTCCCCCTAGTGGTGACTGTATAATCTGTATGTAGTGAGCTCCCTCTAGTGGTGACCGTATAATCTGTATGTAGTGAGCTCCCTCTAGTGGTGACCGTATAATCTGTATGTAGTGAGCTCCCCCTAGTGGTGGCTGTATAATCTGTATGTAGTGAGCTCCTCCTAGTGGTGACTGTATAATCTGTATGTAGTGAGCTCCCCCTAGTGGTGACTGTATAATCTGTATGTAGTGAGCTCCCCCTAGTGGTGACTGTATAATCTGTATGTAGTGAGCTCCCTCTAGTGGTGACTGTATAATATGTATGTCGTGAGCTCCCTCTAGTGGTGACTGTATAATCTGTATGTAGTGAGCTCCCCCTAGTGGTGACTGTATAATCTGTATGTAGTGAGCTCCCTCTAGTGGTGACTGTATAATCTGTATGTAGTGAGCTCCCTCTAGTGGTGACTGTATAATCTGTATGTAGTGAGCTCCCCCTAGTGGTGACTGTATAATCTGTATGTAGTGAGCTCCCCCTAGTGGTGACTGTATAATCTGTATGTAGTGAGCTCCCCCTAGTGGTGACTGTATAATCTGTATGTAGTGAGCTCCCCCTAGTGGTGACTGTATAATCTGTATGTAGTGAGCTCCCTCTAGTGGTGACTGTATAATCTGTATGTAGTGAGCTCCCTCTAGTGGTGACTGTATAATCTGTATGTAGTGAGCTCCCTCTAGTGGTGACTGTATAATCTGTATGTAGTGAGCTCCCTCTAGTGGTGACTGTATAATCTGTATGTACTGAGCTCCCTCTAGTGGTGGCTGTAGAATCTGTATGTAGTGAGCTCCCCCTAGTGGTGACTGTATAATCTATATGTAGTAACCCCCGTAGTGGTGACTGTATAATCTGTATGTAGTGAGCTCCTCCTAGTGGTGACTGTATAATCTGTATGTAGTGAGCTCCCTCTAGTGGTGACTGTATAATCTGTATGTAGTGAGCTCCCCCTAGTGGTGACTGTATAATCTGTATGTAGTGAGCTCCCCCTAGTGATGCCTGTATAATCTGTATGTAGTGAGCTCCCTCTAGTGGTGACTGTATAATCTGTATGTAGTGAGCTCCCCCTAGTGGTGACCGTATAATCTGTATGTAGTGAGCTCCCTCTAGTGGTGACTGTATAATCTGTATGTAGTGAGCTCCCCCTAGTGGTGACTGTATAATCTGTATGTAGTGAGCTCCCTCTAGTGGTGACCGTATAATCTGTATGTAGTGAGCTCCCTCTAGTGGTGACCGTATAATCTGTATGTAGTGAGCTCCCCCTAGTGGTGGCTGTATAATCTGTATGTAGTGAGCTCCTCCTAGTGGTGACTGTATAATCTGTATGTAGTGAGCTCCCCCTAGTGGTGACTGTATAATCTGTATGTAGTGAGCTCCCCCTAGTGGTGACTGTATAATCTGTATGTAGTGAGCTCCCTCTAGTGGTGACTGTATAATATGTATGTAGTGAGCTCCCTCTAGTGGTGACTGTATAATCTGTATGTAGTGAGCTCCCCCTAGTGGTGACTGTATAATCTGTATGTAGTGAGCTCCCTCTAGTGGTGACTGTATAATCTGTATGTAGTGAGCTCCCTCTAGTGGTGACTGTATAATCTGTATGTAGTGAGCTCCCCCTAGTGGTGACTGTATAATCTGTATGTAGTGAGCTCCCCCTAGTGGTGACTGTATAATCTGTATGTAGTGAGCTCCCCCTAGTGGTGACTGTATAATCTGTATGTAGTGAGCTCCCCCTAGTGGTGACTGTATAATCTGTATGTAGTGAGCTCCCTCTAGTGGTGACTGTATAATCTGTATGTAGTGAGCTCCCTCTAGTGGTGACTGTATAATCTGTATGTAGTGAGCTCCCTCTAGTGGTGACTGTATAATCTGTATGTAGTGAGCTCCCTCTAGTGGTGACTGTATAATCTGTATGTACTGAGCTCCCTCTAGTGGTGGCTGTAGAATCTGTATGTAGTGAGCTCCCCCTAGTGGTGACTGTATAATCTATATGTAGTAACCCCCGTAGTGGTGACTGTATAATCTGTATGTAGTGAGCTCCTCCTAGTGGTGACTGTATAATCTGTATGTAGTGAGCTCCCCCTAGTGGTGACTGTATAATCTATATGTAGTAACCCCCGTAGTGGTGACTGTATAATCTGTATGTAGTGAGCTCCTCCTAGTGGTGACTGTATAATCTGTATGTAGTGAGCTCCCCCTAGTGGTGACTGTATAATCTATATGTAGTAACCCCCGTAGTGGTGGCTGTATATAGCTTTATGCAGTGAGCTCCCCCTAGTGATTACTTTTTATATGTACATATTCCATGTAACTTTATTCCTGCCCCCGTAATGTAATATATATTGTTCTGTGTGATATTATCTCCTCTTGTTGACTTCCTTTTCACGTGGGTGAAATATTAAATGAACAAACAAAGTGTGAGATAACGGATATCACGATGACTGAGGGATTTATGGTGACGGCTAATATCCTGAATGTGTACAGTCATGGCCAAAAGTTTTGAGAATGACACAAATATTATATTTTCACATGATCTGCTGCCCTCTGGTTTTTATGTGTGTTTGTCAGATGTTTTTATCACATACAGAAATAGAATTGCATTCATATTATGAGTAACAGAAGCTTATATTGACAGTTAGAATGAGTTAATGCAGCAAGTCAATATTTGCAGTGTTGACCCTTCTTCTTCAGGACCTCTGCAATTCTCCCTGGCATGCTCTCAATCAACTTCTGGACCAAATCCTGACTGATAGCAGTCCATTCTTGCAGAATCAATGCTTTCATTTTGTCTGAATTTGTTGGTTTTTGTTTGTCCACCCGTCTCTTGATGATTGACCACAAGTTCTCAATGGGATTAAGATCTGGGGAGTTTCCAGGCCATGGACCCAAAATCTCTATGTTTTGTTCCCTGAGCCATTTAGTTATCACCTTTGCTTTATGGCAAGGTGCTCCATCATGCTGGAAAAGGCATTGTTGAGCGCCAAACTGCTCTTGGACGGTTGGGAGAAGTTGCTCTTGGAGGACATTCTGGTACCATTCTTTATTCATGGCTGTGTTTTTAGGCAAGACTGTGAGAGAGCCGATTCCCTTGGCTGAGAAGCAACCCCACACATGAATGGTTTCAGGATGCTTTACAGTTGGCATGAGACAAGACTGGTGGTAGCGCTCACCTCTTCTTCTCCGAATAAGCTGTTTTCCAGATGTTCCAAACAATCGAGAAAGGGGATTCATCAGAGAAAATGACTTTCCCCCAGTCCTCAGCAGTCCACTCCCTGTACCTTTTGCAGAATATCAGTCTGTCCCTGATGTTTTTTCTGGAGAGAAGTGGCTTCTTTGCTGCCCTCCTTGAGACCAGGCCTTGCTCCAAGAGTCTCCGCCTCACAGTGCGTGCAGATGCACTCACACCTGCCTGCTGCCATTCCTCAGCAAGCTCTGCACTGCTGGTAGCCCGATCCCGCAGCTGAAACACTTTTAAGAGACGGTCCTGCCGCTTGCTGGTCTTTCTTGGGCGCCCTGGAGCCTTTTTGGTACCAATGGAACCTCTCTCCTTGAAGTTCTTGATGATGCGATAGATTGTTGACTGAGGTGCAATCTTTCTAGCTGCAATACTCTTCCCAGTTAGGCCATTTTTGTGCAGTGCAATGATGACTGCACGTGTTTCTTTAGAGATAACCATGGTTAACAGAAGAGAAACAATGATGGCAAGCACCAGCCTCCTTTTAAAGTGTCCAGTGGTGTCATTCTTACTTAATCATGACAGATTGATCTCCAGCCCTGTCCTCATCAACACCCACACCTGTGTTAATGGAGCAATCACTGAAACGATGTTAGGTGGTCCTTTTAAGGCAGGGCTGCAATGATGTTGAAATGTGTTTTGGGGGATAAAGTTCATTTTCTAGGCAAATATTGACTTTGCAAGTAATTGCTGTTAAACTGATCACTCTTTATAACATTCTGGAGTATATGCAAATTGCCATTAGAAAAACTGAAGCAGTAGACTTTGTAAAAATTAATATTTGTATCATTCTCAAAACTTTTGGCCATGACTGTACATTTAAAGGGATACAACCCCCAAACAGATGACCTAGCTAGATAGGAAGCATGGAGGTGATATTCACAGCACGGTGTATGGACGGAGTCATGGTGGGGGCTGATAAGCTTTTTCTTGAATGATTTTATAATCTGTAATATGGATAGCAGGATGATCTGTGATACACCCCGTCAGCCCTGGCCGTCTATAACGTGTGTAATTCTGCTCTGTCTTCATCCTGCAGGTATAAAGGCTTTATCAAGGACTGTCCCAGCGGTCAGCTCGACGCTGCTGGATTCCAGAAGATTTACAAACAGTTCTTCCCATTTGGAGACCCAACTAAATTTGCCACTTTTGTCTTCAATGTTTTTGATGAAAATAAAGTAAGTCCCTGGCAGTGTAATAAGTATAGCCCCCTGTCCAGGGGATGTATCGCCGCCATGGCTGGTCTGATCGCACACAGCGCTGCGGGGATCGTCAGTCTGCTCTCATGTGTAATGGTTAGCTAGTGATGTCCTTGTCTGGTTTAGTTATTACAGTCTGTACAGAGGCCTATATTGGATAGTTACTATGGCTTGTATCACTCATGACAAATTCCCATTTGCAGGATGGAAGGATTGAATTTTCGGAATTTATCCAGGCCTTGTCGGTCACTTCACGTGGGACGCTGGATGAGAAGCTGAGATGTGAGTGCAAATATTCATACATCAGTAACCGTATGTGTATAGTCTAAGGCTGAGTTCACAAGCTGCAGAATTTCTATATGTTTTAGTAAGGATTCTGTGATAAAAAATCTGCTGCAGTTTACAGTGGAAGACCCAGTGTGTATGCAGAGGTGGTAAGAGCCGGGGCAGTAGGGGGCAGTAAGGGGCAGTAGGGGGGCAGGCTATGGACAGTCTGTCCTGCATCAGGTCTATTACATCACAGATTTCACTCTCAGCAAATTATAGAGAGAAATTTACACCAAAATCTGCAGAAAACCCACAGATTGTCGCACAGATTCATTGTCTACAGCATGTGAACTACGCCTAAGGCTCTGTTTACATCTATTTACTGGTTCAGTATCTCACCTGACTGGATTAGATACACAGCTCAGCAGAGAGTATCATACATGATAGGATTAGATGCATAGCTCTGCAGACAGTATCACACAGGATAGGATTAGATACACAGCTCAGCAGAGAGTATTATACTTGATAGTATTAGATACACAGCTCAGCAGACAGTATCACACAGGATAGGATTAGATACACAGCTCAGCAGACAGTATCACACGTAGTACGATTAAGTACACAGCTCTGCAGACAGTATCACACATAGGATTAGATACACAGCTGCAGTCAGTATCACATGTAGTAGGATTAGATACACAGCTGCAGACGGTATCACACGTAGTAGGATTAGATACACAGCTGCAGACGGTATTACACGTAGCAGGATTAGATACACAGCTGCAGACGGTATCACACGTAGTAGGATTAGATACACAGCTGCAGACGGTATCACACGTAGTAGGATTAGATACAGGGCTGCAGACGGTATCACACGTAGTAGGATTAGATACACAGCTGCAGACGGTATTACACGTAGCAGGATTAGATACACAGCTGCAGACGGTATCACACGTAGAAGGATTAGATACACAGCTGCAGACAGTATCACACGTAGTAGGATTAGATACACAGCTGCAGACGGTATTACACGTAGCAGGATTAGATACACAGCTGCAGACGGTATTACACGTAGTAGGATTAGATACACAGCTGCAGACGGTATTACACGTAGCAGGATTAGATACACAGCTGCAGACGGTATTACACGTAGTAGGATTAGATACACAGCTCTGCAGACGGTATCACACGTAGTAGGATTAGATACACAGCTCTGCAGACGGTATCACACGTAGTAGGATTAGATACACAGCTGCAGACGGTATCACACGTAGTAGGATTAGATACACAGCTGCAGACGGTATTACACGTAGCAGGATTAGATACACAGCTGCAGACGGTATTACACGTAGTAGGATTAGATACACAGCTCTGCAGACGGTATCACACGTAGTAGGATTAGATACACAGCTGCAGACGGTATTACACGTAGCAGGATTAGATACACAGCTGCAGACGGTATTACAGCGTAGCAGGATTAGATACACAGCTGCAGACGGTATTACACGTAGCAGGATTAGATACACAGCTGCAGACGGTATCACACGTAGTAGGATTAGATACACAGCTCTGCAGACGGTATCACACGTAGTAGGATTAGATACGCAGCTGCAGACGGTATCACGCGTAGTAGGATTAGATACACAGCTCTGCAGACGGTATCACGCGTAGTAGGATTAGATACACAGCTGCAGACGGTATCACACGTAGAAGGATTAGATACACAGCTGCAGACAGTATCACACGTAGTAGGATTAGATACACAGCTGCAGACGGTATCACACGTAGTAGGATTAGATACACAGCTGCAGACGGTATCACATGTAGTAGGATTAGATACACAGCTGCAGACGGTATCACACGTAGTAGGATTAGATACACAGCTGCAGACGGTATCACACGTAGTAGGATTAGATACACAGCTCTGCAGACGGTATCACACGTAGTAGGATTAGATACACAGCTGCAGACGGTATCACATGTAGTAGGATTAGATACACAGCTGCAGACGGTATCACACGTAGTAGGATTAGATACGCAGCTGCAGACGGTATCATGCGTAGTAGGATTAGATACACAGCTGCAGACGGTATTACACGTAGTAGGATTAGATACACAGCTGCAGACGGTATCACACGTAGCAGGATTAGATACACAGCTGCAGACGGTATTACACGTAGCAGGATTAGATACACAGCTGCAGACGGTATTACACGTAGTAGGATTAGATACACAGCTCTGCAGACGGTATCACACGTATTAGGATTAGATACACAGCTGCAGACGGTATTACACGTAGTAGGATTAGATACACAGCTCTGCAGACGGTATCACACGTAGTAGGATTAGATACACAGCTGCAGACGGTATCACACATTCATACACCATGTGACTGCTGTGCTGATATATTGCTGTCTATTACATGCAGGGGCTTTTAAGCTCTACGACCTGGACAATGACGGCTACATCACACGGAATGAGATGCTGGACATAGTGGACGCAATCTACCAGATGGTGGTGAGTTAACCCCTAGGTGTCCTGCTGGGGTGCTCATCCTATCAGGGTATATATGTATATACACAGACATTGCCTGCTTGCTATCTCCAGGGCTAGGGTTGCCTGACCATCTATTGTACATTTTGCTTGTTTATGGGGAGGGGGTGTCGCGTGGTTAATGGGGGTCCTTATTAATGTGTCTGTTCTGGCAGGGGAACACTGTAGAGCTTCCTGAGGAAGAGAACACCCCAGAGAAGAGAGTAGATCGGATTTTTGCAATGATGGACAAGGTGAGAGAATTTCAGTTTCTTCTGCATAAGAACTATCAGAGTCTGTTCACACATTGGAGAATGAAGAGGAATTCGAGGCGGACATGCGTCATGGGTTCCTCTTCATTTTCTGGCCGCTGGCTCTCGCAGTATCTATGGCAAGACTGAGCAGGATGCTTATTTTTTTACAGTTTTGCAATTCTGTTTCAATGGAAAGAATCAAGACGGAATCTGGCCCAAAAATCAGTGGCAAATTCTGCCCTGTAAACGAGGCCTAAGAGCCTATTCACACGCATCAGATTTGTTGCCAAAATTTCTGCAGCTGTCCAGTCCTTGTGCTCTCTGCAAGAACAACCTCACAGATGAATGAAAGTGAATTTTGGGCAGAGGAATCTGCAGAGTGTGAACGTGGCCTAGCCGTAGATTACTCTGCCACAGATTAACCCTCCTCGTCTCTTCCTTCCAGAACTCAGACGGTAAGCTCACCCTGCAGGAGTTTCAAGAAGGATCAAAGGCAGACCCCTCAATTGTGCAAGCGCTATCGCTATATGATGGACTGGTATAGGGACCACCGACCACAACCGTGTGTAAGTGACCTGAGGGGGGCGCTGTGGAGGGTACAATCATAATACAGCTTTATAGTCACAGTAACACTGACATGGAAGGTTCTGTTCACACAGCGCAGATGTGAATAGAGGCCTATAGCTTATTCACACGTCTACCGTATGTGCTGTCATTGTACAAATTGTGACTTATTGTGTTGCACTAGATTCCATAGAACTACAAGTTTCAGCAGCTTCATTAGTGCCCTGGTATAGATGTGCAGTGCGTTGTACTTGTTGGTACGGGGTTGAATTGCGGTCAGATTGTCCTCTCCATTTTTACTTGACCCTTGCATGTAAGACACGGTGGATAAAGTTGCAGTCACCGCTGAAGCTACAGGACAAAGAGCCGTGCAGTCCATGTGACGGAGGTTGTACCAAAGCCCCATACACACGCTGCAGCAATCCACTTCCAAATCTGCAGCGCAGTCTGTATGGAACACTTGTGGATTTTGCAGCTGATTTCTGCCCATGTCCACATCAGCAATTCTTATAGGACCCTGCTCACACTATGCAGTTTTCAGGAGACACTTTTTTTGCCTTCCCCGTCTTATCTGCTGATGAGCACCCACAGGAGCTTTCCCTGGGAATTTTCCGCCGCTGCCTCCCGGTGTTCACAGCTCCATGTCACAGTTTGAGTTGCCCTACATAGCACCAGTGTGAGGATTCGGGTGTGAATTCCAGAGGATGCGATCGCACTGACGTCACCGCTGACACTGACACGCGCCGTGTAATAGAAGACAGTCACTGCCCCTTAATGAACCCCAGTAAGAGAGGGAGACACGACTGTATGTGTGTGCAGTAGGCAATGATTGCATCACCACAAGGGGGCGCTGCAGGGCCAGAATCCTAAATGATAGGAGCGGATGATAGCGGTCACATAGGATGGAAATGTCTCTGGAGGTTCTCAGTGCTGGAGATATGTGACATCGAGGAGCTATAATGGAGGGAGGAGGTCGCTACAGCCAGCCTAACCCCAGCCTGAAATGGTTGATAACAGAGAGCAATAGATTGTATCATCTTTCTTCAACTTGCTGAGCTGCTGTATTGACTATTCTCCTGTGTGGTACAATCTGCTGAGCTATGTATCTAATCCTATTATGTGTGGTACTGTCTGCTGAGCTATGTATCTAATCCTATTATGTGTGATAATGTCTGCTGAGCTATGTATCTAATCCCATCTTGTGTGATACCGTCTGCTGAGCTGTGTATCTAATCCCATCTTGTGTGATACTGTCTGCTGAGCTACGTATCTAATCCTATTATGTGTGATACTGTCTGCTGAGCTATGTATCTAATCCCATCTTGTGTGATACCGTCTGCTGAGCTGTGTATCTAATCCCATCTTGTGTGATACTGTCTGCTGAGCTGTGTATCTAATCCCATCCTGTGTGGTAGTATCTGCTGAACTGTGTATCTAATTCTGTCCTGTGGGATACCGTCTGCTGAGCTGTGTATCTAATCCCATCCTGTGTGATATCGTCTGCTGAGCTGTGTATCTAATCCCATCCTGTGGGATACCGTCTGCTGAGCTGTGTATCTCATCCTGTCCTGTGGACTACCGTCTGCTGAGCTGTGTATCTAATCCCATCCTGTGGGATACCATCTGCTGAGCTGTGTATCTAATCCCATCCTGTGGACTACCGTCTGCTGAGCTGTGTATCTAATCCATCCTGTGGGGTACCGTCTGCTGAGCTGTGTATCTAATCCCATCCTGTGTGATATCGTCTGCTGAGCTGTGTATCTAATCCCATCCTGTGGGATACCGTCTGCTGAGCTGTGTATCTCATCCCATCCTGTGGGATACCGTCTGCTGAGCTGTGTATCTAATCCCATCCTGTGGACTACCGTCTGCTGAGCTGTGTATCTAATCCATCCTGTGGGGTACTGTCTGCTGAGCTGTGTATCTGATCCTATTATGTGTGGTACTGTCTGCTGAGCTATGTATCTAATCCTATTATGTGTGATAATGTCTGCTGAGCTATGTATCTAATCCCATCTTGTGTGATACCGTCTGCTGAGCTGTGTATCTAATCCCATCCTGTGGGATACCGTCTGCTGAGCTATGTATGTAATCCCATCTTGTGTGATACCGTCTGCTGAGCTGTGTATCTAATCCCATCTTGTGTGATACTGTCTGCTGAGCTATGTATCTAATCCCATTCTGTGTGGTAGTATCTGCTGAACTGTGTATCTAATCCTGTCCTGTGGGATACCATCTGCTGAGCTGTGTATCTAATCCCATCCTGTGTGATACCATCTGCTGAGCTATGTATCTAATCCCATCCTGTGTGATATCGTCTGCTGAGCTGTGTATCTAATCCCATCCTGTGGGATACCGTCTGCTGAGCTGTGTATCTCATCCCGTCCTGTGGACTACCGTCTGCTGAGCTGTGTATCTAATCCCATCCTGTGGGATACCATCTGCTGAGCTGTGTATCTAATCCCATCCTGTGTGATACCATCTGCTGAGCTGTGTATCTAATCCCATCCTGTGGACTACCGTCTGCTGAGCTGTGTATCTAATCCCATCCTGTGGACTACCGTCTGCTGAGCTGTGTATCTAATCCTGTCCTGTGGACTACCGTCTGCTGAGCTGTGTATCTAATCCCATCCTGTGTGATATCGTCTGCTCAGCTGTGTATCTAATCCCATCCTGTGGGATACCGTCTGCTGAGCTGTGTATCTAATCCCATCCTGTGGACTACCGTCTGCTGAGCTGTGTATCTAATCCATCCTGTGGGGTACTGTCTGCTGAGCTATGTATCTGATCCTATTATGTGTGGTACTGTCTGCTGAGCTATGTATCTAATCCTATTATGTGTGATAATGTCTACTGAGCTATGTATCTAATTCCATCTTGTGTGATACCGTCTGCTGAGCTGTGTATCTAATCCCATCCTTTGGGATACCGTCTGCTGAGCTATGTATGTAATCCCATCTTGTGTGATACCGTCTGCTGAGCTGTGTATCTAATCCCATCTTGTGTGATACTGTCTGCTGAGCTGTGTATCTAATCCCTTTCTGTGTGGTAGTATCTGCTGAACTGTGTATCTAATCCTGTCCTGTGGGATACCATCTGCTGAGCTGTGTATCTAATCCCATCCTGTGTGATACCATCTGCTGAGCTATGTATCTAATCCCATCCTGTGTGATATCGTCTGCTGAGCTGTGTATCTAATCCCATCCTGTGGGATACCGTCTGCTGAGCTGTGTATCTAATCCCATCCTGTGTGATACTGTCTGCTGAGCTGTGTATCTAATCCCATCCTGTGTGATATCGTCTGCTGAGCTGTGTATCTAATCCCATCCTGTGGGATACCGTCTGCTGAGCTGTGTATCTAATCCCATCCTGTGGGATACCGTCTGCTGAGCTGTGTATCTAATCCCATCCTGTGTGATACCATCTGCTGAGCTGTGTATCTAATCCCATCCTGTGTGGTACCATCTGCTGAGCTATGTATCTAATCCTATTATGTGGGATACTGTCTGCTGAGCTGTGTATCTAATCCCATCCTGTGTGATACCGTCTGCTGAGCTGTGTATCTAATCCCATCCTGTGGACTACCGTCTGCTGAGCTGTGTATCTAATCCCATCCTGTGTGATACCATCTGCTGAGCTGTGTATCTAATCCCATCCTGTGTGATACCATCTGCTGAGCTGTGTATCTAATCCCATCCTGTGGACTACCGTCTGCTGAGCTGTGTATCTAATCCCATCCTGTGGACTACCGTCTGCTGAGCTGTGTATCTAATCCTGTCCTGTGGACTACCGTCTGCTGAGCTGTGTATCTAATCCCATCCTGTGTGATATCGTCTGCTCAGCTGTGTATCTAATCCCATCCTGTGGGATACCGTCTACTGAGCTGTGTATCTAATCCCATCCTGTGGACTACCGTCTGCTGAGCTGTGTATCTAATCCATCCTGTGGGGTACTGTCTGCTGAGCTATGTATCTGATCCTATTATGTGTGGTACTGTCTGCTGAGCTATGTATCTAATCCTATTATGTGTGATAATGTCTGCTGAGCTATGTATCTAATTCCATCTTGTGTGATACCGTCTGCTGAGCTGTGTATCTAATCCCATCCTTTGGGATACCGTCTGCTGAGCTATGTATGTAATCCCATCTTGTGTGATACCGTCTGCTGAGCTGTGTATCTAATCCCATCTTGTGTGATACTGTCTGCTGAGCTGTGTATCTAATCCCTTTCTGTGTGGTAGTATCTGCTGAACTGTGTATCTAATCCTGTCCTGTGGGATACCATCTGCTGAGCTGTGTATCTAATCCCATCCTGTGTGATACCATCTGCTGAGCTATGTATCTAATCCCATCCTGTGTGATATCGTCTGCTGAGCTGTGTATCTAATCCCATCCTGTGGGATACCGTCTGCTGAGCTGTGTATCTAATCCCATCCTGTGTGATACTGTCTGCTGAGCTGTGTATCTAATCCCATCCTGTGTGATACTGTCTGCTGAGCTGTGTATGTAATCCCATCCTGTGGGATACCGTCTGCTGAGCTGTGTATCTAATCCCATCCTGTGTGATACCATCTGCTGAGCTGTGTATCTAATCCCATCCTGTGTGGTACCATCTGCTGAGCTATGTATCTAATCCTATTATGTGGGATACTGTCTGCTGAGCTGTGTATCTAATCCCATCCTGTGTGATACCGTCTGCTGAGCTGTGTATCTAATCCCATCCTGTGGACTACCGTCTGCTGAGCTGTGTATCTAATCCCATCCTGTGTGATACCATCTGCTGAGCTGTGTATCTAATCCCATCCTGTGTGATACCGTCTGCTGAGCTGTGTATCTAATCCCATCCTGTGTGATACCGTCTGCTGAGCTGTGTATCTAATCCCATCCTGTGTGATACCATCTGCTGAGCTGTGTATCTAATCCCATCCTGTGTGATACCGTCTGCTGAGCTGTGTATCTAATCCCATCCTGTGTGATACCGTCTGCTGAGCTGTGTATCTAATCCCATCCTGTGGGATACTTCCTCAGAGTACATGATACAAGTATAAGGTTGCTGCTTTCTCTGTCAGTCACTTGGTCTCTCTATGTATACAGTTCATCCATCTCTAAGGCTTTATGCACATGGCCGAGTGTGCAGGCCAAGGGGGGTCTGATTTCCTTAATGGACTGCACTTAGATAACATCTGGGTGCCCTTTGTCCTCCATTGATATCACTGGGGGGTCCGCTCTGTTTTTCACAATCTATATATAAATAACAGATTGGAGCATCAGAGCCCCCCTGGGAAGAGCCTCGGGCTGCACAATTGGCCACCGCGTGCATGACAACTTATTATAGACTCCGGCTCCGGGTTTCCCAGTAAATCCGCTGCAGTCCCTGTTTTTGTACAGAAGTTGTCAGACATTACAGGAAAGCGCCGCAGCTGCAGTTCTGCTACATGGAATCTCAGTTCTAGGAAAATAACCTGTGTGAGGTGCAAAACATCAGCAAGAGACAGGCCACATGGGGGCGAGGATGAGGAGAGGTGATGGTGGTCAGGGGGGCAGAGGGATGGGAGGGGGCGAGAGGATGAGGAGAGGTGATGGTGGTCAGGGGGGCAGAGAGGATGAGGAGAGGTGATGGTGGTCAGGGGGGCAGAGAGGATGAGGAGAGGTGATGGTGGTCAGGGGGGCAGAGAGGATGAGGAGAGGTGATGGTGGTCAGGGAGGATGAGGAGAGGTGATGGTGGTCAGGGGGGGCAGAGAGGATGAGGAGGGGGGCAGAGAGGATGAGGAGAGGTGATGGTGGTCAGGGGGGGCAGAGAGGATGGGGAGGGGGGCAGAGAGGATGAGGAGAGGTGATGGTGGTCAGGGGGGCAGAGAGGATGAGGAGAGGTGATGGTGGTCAGGGGGGCAGAGAGGATGAGGAGAGGTGATGGTGGTCAGGGGGGCAGAGAGGATGAGGAGAGGTGATGGTGGTCAGGGAGGATGAGGAGAGGTGATGGTGGTCAGGGGGGGCAGAGAGGATGAGGAGGGGGGCAGAGAGGATGAGGAGAGGTGATGGTGGTCAGGGGGGGCAGAGAGGATGGGGAGGGGGGCAGAGAGGATGAGGAGAGGTGATGGTGGTCAGGGGGGCAGAGAGGATGAGGAGAGGTGATGGTGGTCAGGGGGGCAGAGAGGATGAGGAGAGGTGATGGTGGTCAGGGAGGGTGAGGTGAGGTGATGGTGGTCAGGGGGGGCAGAGAGGATGGGAGGGGGGGCAGAGAGGATGAGGAGAGGTGATGGTGGTCAGGGGGGGCAGAGAGGATGGGGAGGGGGCAGAGAGGATGAGGAGAGGTGATGGTGGTCAGGGGGGCAGAGAGGATGAGGAGAGGTGATGGTGGTCAGGGGGGCAGAGAGGATGAGGAGAGGTGATGGTGGTCAGGGGGGGCAGAGAGGATGAGGAGAGGTGATGGTGGTCAGGGGGAGGATGAGGAGAGGTGATGGTGGTCAGGGGGGCAGAGAGGATGAGGAGAGGGGGGGGCAGAGAGGATGAGGAGAGGTGATGGTGGTCAGGGGGGGCAGAGAGGATGGGGAGGGGGGCAGAGAGGATGAGGAGAGGTGATGGTGGTCAGGGGGGCAGAGAGGATGAGGAGAGGTGATGGTGGTCAGGGGGGCAGAGAGGATGAGGAGAGGTGATGGTGGTCAGGGAGGATGAGGAGAGGTGATGGTGCGGTCAGCGGGGGCAGAGAGGATGAGGAGGGGGGCAGAGAGGATGAAGAGAGGTGATGGTGGTCAGGGGGGCAGAGAGGATGAGGAGAGAGGTGATGGTGGTCAGGGGGGCAGAGAGGATGAGGAGAGGTGATGGTGGTCAGGGAGGATGAGGAGGGGGTCAGAGAGGATGAGGAGAGGTGATGGTGGTCAGGGGGGCAGAGAGGATGAGGAGAGGTGATGGTGGTCAGGGGGACAGAGAAGATGAGGAGAGGTGATGGTGGTCAGGGAGGATGAGGAGGGGGGCAGAGAGGATGAGGAGAGGTGATAGTGGTCAGGGGGTCAGAGAGGATGAGGAGGGGGTCAGAGAGGATGAGGAGGGGGTCAGAGAGGATGAGGAATGGTGATGGTGGTCAGGGGGGCAGAGAGGATGAGGAGAGGTGATGGTGGTCAGGGGGCAGAGAGGATGAGGAGAGGTGATGGTGGTCAGGGGGTCAGAGAGGATGAGGAGGGGGTCAGAGAGGATGATGATGGTAACGGGTAAGGGGAATTTTAGGCTTTATGTGAACAAATTTCAATGCTATCATAAAATGTTCTGGAACTTTCTCAATCATTGCTTTCTATCAGTGAGTGAGAAAAATAATTATTCATATCCTGAGGCCAAAATTTTTATAAACTTTATAAGCCGCCATACACATTACATGGCGGTTAGCTGAGATCTCATTCAGCCAACAGCCGTCTCTCCAGCTCATCCTCAGCATACATGTCTTCTCAGTAAGAAGAGGGAAGTACGCCACTGTGAGACCCCGCTGTCCCATCCTTTCTGGACCACTCTGCCCCATCCTTTCTGGACCCCTCTGCCCCGTCCTTTCTGGACCCCTCTCTCCCATTCCCTCTGCCCCATCCTTTCTGGACCCCTCTCTCCCATTCCCTCTGCCCCTTCCTTTCTGGACCCCTCTGTCCCTTCCTTTCTGGACCCCTCTGCCCCTTCCTTTCTGGACCCCTCTGTCCCATCCTTTCTGGACCCCTCTGTCCCCTCCTTTCTGGACCCCTCTGTCCCTTCCTTTCTGGACCCCTCTGTCCCCTCCTTTCTGGACCCCTCTGTCCCTTCCTTTCTGGACCCCTCTGTCCCCTCCTTTCTGGACCCCTCTCTCCCATTCCCTCTGCCCCATCCTTTCTGGACCCCTCTCTCCCATTCCCTCTGCCCCATCCTTTCTGGACCCCTCTCTCCCATTCCCTCTGCCCAATCCTTTCTGGACCCCTCTGCCCCATCCTTTCTGGCCCCTCTCTCCCATTCCCTCTGTCCCATCCTTTCTGGACCCCTCTGTCCCATCCTTTCTGGACCCCTCTGTCCCCTCCTTTCTGGACCCCTCTGTCCCTTCCTTTCTGGACCCCTCTGTCCCCTCCTTTCTGGACCCCTCTGTCCCTTCCTTTCTGGACCCCTCTGCCCCATCCTTTCTGGACCCCTCTGCCCCGTCCTTTCTGGACCCCTCTCTCCCATTCCCTCTGCCCCATCCTTTCTGGACCCCTCTCTCCCATTCCCTCTGCCCCTTCCTTTCTGGACCCCTCTGTCCCTTCCTTTCTGGACCCCTCTGCCCCTTCCTTTCTGGACCCCTCTGCCCCTTCCCTGGACCCCTCTGCCCCTTCCTTTCTGGACCCCTCTGTCCCTTCCTTTCTGGACCCCTCTGCCCTTCCTCTGGACCCCTCTGCCCCTTCCTTTCTGGACCCCTCTGCCCCCCTCTGACCCCCCTTTCTGGACCCCTCTGTCCCTTCCTTTCTGGACCCCTCTGCCCCTTCCTTTCTGGACCCCTCTGCCCCTTCCTTTCTGGACCCCTCTGTCCCTTCCTTTCTGGACCCCTCTGTCCCTTCCTTTCTGGACCCCTCTGTCCCTTCCTTTCTGGACCCCTCTGCCCCTTCCTTTCTGGACCCCTCTGCCCCCTCCTTCTGGACCCCTCTGTCCCCTCCTTTCTGGACCCCTCTGTCCCCTCCTTTCTGGACCCCTCTGTCCCTTCCTTTCTGGACCCCTCTGTCCCCTCCTTTCTGGACCCCTCTCTCCCATTCCCTCTGCCCCATCCTTTCTGGACCCCTCTGTCCCATCCTTTCTGGACCTCTCTGTCCCCTCCTTTCTGGACCCCTCTGTCCCTTCCTTTCTGGACCCCTCTGTCCCCTCCTTTCTGGACCCCTCTGCCCCTTCCTTTCTGGACCCCTCTCTCCCGTCCCCTCTAGGTCCAGGTGGCTGCCTATTCCCTTTCAGAACATAAGGATTGTGCAGGTAATCCAGCTGCCAATCCTTCTCTGCCCCAACATCTGCCGTCAAAGGAAAGTCAGGAGAATCCACAGACACTAGATGGTTGGCCAAATTGATCAGCTTAAAGCTTGTCACAGCTGAGGCTTTGCTACAGTGTAGAATTCTAAACCCTGCCCTGAGCTAAACACATCTTCCCATGTAAATAGCCGCAGGATTTGCTTGTCCGTCTTATATGCCAGCCTGACCTTTGACTGTTGTTTTTATGTATTTTTTGCAGATGCCCTGGGTAATCGTATCTTTCCTGTGCCACCAGACCAATGTCAGCAGCTTATCTCCCTCTTATCGATCACTCCCATACAGCGCAAGGATGAGGACGCCCATTTTGACATGCCCTCTTCTTCCCTGATCACCTTCACTCAGCACTGGCAGCCTGCAGGCGGGGGGCGCTGCCGGGCCTGCCTGTGCGCCCTGGTACCAGACATGCTTCCGTCTTTACAGCGTCCCATCTCCTTCTTGCTGCTTCTTGTGTTATCTTGCACTCGGAGGGGATTGCTTATTCACAAGGAAGAGCTTGCCCCGATTTCCAGGACCAGGGGCCCCCAGACCTTCACTTTCCAGAGGATCACAAATCCTCAAACTGTCCCTTCTGCAGAGGAGCAGAGCATCACCCCGGGAGGCAGAAGGGGAGGATTGTAAGAGACGACGCTGAGACGACGGATGAGGCTGTCCGCACTCCTGAAGTATTTTAAGAAACAAAGACTTCTGGGAAAAGGGATGTGAAAGGACGTGGCGGGATCTGTGTGCGCTCCAGAGCCTGCAGTGACCGGCACGCCATGGCTCAATCTACATGATGCTGAATTGTGCTTTTTTGTGAATAAGTGATTTTTTATACATATATATATATATTTAGCATATCTTTTTATTTATTTTTTATGTAATTGTTGTGTCACCTGCTTGGGGGGCGGGGGGGACATATTGGCTGCGATTCACCTTTTTTTTTTTTTTTCTAACACGTTCACGGTACATTAATGCATCTTTACCTTAGCAGCAAAAGGGTTAACAAAAAGAAGGAAAAAAGGTACCAACTCTGTATCAGGGGAGCCCTGAAGTAGATTATTACTTTTCTGGAAGTTTCCCGTCTCGTGGTCATCCCTAAGGACGATTATAAGATTTAGAGAAAGGGCTTTACACTTATATTTTGTGGGTTTCTTGTGTTTAACAAGAATTACGTAAATTTAAAGTAAGTGTTTGGGCAGGCTGACCCCTCCAACTAGTGACAGGGCCATATAGAGGACGGGGAGAGCAGTGCGAACATACCGGGGGTGAGGAATTTGTAGGTTGCATCACCAAGACATCCGTGTTTTAATGCCCCTGGTACTGCGTTTGCAAGTGCCCAGGAGGCGGCCCCTTCATGCGTAGTGCTCCTCCCCTCTGAGTGACGGCTCTAACATCCAATCAGGAGACCCCCAGAGCCATCACGGAGCGCAGAGCACTGCACAGAAAGGGGCTCCCTCCTGGGCACTTGCAATTATATGACATCAGGGGCACCAAATGTGGATTTCGTGGTCATGCAACCTCCATGAGCATCACCCAGATATACTGACCTGGCTCTGCTCATTCTCTATATAGCACTATCAGCAGTTGCTGACCGACATGGTACTTGTCTGTGGCCAGAAGGGACGCCCTTGAGAGCAGGTAGACATGGCTTATCTGTGGTGGGAGCTCAAAGAGACTGACAAAATATAAAGAAAACCTCCAAAAACTAGATAGCTTAGTGCCCAAAATATGCCCCTCCAAACACAGGCGCAGGAGAGACCAATATCACATCATAGAGGGAGACTGTAGTCACAGCTGCTGCGGGAGGTCTTATGGAGCCTCTTCCTAAAGTATTACTATTATATTGAGGAATTGCTGATATGAAAACATGTAAGGCATTAGGATTTCTGAAGAAACGTGCCAATCCCTGTGCCAAAATCAAACCCCTTTTTCTTACTATCGGACACATAAATGATCCCCCGGTATCCTCCGGGCGTGCGGCATTACTACAGTAGTGTCAGGGTCTGTGGTGGGAGGTGAGTGCATTATATATGTGTGTATATATATATACATACATATATATAACGTATGCCAGAGTGTCCCTAGCCTGACCGGCTGGTGTATTATACGCTGTTTAACCCCTTTGCTGCTGGATACATAAGACCTTTGTGAATGTAAATATACCGTTTAATGCTTGGACATTGAGAATGGCCACCGACTGCAATGTGCAATGCTTCTTATCTCAGCCTATAGTCTAGGACCCTACAGGGACGGCATACGATGTGATATGTGATGTCCCACCTTGTGCCCATTTACAACCAATGCCAAAGACTATGGCAGTGCCAGGGATGCAGTGTTACTATGTATAAGGACATGTTCACACAGCAGTAATCTGACCACATTACTTGGACTCTTACAATCTTTAGGTTGCTCAGTTTTGGGTGAATTCTTTGTGGTCCTCTATATATTGAGATACCGGAGGTCTTGTACATACCAGAGAAGGTTCCAGTACTAGGGCGGCTCCAGGATTTACAGGCAATATCTTATCTGTGACTGCTTTGTATTAAACTCTTGGCACATCTTAAGGATTCTGAGAGTTCTAGTCCGCTTTGTCCATCCACATTACACGTCACTTAGTAGCGTCTTAAGATTAGAAATGTCACTGCCTAGGGTAAAGGTGGCCATACATATCAGCCAGGGTCAGCCGACCGGACCACCATCTAGTGTGTATAGGGGAGTACGGACTGATGGATGGCTGATGTCAGGGGAGTGACGGGTTTACCACGTCCAGTCCTTGGTTCACACAGATGTTGAGCCACTTACAGAGGGGTTTGGAGAAGGTGAGAGTATTCTGGAAGGTGGCCAGAGATGTCTGGAAGGGGACAAAGGAGTCAGGAAAAGACAGGTGTCAGGACAGAGACATAACTTGAAGCTTCTGGGCCCCAATGCAGAATCTGTAATGGGGACTGTACCTACTTCGTGTCATTTAGAATAGTGGTATATATTTCAGGCCCCTATAGCTATGCCCCTTGGTATGGAGGAGTCTGGAGAACGGTCAGAGGTCTCTGGAGAGGGACAGATGAGTCTGTAGAGCGGCAGCAAGGTCTGAAGGGGTGCAAAGGAGTCTTCAGGGGGACACACTGTTCAGGAGGAGGGGAACAGGAGTTTGGAGAGATCGGCTTATTGGCCTCCTGACAATTGACCAACTCCTAACCAGTTGCAGAATATCTCATTGCAGACTAGATCTTATACAATTGCAGAACGTCTCATTACAATCCAGATAATCTTTGTATGAAATCTGAAAATCCCCTGTAAGACGCGGCCTCTTAGGGGCCATATTGCTGAGTGTAGAAGCAGTATTAGTGCGGGGTCGCCGGTAAAGTCGCTTGATTGTGATCGTTTTGTCGGTAATCTCACCATGTTATTTCCGGGGTTGCAGAGACCTTTACGAATGTCAGACCGAACCATCGGGGGGTCTTGGTAACAACCGCACAGACTGATAGCGCTGACTAATTTCCATTATCTGATTTTTTTATGGTCTCTGAGGTCTCTTGTTGATTTCTGAACAAAATGATCTACATTGCATTATCCTGAATTTCTGGCCTGTTTTTCTCTGCACTCGTGACCGAGTATGGTGTGAATGCGATCCTATCTCCTCTATAGAGAGCTGCATTGTCTGCTGTAATTCCCCAACACCCGGGGCGCAGCCTAATACAAACCATGCTCTAGTATGGACGCTGTGATATGAGGAATGTGAAGGAAAGTGACGCCCAAAATACAAAGTCATCCTTTAAAAAATGGAATCTGGAAATATTAGCTGGCACTGACGTTCCGGCATCTAGAAGTGGAGTCTAGAGACAGCTGCCATCTCCCAGTGCTACTTATTCTCTCAATGTGTGGCTGTAATGTCGAGAAGAGGGAGATTAGGAAATTAGGTTGTATACAGTATACACATGGGAAACAATTGCCTAGCAAGTAATGACAATTTAATGAGACCCTGAAGGGGTTAATGGGGTGAGTCTTGGGGTATAAAGGTACATGTGCAGGTATGTGCAGAAAATCCATACCAGAAACCATGTGGAAAATCTGCACCAACCATACATGCGGATTTTGAAGCCACTTCGTACAGATTTATATGTCCCACCAATATGAAATCCATCCTCTGCCACCTTCTAAGCCCCGTCCTGCTAGAATGATTTACTCGGTTTACATTTCCGGTTGCGTGGGCTTGTTGAATATTGCAGCTTTCATGTGAACTGCGTCAGATTTCCTTTTTAGTAAAAATCCAATGTTGAATTCTTTTGAGTGTTACATGACATTGATGTACCCGACTCATCCAGTGCAGGGACTTGTACAAAGTGATACGTCTGGTGACTAGCGCTCTGCAGACGTATTGAGCTGTGCCTATTGTCAGACCTATGGAATTCTATATAATATGCCAGATATACAGTATATGTGTCGCTCTGTAGGAAGCCGGCTTACATGGCCGCCAATGAACAATGCCCATTAATCTGTCTAGTGCTATTGAGAACAAAGCTGCAGATTTGTCCGCTGCAGGATTACTCAGTAGTTTCTTCCTAATACGAGGCGGCAGGAGAAAAGAGGCCAGCAATTTACCTATTATAGGCTTATTAATTCTTGAGCTGAATGCTATATAACAGGGGCAGCTGGACCTACATTCTGCTGTGAATCATCCCCATCACAGTGATATTAGGTTTGCATGACGTGGCGGCTCACACAGCGGGGTGGCTGGTCTTGGGATCATCCACCATGTTGGTTTTTCCTTATTGTACAGGATGGGGATGAGTAACACCAGAGGTGTCCAGCAGCGGCCCTTCATACAATGGCACACCTACCATGGGGCCCGTTGCTGATTCTCCTTCTTTACTGCACTTTCCTGCAGCCACCACTATGTAAGGAGATTGTTACTACTTCCATTGACTTCAATGTTAGCTGTATTAATTCCGATGGACTGAGCTCCCCCTAGTGGTGGCTGCAGGCAACAAATTTTATTAGATCTATATAAAGGACATTGATACCTGTTGTTGGCTGCAAAGTCATTGAAAAAATGGTGGCTGACTTGTGCAAGGTGTGTCAAAAGTAATTTTGGTGCACCGCCTCAAAATTATGACTTTCCCTGCGGTTTCACCACATTTGACACTTTTCTTAAAAGAGGGTAGTGAGGGGACAGGGCTTTGCACCCCCAGCAAATTTACTGGTGCAAATGATAACATATTGAGTGAAATCTACGGCATCTCCAAGCTGGTGTAGGTTTTAGTATCTAATGTACGCCTCTTAATAATATTGGTGCACTCCGACATGGCCGATCATTAAGACTGGCATACTATACGACGGTCATAGTAAATCAGCCCCATGGTGTTCAGAACGAGCATCAATATTAATAGATTACCTCGGTGGTGCAGAGTGTGATTATTTATTCTTTTCCATTGAAGAACTTCCTTGACTTTATAAACACCTCACAAGGGGTTTCCTTACTGCATTTCACTAGAGGGCCCTATGATATCAGTGTAATGGTCATTGGCAGCTTTGGGGTTGATTATAATGTGTGTGGTTACCTTTAAGTGAATCTCCACCTTTAACACCATGTCAGTGCTAAATCATGTCTTAATATAATGAATGCAACTCCATTTGTCTGATACAAAGCTCCAAATACCCTGCATAGAGTGATGTGATAAAATCCTATCTGCCTGCGGTCACCACTAGGGGGAGCTGTGGAGCTTTCTATATAAATACAGTTCTGTTCAGGGGTGGACACTCACTTGGATATATATGTACAATGGCGTGATGGAGCCGATCAGGACTACTACCATTGTGAGCTGTCCATCCGTGCGCCCGCTGACTTCTCTCCTGCATGTCTTGTTGCCTTGTCTACAGTCTCATCTACACGGCTGACTAGTCCGAGTCAGTGCGTGGAAAGGACTCGATAAACGCTCGCCTGTCAGTGTTACAATCCGCATGTGGGAAATGCTACAAATATCTACAGATTTTCTACCACCATGGAGATAAGAGGAGAGACGGCTCTGCTCCGTGCAATGCTCGCACCCTGGTTTGGTTACAAAGGGAACAAACTAATGTACAATATTTATAAAGTGGATTTTTTATTTTATTTTATTTGACTTTTATTTTATTTTTTATAAATGTTCAATAAAACACATCCGTCATTCGGCACTTTAATATTTGTCATTTGTGTTGTGTGTACGGGATGTGCTAAGGTTTTGGGTAATATCAGGGTGTGAGGGAGAGCCCTGTGTGGTACTTGTTAAAGGGGTTGTGCCATTAAGGACATGTCAATTATACCTATGGAAACATTGGTGGTTTCCCTATAGGTTTAATGGTAGCAGAAAGTCCGCAGAGGAAACCTCTGTGAAACGCGTTGTGGGAAAAACCACCATGCTTTGCTGCTGCAGTTTTTCCCGCAGCGCTTGCCTTTGCTGCGGCCGCTATGTGGGGCCTTGGCCTAACAGAATTTCTGACACCAGGCTGCACAATTCTCTTGTTTGCATCTCGTTTGCCGCACTGCGCTCAGTGACAGTCCATGGAGTTTGTGATTAACTTTCTATATTACTTACAGATGACTGAATTGATTTACTTGATGTGTCAGCCCGGAGACTACAAAGAGAAAATCACTTCAGAGATGATCCATTGTGGACAGGCAGAACTAGAAGACTACACATGACATGACTACACATTGATGGTGAAACTGGTCATAGCACAAGGTAGGGGACAAATATTTGATGGCTGGAGGTCCAACCACTGGGACCCCGCTGTGACGAGGAGGAAAGGGGACCGTACAGTGCCCGAGCAGTCTCATAGTAGAAGTGAATGAAGTGATGGCCATATATACACTCCACAGCTGCATTCATATGGAGTATTCAGAGAAACCTTCAGACCCCCAGAGACAACACAGTAATTCCAAACCCTCTGGACACCAACTGCGTAGTAAAGATAACACATTAATTATCTTCAATCTTATCTGAATCTGACCCTAGTAGTCACGTACTGATCCTGAGTTACATCCTGTATTATACTCCAGAGCTGCGCTCACTATTCTGCTGGTACAGTCACTGTGTACATACATTACATTACTTATCCTGTACTGATCCTGAGTTACATCCTGTATTATACTCCAGAGCTGCGCTCACTATTCTGCTGGTGCAGTCACTGTGTACATACATTACATTACTTATCCTGTACTGATCCTGAGTTACATCCTGTATTATACTTCAGAGCTGCGCTCACTATTCTGCTGGTACAGTCACTGTGTACATACATTACATTACTTATCCTGTACTGATCCTGAGTTACATCCTGTATTATACTCCAGAGCTGCGCTCACTATTCTGCTGGTACAGTCACTGTGTACATACATTACATTACTTATCCTGTACTGATCCTGAGTTACATCCTGTATTATACCCCAGAGCTGCGCTCACTATTCTGCTGGTGCAGTCACTGTGTACATACATTACATTACTTATCCTGTACTGATCCTGAGTTACATCCTGTATTATACTCCAGAGCTGCGCTCACTATTCTGCTGGTGCAGTCACTGTGTACATACATTACATTACTTATCCTGTACTGACCCTGAGTTACATCCTGTATTATACTCCAGAGCTGCACTCACTATTCTGCTGGTACAGTCACTGTGTACATACATTACATTACTTATCCTGTACTGATCCTGAGTTACAGCCTGTATTATACTCCAGAGCTGCGCTCACTATTCTGCTGGTACAGTCACTGTGTACATACATTACATTACTTATCCTGTACTGATCCTGAGTTACATCCTGTATTATACTCCAGAGCTGCGCTCACTATTCTGCTGGTGCAGTCACTGTGTACATACATTACATTACTTATCCTGTACTGATCCTGAGTTACATCCTGTATTATACTCCAGAGCTGCTCTCACTATTCTGCTGGTACAGTCACTGTGTACATACATTACATTACTTATCCTGTACTGACCCTGAGTTACATCCTGTATTATACTCCAGAGCTGCGCTCACTATTCTGCTGGTGCAGTCACTGTGTACATACATTACATTACTTATCCTGTACTGACCCTGAGTTACATCCTGTATTATACTCCAGAGCTGCACTCACTATTCTGCTGGTGCAGTCACTGTGTACATACATTACATTACTTATCCTGTATTGATCCTGAGTTATATCCTGTATCATACTCCAGAGCTGCGCTCACTATTCTGCTGGTACAGTCACTGTGTATATACATACATTACTTATCCTGTACTGATCCTGAGTTACATCCTGTATTATACCCCAGAGCTGCGCTCACTATTCTGCTGGTACAGTCACTGTGTACATACATTACATTACTTATCCTGTACTGACCCTGAGTTACATCCTGTATTATACTCCAGAGCTGCACTCACTATTCTGCTGGTGCAGTCACTGTGTACATACATTACATTACTTATCCTGTATTATACTCCAGAGCTGCGCTCACTATTCTGCTGGTGCAGTCACTGTGTACATACATTACATTACTTATCCTGTACTGATCCTGAGTTACATCCTGTATTATACTCCAGAGCTGCGCTCACTATTCTGCTGGTGCAGTCACTGTGTACATACATTACATTACTTATCCTGTACTGACCCTGAGTTACATCCTGTATTATACCCCAGAGCTGCGCTCACTATTCTGCTGGTACAGTCACTGTGTACATACATTACATTACTTATCCTGTACTGATCCTGAGTTACATCCTGCATTATACTCCAGAGCTGCGCTCACTATTCTGCTGGTACAGTCAATGTGTACATACATTACATTACTTATCCTGTATTATACTCCAGAGCTGCGCTCACTATTCTGCTGGTACAGACACTGAGTACATACATTACATTACTTATCCTGTATTATACTCCAGAGCTGCGCTCACTATTCTGCTGGTGCCGTCACTGTGTACATACATTACATTACTTATCCTGTACTGATCCTGAGTTACATCCTGTATTATACTCCAGAGCTGCGCTCACTATTCTGCTGGTACAGTCACTGTGTACATACATTACATTACTTATCCTGTATTATACTCCAGAGCTGCACTCACTATTCTGCTGGTGCAGTCACTGTGTACATACATTACATTACTTATCCTGTACTGATCCTGAGTTACATCCTGTATTATACTCCAGAGCTGCGCTCACTATTCTGCTGGTGCAGTCACTGTGTACATACATTACATTACTTATCCTGACACTACTGATCCTGAGTTATATCCTGTATTATACTCCAGAGCTGCGCTCACTATTCTGCTGGTACAGTCACTGTGTACATACATTACATTACTTATCCTGTACTGATCCTACATGCTGTATTATACTCCAGAGCTGCACTCACTATTCTGCTGGTACAGTCACTGTGTACATACATTACATTACTTATCCTGTACTGATCCTACATGCTGTATTATACTCCAGAGCTGCACTCACTATTCTGCTGGTGCAGTCACTGTGTACATACATTACATTACTTCGCGCGGATCCTGTATTATACTCCAGAGCTGCGCTCACTATTCTGCTGGTGCAGTCACTGTGTACATACATTACATTACTTATCCTGTACTGATCCTGAGTTATATCCTGTATTATACCCCAGAGCTGCACTCACTATTCTGCTGGTACAGTCACTGTGTACATACATTACATTACTTATCCTGTACCTGATCCTGGGAGCCTTTACATCCTGTATTATACTCCAGAGCTGCGCTCACTATTCTGCTGGTACAGTCACTGTGTACATACATTACATTACTTATCCTGTACTGATCCTGAGTTACATCCTGTATTATACTCCAGAGCTGCGCTCACTATTCTGCTGGTGCAGTCACTGTGTACATACATTACATTACTTATCCTGTACTGATCCTGAGTTACATCCTGTATTATACTCCAGAGCTGCGCTCACTATTCTGCTGGTGCAGTCACTGTGTACATACATTACATTACTTAGATATAGACATATTTCATATTCATAGGAGCTGACTAGAAGCCTGGTAATAATTTTCTGTGAGTCTAGCAGAGATCTGATACTGATATGGGTGATTGTATTATTACGGCCGCGCTCTCCGCTGTGATTTATACTTCCTTTCGTGCGGTGAACATTGGGGATAAGTCACACATATAAATGACTACTAGAGTGCGGCTGATTCCTGATGACACTTTATGCAGTCTGATCCTACTATTGTGCGGTCACTTCTTCCCTCTCCATGGTTCGGTGGGATGATTTGCCAGCGTTAACCACAGGGGGTCAGTCTTTCTCCACAGGGGGCCACGGCTCATGTCCATTAGTCCGGGCAGTTTTTTACAAAGTGCATCAAGCCTGAGAGAAGAAATGGTCTAATAATGGAAGCCCTGCGATGTAATATATGTCATACAGAGAGGAAGGAGGGGTGTACGGCAGAGGACGGGGTGATCCTAAATACAGGAGGAATCTCTACATTTGCACTGATTCTCTTGTTGGTGTATGCTGCAGCCAGCCATAGATATAATAGCCCGCAGCTGCTAGACCATGCTGAGAGTTGTAGTATAGAAAGGCAAAGCAATAGTGGCTGCAAAAGTAGTGGCCGCACCCAGACCTTGGTGCCAGAGGCGCCCCCGCTATATACGAAGACCAATATTATAAACCGCATATGGCAGGTATGGGCCCTGTTGTATTTATTATTTATATGAACGTTATTACTTTACAGAGCAGGCTGGGACTTGTAGTACTACACCTTATGGGGGACCCTTTGCTAAAAATAAGTTGCATTGTGGAATCTATTGCCTGGCAGTGCATGCTGGGACCTGCAGTGCTTTAAGAGAAGTCATTGCCTGTGTCCAGTCTAGACATATTATGGTAAAACCTCATAGAGAAGATCAAGACATTAAAAAATGCAGCAAGACTGCAGAGTGTGAATAAGCCCCAATGTGTAAATTGTGCGCCAAGCTCTAGCTAACGTGACACAGGCGGTTGTGAGCGTCAGTACATGTAGAGGACAAGTGTATACAGGGAGCGTATGGATTTCATTGTGGTTTCCAGAAGACGCCGCAGCTTCCTGTACAGCGCTTTCTATACGGCTACTTCATCCTACAGGAGCACGTGCATGATGTACATGTCACCAGGCGACTGCCTCTCATTCCTAGCGCTTGTGCTGATTTGTTCTTGTCAGAGGGGGTAACAGGACATGACAAGTAACTAATGCATGCTACACCGTATGTGTGTGCACGCCATTTCTACAAGGAAGCCCGTGTAAGATGTCTCTGCTTCATTCTTAATGTCCTATGTTATAGCGTATACATAGGATCAGTTATTACAGTGTGAATGGGGCTGAGCTGCAATACCACACACACACCACAGACAGGAGGGGTGCTGTTTCTGGAAATGATAAATACCTTTTTCTAATATCAGATTTTCGACAACCTATGTCATATTAGAAAGACCCCAGAGGGTTTGCCTGTGTCCTGGTATTCTGTAGGGCACACACCCCTGGCTAGAAGAATCCTGAGTTAAAGGAAACCATCAGCAGGCCAGTTCTCATTATTATTATTATTATGTGTCTTAATAAATATTTGACCTACTGAACTCTGTGACTCCTTTCTATGTGCTATTGTCCTCCTGTATCAGCCAGTTCTGCTCCTGCCCTCTCCTTTCTCTTCTCGTAGCCCAGAGAGTTGATAAGTTAGAGCATCATTTAGTCACTGAGTCGCCCTGGCTTCATAGCAATGCACAGGCCCTGCGCAGGATTTACAATAATAATCTATACGCTCTGCTGACTTTCATCCCTGAGACAAGTTAGTGTAGACCTAAGAAGCTCTGGCATAATGCACATAAGGTTTGGGTCCATAAATATGGCACCTGTGAGGGTCAGAGGCAAACTCGTGGCTAGGCCCATGTACGCACACTGGTGGCGACAGAATAGGACAGACGCGTCTTTTCATCGTGTGTCCTTAACTGACTCCTATTCACATTAATGTGATTTAAGGGCTGGCATTTTTAGATGTGGATTTTGGTGTAGAAAATGACACGATGGAGTCCACGGCAAAAATCTAGATCCTGAATACAGATGTAATACAGATCCTGTCCGTATACAAGCTGTGACTGGAGCCTCCATTAACTTCTATGGGTGCTGCGCCTTGATCAGAGTGAGAAGGACATGCTGTGGTACTTGTAGTTCAGCAGCGGCTGTGTTACTGAGTACAGGCCATGGGAGTGACAGAGTCATTACCACAAACAGATGTGCGCTGACAAGATGAAGGGCTGTGACACCACATTATGGACACAACAAAGACGGGATGTACAAAGGGAACTGTAAAATAAAATCATAGTCTTCTGGGTGTGAAGTGCCGGCGGCTAATCACATGATCACTACATCCATATTACATATCTACATCACATGATCACTACATCCATATTACATATCTACATCACATGATCACTAGGTCCATATTACATATCTGCAGTGGAGAAAAAAAGTATTTAGTCAGCCCCCAATTGTGCAAGTTCTGCCACTTATAAAGATGAGGCCGGCCTGTAATTGTCATCATAGGTAGACCTCAACTATGAGAGACAAAATGAGAAAACTAATCCAGAAAATCACATTGTCTGATTTTTAAAGAATTTATTTGCAAATTATGGTGGAAAATAAGTATTTGGTCAATAACAAAAGTTCATCTCAATCCTTTGTTCTATCTCCTTTGTTGGCAATGACAGAGGTGAAACGTTTCCTGTAAGTCCTCACAAGGTTGGCACACACTGTTGCTGGTATGTTGGCCCATTCCTCCATGCAGATCTCCTCTAGAGCAGGGATGTTTTGGGGCTGTCGCTGGGCAACACGGACTTTCTACTCCCTCCAAAGGTTTTCTATGGGGCTGAGATCTGGAGACTGGCTAGGCCACTCCAGGACCTTGAAATGCTTCTTACGAAGCCGCTCCTTCGTTGCCCTGGCGGTGTGCTTGGGATCATTGTCATGCTGAAAGACCCAGCCACGTATCATCTTCAATGCCCTTGCTGATGGAAGGAGGTTTGCACTCACAATCTCACCATACATGGCCCCATTCATTCTTTCATGTACACGGATCAGTCGTCCTGGTCCCTTTGCAGAGAAACAGCCCCATACATGATGTTGCCCCCCCATGCTTCACAGTAGGTCTGGTGTTCTCTGGATACAACTCAGCATTCACTCTCCTCCAAACACCACGAGTTGTGTTTCTACCAAACAGTTCTACTTTGGTTTCATCTGACCATATGACATTCTCCCAATACTCTTCTGGAACATCCAAATGCTCTCTAGCAAACTTCAGACGGGCCCGGATATGTACTGGCTTAAGCAGGGGGACACGTCTGGCACTGCAGGATCTGAGTCCCTGGTGGCGTAGTGTGTTACTGACGGTAGCCTTTGTTACGTTAGTCCCAGCTTTCTGCAGGTCACTCACTAGGTCCCCCCGTGGGGTTCTGGGATTTTTGCTCACCGTTCTTGTGATCATTTTGACCCCACGGGGTGAGATCTTGCGTGGAGCCCCTGATGGAGGGAGATTATCAGTGGTCTTGTATGTCTTCCATTTTCTAATTATTGCTCCCACAGGTGATTTCTTCACACCAAGCTGCTTGCCTATTGCAGATTCAGTCTTCCCAGCCTGGTGCAGGGCTACCATTTTGTTTCTGGTCCTTCCACAGCTCTTTGGTCTTCACCATAGTGGAGTTTGGAGTGTGACTGAGGTTGTGGACAGGTGTCTTTTATACTGATAACAATGTCACACAGGAGCCATTACTAATAATAATAATAATAGTCCTTAATAATAGTCCTTTAATAGTCCCACAATGGGGAAATTTTACTACAGGTAATGAGTGGAGGACAGAGGAGCCTCTTAAAGGAGAAGTTACAGGGCTGTGAGACAGAAATCTTGCTTGTTTGTAGGTGACCAAATACTTATTTTCCACCATAATTTGCAAATAAATTCTTAAAAAATCAGACAATGTGATTTTCTGGATTAGTTTTCTCATTTTGTCTCTCATAGTTGAGGTCTACCTATGATGACAATTACAGGCCGGCCTCATCTTTATAAGTGGGAGAACTTGCACAATTGGTGGCTGACTAAATACTTTTTTTCCCCACTGTACATCACATGATCACTAGGTCTCAGGCGGTCCATATTACATGTCTACATCACATGATCTCTAGGTCCCTATTACATATCTACATCACATGATCTCTAGGTGCATATTACATATCTACATTACATGATCTCTAGGTCTTGGACAGTCCCTATTACATATTTACATCACATGAGTCACAAGGGGTTTAGGGTCCTCGGCCATTCAGCTGATAGAGATCACATAACCCATTTCCCTGTAACCACCACTCCAATGAGTCTAGGGGGCGGAGCTCACTCCTGACTGATATTATAGCAGCCAATCAGTGAGTGTGGCTGCTCTAATAGAACAGATATGACCAAATTAAAGGCAGGTCAGTCTTGGTGAGGTGATCCCTTTAAGTTCCCTGCCTTAATATGAGAACTATGTGCCGTAATGAATATATTTTTCTGTTTACATCTTGCTTTCCAGAGTCCTTATCATGAAGACATGATGGGAGAGGCTGCTATGTGATAGATGGAGGGAGGGGATGTTTCGGAGACAGGAGAGAGAAGGCAGCCAGAGGGGGAGTAGTAAGAGGATGGGACATGAGAAGGACGGTAGAGGGGCTGCGTTATATGTAAGGTTAATAACAAGGCTATGTATGCAATTAAATCCATAAAGAAGATACAGGTCTGGCAGATATATACCAAGGCTCACAACCTACGCCAGCAGGCGCTGCCCTAAACGCAGAATGTATGGAGGGGAATATAAAATATGCAGAGTATTTAGAAAATGTCTTTTATATACAGAGGCAAAGCTTCTCGAGGAATAGAGACGTCCGGGCCTAGGTGCAACTATGGGAGAAATCTAAGACGTCTTTACAACAACTATCAGGAGCGGTCACTGCACTTCTGCATCACTGACCCACCTGTGTGTGGCCCCCGGCCTAGGACCCCAGGAGCAAGGGCACGCTGTACTACAGAGACCTGGGAATCTCGCATATTGTGATCCTCTGTGATCTGGAGACGCTGATCGTACGCTGTTATCCATGGACGGTTTTTTATTAGAATTTAATAGGAAAAACATTTCTTCCAATGTATCATAATCCGACAGTTCATTAGACGTCTCTAAGAAATGGAAGAAGAAGCAATGATGGGAAATTCTCTGAGGCAGTATTATACATGATGGGCTTAGATACACAGATCAGCAGACAGTATCACATAGGATTAGATACACAGCTCTGCAGACAGTATCACACATGATAGGATTAGATACACAGCTCAGCAGACAGTATCACACAGGATAGGATTAGATACATAGCTCAGCAGACAGTATCACACATGATAGGATTAGATACACAGTTCTGCAGACAGTATCACACATGATAGGATTAGATACACAGCTCTGCAGACAGTATCACACAGGATAGGATTAGATACACAGCTCAGCAGACAGTATCACACATGATAGGATTAGATACACAGCTCTGCAGACAGTATCACACAGGATAGGATTAGATACATAGCTCAGCAGACAGTATCACACATGATAGGATTAGATACATAGCTCAGCAGACAGTATCACACATGATAGGATTAGATACACAGTTCTGCAGACAGTATCACACAAGACAGGCTTACAGTTGTTGAGCAGACAGTATCACACATGATATAGTATCTCATCACATATGACAGGCTTAGATACACTAAATCAGCAGACTATTGTGCTTGCAACTTGACCTTGGTATAAATGTGCCAATATCTGCCACCACATTGTTCCAGGCCCCTTTAAGAGGCTGCTTTCACAGTAAAGGCGTTTCACAGGGGATGAGCTTGGCCTAAAGGGCACCCGTCAGACTGATTTGGGCCACTAAACCACTCACTGATCCTTATGGACCGGGGTATAGTGTGTGAAATAGAGCTGCTGTAGACTGACCACATTAAATACCCAAACCTTTATACTTCCCTAGAGACGAGACTCATCGGACTCATCTCTGGAGTTTCGTGAAGCCGGGGAGGTACACCCCAGCACTGCGCATGCGTCCGATGTCTGGTGCATGCGCCCTGAAGCTGAGGCATACTATCCTGGCATCACTGAAGGACAGCACAGGGTCAGAGTACAGCTGCTGGGGAAGGATAAGGGCCTTGTATTTTTAGTGTGGGTGCAGACAGCTTTATAACAGGGCTATTTGGGACACTAAACCTCCAGTCCACAAGGTTGACCTGACGGGTTCCCTTTAAATGTGCTAAATTTGAAGTAACATCCTGGTCCAAAGTAAGCAAACTAATAGATGCTATAACCTTAGACTAGACGGTGTATAGATACAGCAGATCTATCATCCAGCATCAGCCATTATGGTAAATCTGGCACATTTTCAGGCCGCCTGTCTAAATCTACACTAGTAAATGTGGCCTAGTATTCCACATGATAGACCACAGTACATTAGGCTAGCAGGTAGTATCCTATATGATGGGTTTAGATACACCGGCTCATCAGACAGTATCACATGTGATAGGCTGGTAATATACACAGAATAGCTAGTCCATCTCCAGCTATCTCCCCTACCTCCCCCATAAACATGCATAGTAGTATCAGCCAGGAATGCATGTTTACTACCAAACACATGAGCTTATCAGGGTCTGCAGGTTGTCTCCGCTGGACACCCTGAGAATCAGCAGATATTGCTCATGTGAATGGTCCTGTGAAGTCCTCCAGAGCTGGCGCAGTCTGCGCTGCCCATGAGATTGGGGTCTCCAGCGATATTCCCCAATCCCTAGGTTCCCTATACGTCATGTTCTACATGTCTCTGTCACAATGTTCACGCTGCGTTTTAAGCACACAACATGGTGTATGATCATAGCCTTGGGGGTACTTTGAAGTCATCTGAATAGGGGCACATGGCCTAGCAACATTGAGGAACGCTGCCATAATCCTCCCTATATGGTCTGCTGGCCCTGCAAATGATTTCCAGGCATGACTGGTAGAGATGAGATTTAAGACCTAGTGGTTCCTGTAATGTGACCCCTGTCACCCACATGCAGGTAAAAAATCCTCTTTATGAGCATTCCCATTGAAGAGTCTGCTGAGACAGATGATAAGACGCGCACATCTGGAGAACAGCGGCCATGTGCTGCCCGTATGATCATCTGCACATCAGTACCAGCAGATTATCCTGTGCCCGGCATCCATATCTAAGGAGGTATACTAATGCTCTTACTGCAAAGAATGCACAAATGCAAGCACCTCGCTGCCAGCACTAATAAGATGCTAATTACACACGATGAGAAGAATTAGGCGCCAATAAACCTACCTAAGGCGAGGCCTACACACTTCTCAAGCATGTAATAGATGCAAGTAGTCACAAAAGCCGACGTAGCATGAGTGAGCGCTGCTCTATCATTATACAGGTACACAGTGAATGGCGGCGCGGTGTGGGGGCGATGAGAACACTATGTCTCTGGGATAATCGGATTTCGAGGGGCTTTTACTGCTTAGAGAATTGAGGCAAATAATTGAAACTAGTCAGACAGAACCAATAAACAAGGGCATCTGTAGGATAAATGAGGATAAGGCAAAGGGGACTGGATTATAGGGGGCACAAAGGGCTCAAGACTAAGGGCCTCAGCCATTTAAGGGGTCTCGGAGGCCCCCACCATGAGACCAGCTTTTAGGCCACGTACATGCTAGAGCTCACTGCTTATGTTGGATCACCAGGGGAGGATTTGGCCACAATACTACCCATGTAATTGCATGGGGCCCTAGAGATCGGGGAAACCCCAAAATGGGAATTTTTTTTTAATCGCTCGCTACCTTTTGGGTTACTCACCTGCTCCTGCCCAGTCTCCAGGGGGGTAATATACTGTGGGGGCCAATAAAGGGGGCAACATACTGTATGGGAGCCAGTATAGAGGGCGTTACTGTGGGGGACCAATAAAGGGGGATTTTTTTGACCTGCAAATGGGGGGTGGTTCCGGTAAAGAGGGGCATGACCTACAATTTTAATTAGGGGAGCAGACATAATTTTGCTAGGGGCCCCTGAAAAGATAAGTTTGCCCCTGTAGATCACAGGTGGGCAGAATACTGTGACCTGAGGGGTCCCCCATAGAGTAATATACTGCACAGAAAGCATTGCGTAGGGTTAATAATAAGAGCGAACAGGCTAAAATGAATCCTGACCATATTGGACATGTCTAAAGGAACTTTATTTCCAGCTCAGCTGGACATGATCTGGACAGGGGCACGCTGCCTGACATTCTCTATAAAGCTCCTTTCATTTTTACGTGTTCACATCCGTTCATTTCGGAGCTTAGTGATTTCCATCTCCCAGATTATAGCCTGACATATGTACATCAATATCATGCTAACCCTCCTAATCCTCATATCTGTACAATCTACACTGGACCACGTCCGCCTAGGATACATATCCCAAAATGCAGTTTATCAGCAATTGATCTCCAGGACTGTGCCGGAATTTTGTATAACGTTTCTTACTTTTGGTAAGGTTTTACCCAGGCTCTTAGGACGGAGCTGTTTGTGCTGCAGCCTCGGATACGGATCTACACCACAGTATATGACAAGCAGAAAGACCTTGTATGATAGAAAGTTCTGTGCTTGGAAAGTTAGAAGATTGGGAAACAAGAAGAGGAAAGGAGAAAGGTGCTGTAAGGAGAAGCAGGGGATGAGGGGCATGTTCCTAATTCACCCCCTCTCAGGTATCCAGAGACTTTGGCTTCTTCTGGGCCAGCTCTGTGCAGGAGGCAGGGAGGGGTCTCTTTGTTTGCTGTAAGGGGCTGAGCTTCTCTTTCCAAAAGTTTGTAAGAAGAAGCAGTGGGGGCAGGTTTCTCCTATAAAGCTGAAGTGAGGCTGCAGGAGCAAGCATCGCCTAGACTGGGACATGTCTGCTGCAGCAGCTCTATAGCAGCCTGGGCACACCTAAGGACACAGCACTACAGGGACTTGTCTGCCCCAGAGCACCTTTGGGATAATGGCTTTAGGAGCTCTGTACCTTTTACTGTTCTCACTTGTCTTGGCCCAGGTGAGCTATGGGGACCCTGAGGACAATGCTGCCCCTTCTTTAGCCTTTGTCTTTGATGTGACTGGCTCGATGTATGATGACCTCAGGCAAGTGATTGAAGGAGCCAACAGGATTTTGGAACGCACTTTGAATCGCAGGACCAAAGCCATCAGCAGCTATGTACTAGTCCCTTTCCATGACCCAGGTAAGAGGGAAGGGCTCCCGGGAAACTTTACAAGTCCTAACAAATCCTATTCTCTTTCTTATATAGCGCCAACATATTCCGCAGCGCTGTATAGACATTGTCACCACTCACTGTCCCCAGTAGGGCTCACAGTCTAAATCCCCTATCAGTATGTCTTTGTATAGACCTATTGGAGTTTCTTGACTGGGCATGCTTGGAGATGTAGTTCAGCTCCAGGTTACTTCACTTTCATAGTGAATATGCATAGACAGTCTACAGGGTTGTCCAGTATCTCTATAGGAAGAGGTGGACAAAACACATTTGGTCCCTGTGAGATATAGCCATTAATAGAGTGACAGCCGCCTGTACACACATGTATGTAATACGTTCTGAATTATTGTACACATGGTAGACAATCACAATTCACCGCTATTAACTATTTATACATTACAATAATGGTGATAAGGACCAGCAGCTTAGAAACGCTCGTAAGAATGTCAGATACGATTTTACAGGTGTAACTATTGGCTGCCATCGACCATATGGTCACCACGGATACTCGGATTATCAGTGATCATGTAGATCATATAAGGCAAACGACCAGAGCATCTGCGGACACCAATATATTACACACTTTGTGACCATCAATTATTGTAGGGTTGTAACTTTTGACAGCTGGAGTGGCCTATACCCTCAGTCACACATTAATCCTTCAGTCTACAGACAGTCCTTGGACCTATGGACTCAAATAAGACTTAAGCAATTACAAATGTTGTCGATGTAAAATCCTAAAACCCGTTTCCAGCTCCAAATGGGAAATGAAAGTCTCAGTTCTCGGCTTCTGATTTCATTGGACATGTTAGCTCCTTGGGAGGAATATTTATCTAGTATATTTTATTGGAGTCACTTCCGGTACATACTTGTTTACATGGATCAGAGTGTTCCCTATCTACTGGACACATACTCATCATATCATAGCTGTAATATCTGTAATATTCTGCATGGCCGTGCGTATCACGCTGCAATCTACCTCCCCGACCATACACTCTGTTAGGGCTAGTATCATAGAAAGCCAATTAAAATACCAGCAATAATCTGCTGTGCACGATGGCGATCCATATAAACACTGGGATAGCAGTGAAGTACATTCCTGCAACTAAGTAGAGCGTTGGTGGGGATGCCGAATCAGATCTTGCAAACCCTGCTATCATACTTTGGATCCCTACTAATGCAGGTTGCTAAAGGTAAAGGAGCCGTCAGATTTTGGCCTCCCCTTTCCAGTAACTGGTAAAATGTACAGATGTGTATTTTGCACTAGTATGTATAGGTCCTCTCTGGTAGTTCCACCTCTGCGGAGCTTTGCAGAAATTATTACTGCATTGTCTAAATAGCAGCTCCTTGATTTATTAGCACTGTTGGAAAGTCTATGTATAGCGGCAGGGGCAGCCATGGGGTCAAGTTCTCCAATACTGCCCTATAAACAGATCAGCAGAATGTTTTATAGCCTTCTATATCAGTGATCTGCTCCCTGTCACTTCCCATTGGCGGGGAACCTACAACTCCCAATATGCTCACCATAGCTGGGCAGCCACAGGTTGCAGACCACCAGTCATTCACAGAATGCTGACTATATGGCAGCCTGTATTGTGCTGGAGGACTTATAAGGCAGATGCACAGAATTTCCCTGCAACCTCGGTGTCTTGGCAGCATGTTAGAGAACTTTAGGGAATTTTGCCAAAGGTAGACCCTTGTTTAGGAATGTAATTGCACAAATGTGAGTGGAGTGAGAGTACACAGACAACAAATGTGTGGCATTCCCACACTTGTGCCCCATGATGTGCTGTTATCATCTCAGTGTGATACAATGTGTGGAGATCAAACACTGCTGATTGTGTCTGTGTGTTTTGTCACTCACTGTTTGTTCCTTTGACATGGGGGCTTTGATTCAGCTGCGGCTGGGCCCCTTTATCTCTCAGAGCTGGAGGATGCTGCTGTTTGAGCAGTGACACTGCTGTGAGGACACAATATTTGCAGCGGCTGATTCATTCACTTACATTATACTGCTAGGTCCTAGTCATTGCTGATCTGTTACCACACAACAGGTTGCGTTCTGTCATGCAAGCTGCTAAATAGCTATAAGTTCATGTCAAGGAGGGACATTTCAGGAGAATTTTATGGTAAATGTAAATTCTTGAGTCATTTTCTTCTGGTAAATTGTTAAAGGGGGTTTCCAGATTGAAGGGAAGTGTCGTCTTTACACCAGATACTATGAAGTCAATGTACCTGTCACTATTCTTTATATATACTCAGCTAAATACGGGGTTCAATTCACATGCTGCAGATTCTCTACTGATTGAGAACTTGTTGCAGATTTCCTTATTTGCTATATGCCAATTTTATCATGGATTTGTTCAGTGTTAGATTAAGGATACGACGGCTCACCGGATAAAATCATTCTGGGGTCCATCCTCCAGCAACCCATAGAAATAGATCATAGTACCCTTCAAATTTGGGAGTCTTCTGCTGAACCTTTATTGGAGGAAACTGGAGGAGGACATTAAATCATGGGGGTAGCTGGAGGGCGACATGTCTGCCTGTAGCTGCCCCCAGTTTAGTGTCCTCCTCTAGTTTCTTCCAGTTTAAATTGGGGCACCAGGAGAGGGACTTCATACTGTGGGGCAATTGGAGGGGAACATTATAATGTGGGGGCATATAATGTTAGGGTGACTGTAGGAGTATTATACTGTGTGCGGTACAAAGAAAAATGAATGAGAATGGGTGGAGTCAATGTAGAAATGGGTGGGGATAAATTTGCCACGGCGCACATACTGTCCCCTCTTTCTATCCTTTGAAAGTTGGGAGGTTATATAATGTACTGGTATAATGGTGTCTATATATAATGTATATATAAAATGTACTAGTATAATGGCGTGTGTGTGTGTATATATATATAATGTTATTTCTGAGGTGATCTTTCCTCTTTTCTTCTATATTTTCTCTCTCAATAATCTTCCTGGGACTTTCAATTTACCTCAGAGATGACAGACAAGCTCTCTTTTCTTCTCTCTTCTTCTCCTCTCTTCTTTCTCTCTCTCTTCTCTCTCTCCTTCTCTCTTCTCTCTTCTCTCTTCTTCTCTCTCCTTCTCTCTTCTTTCTTCTCTCTTCTTTCTTCTCTCTTCTTCTCTCTTCTTTCTTCTCTCTTCTTCTTCTCTCTTCTCTCTCTCTTCTTCTCTCTCTTCTTCTCTCTCTCTTCTCTCTCTCTTCTCTCTCTTCTTCTCCTCTCTTCTTCTCCTCTCTTCTTTCTTCTCTCTTCTTTCTTCTCTCTTCTTTCTTCTCTCTTCTCTCTTCTCTCTTCTTCTCTCTCTCTCTCTCTCTCTCTCTCTCTCTTCTCCTCCTCTCTCTTCTCCTCTCTTCTTTCTCTCTCTTCTTTCTTCTCTCTTCTTCTCTCTTCTTTCTTCTCTCTTCTTCTCTCTCCTTCTCTCTCTTCTTTCCTCTCTCTTCTTCTCTCTCTTCTTTCTTCTCTCTCTTCTTTCTTCCATCATGTTTGTTTATTTTTGTAACAGAAGAAAACGTTCTACATGCAGGACTTTTTCTTCCGTCAGAAAAGTAAAAAACATGACAGAAGAAAGGAGATAGAAGAAAACTTCTGTCATGTTTTTTTTTTACATGGACTGAATGCGGACCGCTGTTTCTTACAAGTTATTAGTGTCTAAAACACTTGCGTAATGTGGTGTAACGCATGTTATAGTGTTTTGGTGAAAATTATGCCAGAATTCTTGTGCATTTTACTTTATACAATAAATCTCCGGTTTATGGAGCCAGAAGTAAAGCTCACCCTAACCAACTGCACCGAGCCAAGTGTGCATGTGGGGACGTTGTAAGGTATATGCCCACCTTTCTAAGGCCATTTCCCATCCCAGGTTCCCAGTGTTTGGAGGACTCGGGCATAGAGGCTGACACTTTTATTAAAGAGGTTATCCGTTTGCTAATATTGATGGCCTATCTTTAGCACCGACACCCGTGACCCCTGCAGATCACCGATACCATCGCTGTACAAACAATGCATTATAGTTTGGGGGCCTGACACAGATTTTGCACTGAGGCCCAGTTGCTTTATGTTACGCCTCTGTTGATATGGGGCACTGCAGTTTTATCTGGGCACTGTATATAGGGTATATACATTATTATTGACATAATGGACTGAGTAGGGTGTTTTTAGCTCCTATGTTCGGCCTCTACCTCCCACACTGAGAGGCCTTTCCATGTAACAACCACCCCTGCTCTCATACTGAACTTCCGTCCATTTCCCCTGATATTCCTGCGGTCTTAAGATGGGAGCCAGCACAATGCAGCTGTTCTCCTGCTCCGCCTGGTGCTGGGCCTCTATAATAAGGATTATAATGATACATGCGGGCAGTTATCAGGAGCCTGGTCTTGTAGACAGCTCTGGCGGTGCGCTCAGGCCTCCTGGACAGACGGCTGTACCTCTGTGCCACCATTGTACGGTCTGTGTCCAGCTGGGAACCTCATTACATTCAGCACGGCTTGTTACTGAACCATATGTTTAAGGCATGAGGACAAACCAAGAGGGAAGAACAGAGGAAATGTTTAGGAAAAGGAGATTAAGGCGGCATGTTCTCCTGGATATCCTTCTAGTAGTACTGAATTAGGACGTTATAAGTCATTCCTCACCATAATGTGATTATCAGGACCATTCCTTGTACATGTCAGTAGCACCTGCACATCTGTGTCAAGGAAAGGGCTTGTCCAGGAGTTAGAAAAACATGGCGGCTTTCTTCCACAGACAGCACAACACCTGTTCATGGGTTGTGTCCAGTATTGCAGCTTAGCTTCATTGACATGAATGGGCCCAGGATGAAATACCATAAAGGAGTAAAGGAGCCACTGAGACTCTTTAAGAGAGCAGGTTAATAGAGAGTCCTTTGTGGCACCTGATCTCTCTTTGGAGGACCCAACACATCATTACATTACACAGACAGACTATTGATTTTCATGAGGATAGTGTAATACTCCATTTAACCTGTGGAGGTGCTGCAGGAAAATGGAACCTTTCCCTACAGATTATATATAATCGCTCAAGACCCAGCAATAAGACTGTGACCTGCTGACTGTCGGGGGACCACTCAGAAAAGTAAGCATTGTCAAGAGCAGAAAATCCCTTCAATAAACTCTGCGACTAATAAAGTACTATCTATATAGAGTCCTAAAAATGTCTTATTAATGATTTTGTTTTACTGGAGTTTCCCTTTAAATTCAAGAAACAAACAGTCGTGAACAGAGCAATTGTATAAGGCTCTCATCTTGTTGCTCAGTTTGGTGGTCTCTGGTGAGGTCAGCGGGTGTTACTCTAGCAGAACAGCTGTGCTCTAAGGTGACAGAACCCGAGTGACTCACAGTGTACAAGTGCTGACTAATACAACGTACAAACGCATGTCACTCACTGACTGATACTATGTACAACCAACCACGTCACTTACTGACTGATACTATGTACAACTGATCACGTCACTCACTCACTGATACTATGTACAAACTACCACGTCACTTACTGACTGATACTATGTACAACCGACCATGTCACTTACTGACTGATACTATGTACTACCGACCACCACGACTGTCACCGACCACACTCACTGACTGATACTATGTACAACTGATCAACCACGTCACTTACTGACTGATACTATGTACATCCAACCACGTCACTTACTGACTGATACTATGTACAACCGACCATGTCACTCACTCACTGATACTATGTACAACTGATCACGTCACTTACTGACTGATACTATGTACAACCGACCACGTCACTTACTGACTGATGCTATGTACAACCAACCACGTCACTCACTGACTGATACTATGTACATCCAACCATGTCACTTACTGACTGATACTATGTACAACCAACCACGTCACTTACTGACTGATACAATGTACAACCGACCACGTCACTTACTGACTGATACTATGTACAACTGATCTCGTCACTCACTCACTGATACTATGTACAACTAACCACGTCACTTACTGACTGATACTATGTACAACCGACCACGTCACTTACTGACTGATACTATGTACAACTGATCACGTCACTCACTCACTGATACTATGTACAACTGATCACGTCACTCACTCACTGATACTATGTACAACTGATCACGTCAACAACTCACTGATACTATGTACAACCGACCATGTCACTCACTCACTGATACTATGTACAACTGATCACGTCACTCACTGACTGATACTATGTACAAGTGATCACATCACTCACTCACTGATACTATGTACAAACTACCACGTCACTTACTGACTGATACTATGTACAACCAACCACGTCACTTACTGACTGATACTATGTACAACCGACCACGTCACTTACTGACTGATACTATGTACACCCAACCACGTCACTTACTGACTGATACTATGTACAACCAACCATGTCACTTACTGACTGATACTATGTACAACCGACCACGTCACTTACTGACTGATACTATGTACAACCAACTACGTCACTTACTGACTGATACTATGTACATCCGACCACGTCACTTACTGACTGATACTATATACAACCAACCACGTCACTTACTGACTGATACTATGTACATCCGACCACGTCACTTACTGACTGATACTATATACAACCAACCACGTCACTTACTGACTGATACTATGTACATCCACATGTAACTCACTAAGTGTACAATCACATGCAGCTCACTGACACAAGGTAACAAACTGTATGTCACTCACTGATTGATACAATGTATAACTGACTGCATGTCACTCACTGACTATACAATGTACAACCACATGCAACTCACTGACACATGTACAATCTCATGTAACTGATGAATACAATACACAACTGTACGTAACTCACTGATACAGTATACAACCATATGTAATTCACTGACTGCTACAATGTACAACCATGTGTAACTTTCTGACTGATACTATGTAACAAATTATGTAACACACTGACTGATACAATGTACAATGTCACTGTGATACAATTTGATGAGTTGTAGCTATACAGGAGAAGGCACATTGCTTCTTGGAGATCCAGATTTTTAGGGTTAAAACAACAGTCTATGGATAACAATGTTTTGTTTCTGACATTGCTTTGGGTTTTGGATCTTACTTTGCTCTTTCCAGTGATCAGTATACAACAATAAGTAGCACAGGTCGCCATTTGTATCTACTGGTCTGAATAGGTGTACAGATCCCAGGGCTGTATAACCTGCAGCCACATGAGCCCTGTAGTGCCTCATGTAAGCAAGTCAATCCACTGTGCCCAGTGCAGACCATGGCATTCAGCCTCCCCGCAGGCCCTGCACTTGGCATTACATAGCCAGATTGCTTCTGTATTTCCATTTGACACATTTATGGCCTATACCCAGGGTACCCTGCGGCTTTGAGCTGTTTCTAGAAATGCAATATAACTAGAAATATAACTAGAAATGCAATATAGATAGCCATGTGTAGCCATATATTGTTAATATGCCATAAATATCCCTTTAAGCTTTATTGTGGTGGTGCAGTCTGACACTGCTGCCCTCAGACCTGAAAAGTTTGTGCCCCCTGATATACAGACATTTTGCATGTCGTGTATTTCCCTTTAAACGCTGCCGCATTCAGTAGACCAGACAATGGTTCCTGAATACAGTAACATTATACGTGACTCATATCTGCATTGACGTCTGAAATGCTGCTGCAAAACCATTAGGGATCGAACACATAAAAGGAGCCTAAGTGCAGATTATCCTGATTTCATGGAGACGTGAGGGGTGACATGGGCTGGCACAGCTGTGTGACCGGACGCTGCCGAGCTCGGGATAATGCAGCAGCTTCTTAGTCCAGGAGTGACTCAGTTTACATGAATGACAGATGACGTATTCAGTCCAGGAAGAAGCGCTGCAGCATTTCTTGTACTATGCTAATAATACACTATACTATATATATATATATATATATATATATATATATATATATATATAGCCCTGGCATAGTCACTGAACAAAACAACACACTGAGGCCCACAGCCTTTTCCAGAAACAAGTGGATATGAAGTGGAAGTATATAGCATAGAGGATGGAGGTATATAGCTTAGAGGCAAGCTAGATGCAAAGATTATAGGATCCACAAGATCTGGGGCCCCAGTACAGGAAACCCCATTCAAAAGATCATGCAATGGCAGAGTCGGGCTGGCCCATTAGGGTGGCAAGAAATCTCCCAAGTGGGCCCTGGCTCTGACACAATGATGGGCCCCAGTGATCCCTAGCAGAAGACAGCCCCATTTGGAGAAGTCACTTACCTCTAGGGTCTATTTGTTAGGCACTATTCACACTACTGATATTCACGGCCAAGTGCTGTCTGTGATCCATGACAAAGTAGAGCATGCTGTACCATGTAAAGGATCGGAAACACAACTTCACAAACCCCAATGAAAGTCAATGGGCCTGTGATAATAAGGATGTGGCATTGTCTGTCCTGTGTGTACAACTCCTGCATAGATAGAGGTGGACACACAGGATCATTTCCTCTGGGGGGCACTAGACACCCCAGTCTGATACTGCAGTGGGTTTAGGGGGTTAATAAGTTGGTGTATTTTTACATGTCACTATTCCATTAGGTCATGGGTTAGCTATCTTGGCACTCCAGCTATTGGGAAACTACAACTCCCAGCATACTCTACTCACTTCTATATTCATTCCAGGAATAATCAAGTGAGAGTGCATGCTGGGAGTTGTGGTATTGCAACAGCTGGAGTGCCAGAGGTTGCCGATCCCTGCATTAGACCATGATAGGTGTATGGGATGACGGTGGCCTCATGGTAATGCCCCATCATGGCCATGCTATGCTCCAGCTCTGGCTATTTCTGTGGGTTCTTTTAACCCTTTCTGGCAGCTGTTTTTTTTCAGGGTAACAAACAAATAAAAAAGGGTTTTGAGCAGGACCAGAGGTGACACATAGGGATTCTCGGTCAGACCCTTTGTACTCAGTGTTCACTAAATGAACCCTAGAGGCTCCGGCTTCAAGGAAAACTATCTAACCTTTTTTTACAGTGTCAGGATTTTTACATGAGATGCACATACCTAGCGCTGGTATGTCTGCTCTCTTCAAAGAAAATCAGCTGTGCCGGATATTTACTGGGAGAAGATGCCCCAGAGGGTCTGTGTACATAAAATATCCGATCACTTTAAAGGAAGAGTTATAGCCGTGCAAAAACAGCAGTATCCAGACATATGAAGAAAAGGCTCCATTCTAGCCAGAGTGTGGCCCTCAAGGGCTTTGACATCCACTTTCTTTCTTTCCTGTTTTATGCTGTTTTTATACTTGGCGCCACATTTATAAGACTTGTATTGATATAGCTTTTAGTCTGCAAAAACGGTGTCATTTGTATGTGACTGTTGCACATGCTGGGAGACCTCTAGAGTAGTTGCACATGCTGGGGGACCCCTTTAATAATTGCACATGCTGGGGGGACCCCTGGAGTAATTGCACATGCTGGGGGGACCCCTGGAGTAGTTGCACATGCTGGGGGACTCCTGGGGTAATTACACATGCTGGGGGACTCCTGGGGTAATTACACATGCTGGGGGACTCCTGGGGTAATTACACATGCTGGGGGACCCCTGGGGTAATTACACATGCTGGGGGACTCCTGGGGTAATTACACATGCTGGGGGACCCTTGGAGTAATTGCACATGCTGGGGGACCCCTGGAGTAGTTGCACATGCTGGGGGACCCCTGGAGTAGTTGCACATGCTGGGGGACTCCTGGGGTAATTACACATGCTGGGGGACTCCTGGGGTAATTGCACATGCTGGGGGACCCCTGGGGTAATTACACATGCTGGGGGACTCCTGGGGTAATTACACATGCTGGGGGACCCTTGGAGTAATTGCACATGCTGGGGGACCCCTGGTGTAGTTGCACATGCTGGGGGACCCCTGGGGTAATTACACATGCTGGGGGACTCCTGGGGTAATTACACATGCTGGGGGACCCTTGGAGTAATTGCACATGCTGGGGGACCCCTGGAGTAGTTGCACATGCTGGGGGACCCCTGGAGTAGTTGCACATGCTGGGGGACTCCTGGGGTAATTACACATGCTGGGGGACTCCTGGGGTAATTACACATGCTGGGGGACTCCTGGGGTAATTACACATGCTGGGGGACCCTTGGAGTAATTGCACATGCTGGGGGACCCCTGGAGTAATTACACAAGCTAGGGGACCCCTGGAATAATTTCACATGCTGGGGGGACTCCTGGAGTAATTACACAAGCTGGGGGACCCCTGGAGTAGTTGCACATGCTGGGGGACCCCTGGAGTAGTTGCACATGCTGGGGGACCCCTGGAGTAGTTGCACATGCTGGGGGACCCCTGGAGTAGTTGCACATGCTGGGGGACTCCTGGGGTAATTACACATGCTGGGGGGACCCCTGGAATAATTGCACATGCTGGGGGGACTCCTGGAGTAATTACACAAGCTGGGGGACCCCTGGAGTAGTTGCACATGCTGGGGGACCCCTGGAGTAGTTGCACATGCTGTGGGGACCCTTGGAGTAGTTGCACATGCTGGGGGACTCCTGGGGTAATTACACATGCTGGGGGACTCCTGGGGTAATTACACATGCTGGGGGACCCTTGGAGTAATTGCACATGCTGGGGGACCCCTGGAGTAGTTGCACATGCTGTGGGGACCCCTGGAGTGACAGGGCCCTGGTTGACTACATCCCCTTGTCTTATGAGTAGCTCTGCAGTGCAATGCGACCTAAGGCATAGATACAAGCTATGGAAAAGAGGGAGCAAATAAGTCCCAACTAGAGAACTGTGGTCAAGAACCAGGACCAGTCTGGTGATTTACAATACTAAAGACATTTTATTTTTTGCTCTTTCTGTGCAGAGATTGGACCGATCACCATTACAACAGACCCAGAAAAATTCAAGGATGAATTGGAGGAGCTGTATGTCCAGGTAGAGCCATGATTTAATCACACCATTAACATGAATTAAACGTGAGCATGTAAGGGGTTAAAACAAACCTTCTTTCTGTGCAGGGTGGGGGGGACTGCCCTGAGATGAGCGTGGGAGCCATTAAAACAGCTGTGGAGGTCTCTCAACCCGGTTCTTTCATCTACGTCTTCACCGACGCTCGGGCCAAAGATTTCAGGAAGAAGCAAGAGGTTCTACAGTTACTGCAGCTCAAGCAGTCTCAGGTAGGTACAGAACAGTGGGCAGACGATACACAGAGCCCACTTTATTTATGACCAGCACCCCCACCTGGCCATCTGAAACCAAGAAACCGCGATGGTCACATCTTTTAGTGGAGCTAGTCAATGTAGTTGACGATTTAGGGAACACTTTGACTAAATATTCACACCCTTGGCCCAAACCTTCTACTGATGTTTTGCAGGTGGTGTTTGTACTGACTGGAGATTGCGGTGATCGGAGCCACCCAGGTTATCGCGTATATGAAGAGATAGCGGCCACCAGCTCTGGGCAGATTTTCCACTTGGACAAGCAGCAGGTTAATGAGGTGAGGTCTTGTATATCATGTCCCATACATTACCTTTACATTACATGACACCCGAGGGTCTGGAAATGCTGATAATCCAACAAGGCACAAAATATCCCCATGTCAAATGTCAACGAATTTCTCTGCTAATGGCAGGGCCATTACCTCAGTACTGAGGTCCCCTGGGTTCTCATAGTCAGGAGATCCATGGTCTTACAATGATGCCAAATGGGCCCCCTGGCAAGTAGGTGAGTAGAAGAATACATTTCCAGTGGTGCCCAATCTCAGTTTATCCTCTCAGAGTATCAGAATTTTACCATATTCATGATCAGTGATGACCAGTGAGTCTTGTGAATGTCTCCGTAACTCCCTCGTTCCATCTGAGCCGTGATCCCGAGTAATCCACATGTCGTAATTATTATTATAGGCCCATGTATTGCATTCAGATATTTTTCTTGCAGTTCTTGATGTTCCCACATAAAATCTTATTATCATGAGCTCATCCTGGAATCAGAATGAAACAATGAACCTTTGTTAATTTATGCTTTTTGTTAAGACTTGCAACTTATGTAATTCTCACCTCACACGTGTAGATTGATTTATCTTAATTACATGTTTAGTTACTTCAGGGGAAGAACATTCCAAATGTGCTCTCCAGGGGCTCGCTGCAGCATAGGCAAGGATGAACAATTACAGTCATGCAAAAAAAAAAAGAAGATCAAATCCCACATAAAACTGTTACTGTGTTAAAGGTGTATTCCCATCTCTAGGATATGCCACCCCTTTATGACTGGTGGGGGACCAACCTCTGAGAATAGGCTGAATTAGCGCCACGTCCCGCACTCCCAGCCATTTGGCTCTTCAGGCTGGCTGTGGTATCTTGCACAGCCGGGTCCACGGGCTGCCTCTGTGCAGGGGTAAATAGTAATGGGAATGCAGCTCTAATTCAGATATGTCCTTTTTTTCCTAGGAATCAGTGGGGGTCAAAATTGGGAAATCCACTAATCATAAAGCGATGGCGGATCTTAACAAAGTGAAAATTGCCCACCAAAGGGCCCCTTTAAAATAGCTGATGACTCCTCCAGCCCCAGATCAGCCTACTGTCAGGATAACTCTTTAGCCACAAAGAGCCTGTCCAACCTTGACACCTGTTTTAACAAGTAGACTAAACATAACTGAATTGATGACCACTCCGAGCTGTTCTACCCTCACACTAAATGCACACATCCAGTTTTCTCCGTTCAGTCCTGATCGTTCCGCGCCGGCTCTTTCATTTCCTCTCACAATCTAAAAACACACTGGCAGGGTAATTGGCTTCCACGAGACATTAACCCGGCTCTCTTTATGAGGGTGACCCAGGGAAATGACATTACCAGCTCCAATGTCTGCTATGAATACATCCTCTGTAAGACTTTCTACTGGGAATTTTGGACCAGGAGATGTAGCAGAGTATACTATAGCATTTGTGCTTGGTGATAACTTCATGGGGCCCTTTCACTTGCAGAATGGTTTGTGGATCTGCTCTAACTAAAAGAGGGGGTCACTTTATGTACATAGCTTATAGAGTATATGTCTTTTAAGGAAACTGCATAGGCTGAATTCTAGTCCTGTTCATTTGCAGTAACACCAAGATGACAAATTTGGCTACAGCTGACTCACATATGAGATAACAAGTCAGAGTCCCAGCTGACAGACCCCCATCCATGTTATCTTACATAGTAGCATAGTAGATGAGATTGGAAGAAGACACGGGTCCATCAATTCCAACCTATAACCTTATAGTGTTGATCCAGAGGAAGGCAAACAACCCCACATGGCTGATGCCTATTGCTCCATGTCCTTCCCAACTATGAATCCGACAATCTTGGCAGAACTTCCCTTTGACAACCAGTCCACAGGACAGGTTATTAATGAAGAGTCATTGCCGTGTCTGAATAGTCTCATTGTGTGACCACACGGCTTTGGTAATGTCACTGCGTCCCTTGAAGTCTGTAAGTCACATGACATATGGGATATTTTACGCTGCATCTACTTTGGTCAAATGCTACAAACAGAGGTGCTTTGTGCCCCCAGAACACCCCCAGCCCCCTCGGCCTGGCTCACATCTGTTTGCTTTTTATGACAAAAAGAAAGTTGAAGCCTGTGTGTCTCCAGCCTGCTGGCGGAGCTCGCCCCATATGGCTATAATTATAGATGGTGCCCTAATTCCATCACACGGTCACAGTATTGTGCTGAATAATCACATCCGCACCCGCTCCTCTGCTACTCCATGACTTTGTGACTTTCCTCTTCTTTGTATATATAAATGCCAAAAACACTGTCATTGCAAAAGTCATGGCGCCCATGACAGCGGTTTATTTTATCTGCTCAGGTTAAGCTGGTAATGATGCCCCCAACCCCCTTGTAAAGTAAGAGCAGATTTCTGTCAATGCCAGGGCTTTTTGTAGCTGGAAGATTTATTTTATAAGAACAAGAGGGTGATTGGTTTATTTAAGACTGAACTGTATGAGGGACGCCAATATCCTTTATATACAGTCATATGAAAAAGTTTGGGCACCCCTATTAATCTTAATCATTTTTAGTTCTAAATATTTGGGTGTTTGCAACAGCCATTTCAATTTGATATATCTAATAACTGATGGACATAGTAATATTTCAGGATTGAAATGAGGTTTATTGTACTAACAGAAAATGTGCAATATGCATTAAACCAAAAATTGACCGCGGCAAAAAATTGGGTCCCCCCTATCATTTTATTGATTTGAATACTCCTAACTACTTTTTACTGACTTACTGAAGCACAAAATTGGTTTTGTAACCTCACTGAGCTTTGAACTTCATAGCCAGGTGTATCCAATCATGAGAAAAGGTATTTAAGGTGGCCAATTGCAAGTTGTTCTCCTATTTGAATCTCCTCTGAAGAGTGGCATCGTGGGCTCCTCAAAACAACTCTCAAATGATCTGAAAACAAAGATTGTTCAACATAGTTGTTCAGGGGAAGGATACAAAAAGTTGTCTCAGAGATTTAACCTGTCAGTTTCCACTGTGAGGAACATAGTAAGGAAATGGAAGACCACAGGGACAGTTCTTGTTAAGCCCAGAAGTGGCAGGCCAAGAAAAATATCAGAAAGGCAGAGAAGAAGAATGGTGAGAACAGTCAAGGACAATCCACAGACCACCTCCAAAGAGCTGCAGCATCATCTTGCTGCAGATGGTGTCACTGTGCATCGGTCAACAATACAGCACACTTTGCACAAGGAGAAGCTGTATGGGAGAGTGATGCGAAAGAAGCCGTTTCTGAAAGCACGCCACAAACAGAGTCGCCTGAGGTATGCAAAAGCACATTTGGACAAGCCAGCTTCATTTTGGAAGAAGGTCCTGTGGACTGATGAAACAAAGATTGAGTTGTTTGGTCATACAAAAAGGCGTTATGCATGGCGTCAAAAAAACACAGCATTCCAAGAAAAACACTTGCTACCCACTGTAAAATTTGGTGGAGGTTCCATCATGCTTTGGGGCTGTGTGGCCAATGCCGGCACCAGGAATCTTGTTAAAGTTGAGGGTCGCATGGATTCAACTCAGTATCAGCAGATTCTTGAGAATAATGTACAAGAATCAGTGACGAATTTGAAGTTACGCCGGGGATGGATATTTCAGCAAGACAATGATCCAAAACACAGCTCCAAATCTACTCAGGCATTCATGCAGAGGAACAATTACAATGTTCTGGAATGGCCATCCCAGTCCCCAGACCTGAATATCATTGAACATCTGTGGGATAATTTGAAGCGGGCTGTCCATGCTCGGCGACCATCAAACTTAACTGAACTGGAATTGTTTTGTAAAGAGAAATGGTCAAAAATACCTTCATCCAGGATCCAGGAACTGATTAAAAGCTACAGGAAGCGACTAGAGGCTGTTATTTTTGCAAAAGGAGGATCTACTAAATATTAATGTCACTTTTCTGTTGAGGTGCCCATACTTTTGCACTGGTCAAATTTTGGTTTAATGCATATTGCACATTTTCTGTTAGTACAATAAACCTCATTTCAATCCTGAAATATTACTGTGTCCATCAGTTATTAGATATATCAAATTGAAATGGCTGTTGCAAACACCCAAATATTTAGAACTAAAAATGATTAAGATTAATAGGGGTGCCCAAACTTTTTCATATGACTGTATATATATATATATATATATATATATATATATATATATATATATATAGTGTAGTTGCAGTGACGTAGAGAGGATTCAGCCATTCTTACTGGTTTCTATCCCAGTGCAGTCACGTCTGACCATTCATTACAGTGCTCCAATATTCTCTGCTGCTGGGATACAATGAGGGGAAAGGCAGTACAATATGGATCATAGGAAAAAATTGCGGTATTATAGTACCATAGCATAGACGCACATGTAGTTTCTTCAAACCAGTCACTGCTGATGGATGTAGTCACTCTCCTGATGGCTGTGGTCACTCTCCTTATGGCTGTGGTCACTCTCCTGATGGCTGTGGTTACTCTCCTTATGGCTACGGTCGCTCTCCTTATGGCTGTGGTCACTCTCCTTATGGCTATGGTCGCTCTCCTTATGGCTATGGTCACTCTCCTTATGGCTGTGGTCACTCTCCTTATGGCTGCGGTCGCTCTCCTGATGGCTGTGGTCACTCTCCTGATGGCTGTGGTCGCTCTCCTGATGGCTGCGGTCGCTCTCCTGATGGCTGTGGTCGCTCTCCTGATGGCTGCGGTCGCTCTCCTGATGGCTGTGGTCGCTCTCCTGATGGCTGCGGTCACTCTTCTGATGGCTGCAGTCGCTCTCCTGATGGCTGGGCGTCGGGGTCGCTCTCCTGATGGCTGTGGTCGCTCTCCTGATGGCTGTGGTCACTCTCCTTACGGCTGTGGTCACTCTCCTTATGGCTGTGGTCACTCTCCTTACGGCTGTGGTTACTCTCTTTATGGCTGTGGTCACTCTCCTTACGGCTGCGGTCGCTCTCCTTATGGCTGCGGTCGCTCTCCTTATGGCTGTGGTCACTCTCCTTATGGCTGTGGTCACTCTCCTTACGGCTGTGGTTACTCTCTTTATGGCTGCGGTCACTCTCCTGATGGCTGTGGTCACTCTCCTTACGGCTGTGGTTACTCGCTTTATGGCTGCGGTCACTCTCCTTATGGCTATGGTCGCTCTCCTTATGGCTGTGGTCACTCTCCTTATGGCTGTGGTTACTCTCCTTATGGCTATGGTCGCTCTCCTTATGGCTATGGTCACTCTCCTTATGGCTGTGGTCACTCTCCTTATGGCTGTGGTTACTCTCCTTATGGCTGTGGTTACTCTCCTTATGGCTATGGTCGCTCTCCTTATGGCTATGGTCACTCTCCTTATGGCTGTGGTCACTCTCCTTATGGCTGTGGTTACTCTCCTTATGGCTATGGTCGCTCTCCTTATGGCTATGGTCACTCTCCTTATGGCTGTGGTCACTCTCCTTATGGCTGTGGTTACTCTCCTTATGGCTATGGTCGATCTCCTTATGGCTATGGTCACTCTCCTTATGGCTATGGTCACTCTCCTTATGGCTGTGGTCACTCTCCTTATGGCTGTGGTCACTCTCCTTATGGCTGTGGTTACTCTCCTTATGGCTATGGTCGCTCTCCTTATGGCTATGGTCACTCTCCTTATGGCTGTGGTCACTCTCCTTATGGCTGTGGTTACTCTCCTTATGGCTATGGTCGATCTCCTTATGGCTGTGGTCACTCTCCTTATGGCTGTGGTCACTCTCCTTATGGCTGTGGTTACTCTCCTTATGGCTGCAGTCGCTCTCCTGATGGCTGCAGTCACTCTCCTTATGGCTGCGGTCGCTCTCCTGATGTCTGTGGACGCTCTCCTTATGGCTGTGGTCACTTTCCTGATGTCACTGATGAGACAATCCCTGATGTGAGTGCTGCAGACTCTATATAAGAGACAGGAGAGTTGCTGTAGAAATACTATATTCTTTTCTGCTTTCCCAGGTGCTGAAGTGGGTGGAGGAGGCGATCCAGGCATCCAAGGTTCACCTGTTGTCCACGGATCATGAGTCGGCAGGAGAGAGACAATGGGAGATACCATTCGATCCAAGCCTTAAAGAAGTGACCATCTCCCTCAGTGGCCCTGAGCCCCTTATTGAGGTCACTGACCCCACAGGTAAGTGTTGCCATTCCTTACCCCACCTTCCCCATGATGTGAGCTATGTTTGTATGTTTTCATGGTCGCTCTGCAGTGTCACATAGATGTAATATGTACCAAGAGGTGCAGCTATTACCTATTTACCTCTGCTCCAGACTTCATGTCATCCCTCATCATTGGTCATTCTTGTTCTAGAGTCATACTAGCAGAATTTCTGGATTATCAGACACCAGACCACAGGGATTTCTCCACCTAATTTATTTTCTGTATTTTAATTGTCGTCATTATTATCTTCTCTTATCTTTGTTACTTGGGAAACGTAACAGTGAAATTTCACAGTAATATTCCCTGATTGAAGGCATTTATCTCCCCCCGGGCTCCTCATTCGCGTCCGGCCTGTTCTGCTGTAATCTTCATTGTGTACTTGGCGCCTCTCACTGCACAGACACAGAACTGACCCCTCATTTCTCTCCTGGCAGGGAAAGTGCTCTCTGTTAGCCAGGGGCTGGAGGAGCTGCTCAGGATCCCTAATTCAGCTCTTGTGCTGGGACTGAAGCCGACTGTGTCTGGAATATGGGTCATCAAGGTAACGTACCCTACATTGTGCTCCCTTGTATGGAGCTATGCACCAAGTCCCAATACAACTTACTAGGTTTAGTCACCATCATTGTATCATGGACAGTTTTGCACTTTCCTATAGATTCTGAGTTTCAGTCTCTCACAATCTCTCATCCACTTCTCAGCAGTGAGTTCTTGCCATGTACAAATGCCCAACAACGTCTGGTGCAGATGACACTAACTTTTATCTCCTCGTTGGCTCCTCTCCTGAGAACATCTTAGAGGGCTCCCTTTCAGCATGTCCAATCCACCAAGCTGACTCCTGTCAGACATGATGTCTGAGGATGCACTTCCACATTACCATTACATTTGGAATTGGAGGCCACTCTACATGCCGATGGGCACAGTGACCAGTCAGCAGCATGTCATGTAAATCACTGTCCTGTCATAGAACACTTCACTGGCTTGAGGACCTGTAAAGAATGGTCATGTGACCATAGGTCCTTCTGCTGTAAAGGGTCCTACACACATATAGCGCAATCACATAAAAGTAACATATGTAATATAATAACAGAGAAAGGTCCTTGGCTGAAATATAGAATAAAAAGTAATAAAGTGCCAAAAAATACAAAGTATCAGTGCAGCAAAAATGTATCAGTGTGGGGTACGGGGGGATTGTCTACACAACACAACTCTATCCAGTGAGAGCAGGACTAGGTCAGCATGGAGGTTTACAATATGTTCCGCTGACTCCACCACATCAGGGGTGACTATGATGGCCATATGTCTATGGTCAGCTTTATTGCTTTGCTCATGACAACATATCCATCACATGGACAGGTAGGATGAGAGGCGATGACCTCAGAGATGTGTAACGTCCTTTCTCAGAAACCTGTAGTGGAACCTTTTCTATACATTTATCTATAAAAAATATACTCAAGCATCAGCTTAAAGAAAAATGTCACAAAACAATGCCAGTAGTAGACAATGGGAAATAGTGTAGCCATAACAATAATCATATATACTGTATATATGGGATACAACCTCTGACTGATATTATAGTGGCCAATATTACATTGTGTACAGGATGTAAAGCTGGTGTTCTGGAGCTTCCTTCATATAGAATACATTGTAACGCTCTCCTTGAATATTTTATATATATTCCCTTTACAAGCAGGCGGGTATCAGACCTTCATTCATTTATGACAAGCTATTCATAAGTTATAATCACCATATTGGGATTTTTTTGTGCAATATTCTCCTTTTTTGCTTGATAATCAGATGGCCATGCTATAATGAGTGTGTTAGAAGGTGCGTGGCCCTCCCCTGCCCGCTCCTACGATGCCTGGAATAGGTTCAGCTTGTGACCTAGTGTTTATTGTGACTTGGTTTTGTTCCTCTCTCGTTACCCTAATGAAGCTGCACAGCCGCCAGCCTCGCCTCATCCTCATTGCCTGACACCGAGGTGGCGCGTCCTCCCCTCATTTAGCCCTGATGTCATTCTGCTCATTTTCTGTGGTTTGCTTTTGCTCTGTGTCCGGATCGTTGTTTACTTAGGTTTTCTCCTTTCTAATCATTCCCATTGATCTGCCATGTTTGTCCTTTGCTGTGATATGTTTGCACCGAGGGATCGCAGCATATGGGACTGATTTGGGATTCCATGAGAAGCTTTGTTCACGGACATAACACACAATGGACCAATAAAGTCATTTACAACATGTTCTTTGTATATTTATGTTTTGCTACTTGAGTTTCACTGCTTGAATATGAGTTTACACTATCCCAGGCTCAGTGTTAATGGGATCCTGTCGCCAGGGTTAGGGCCCCTATGTCCATATGCTGCTGGGGTTTAGTGTCCCCAGCCTGGCAATCTAAGCCACGTCCATTCCTCAATTTATGAGTTAAACAACTTTCAGTATGCTAGAAAAAGATAGATATACTGCTGGTTACAGAGCCCCAGACACCGAGCAGGACGGAATATGACTATAGGTGTCAGATGTATTGCCGAAATGCATCTGGTCTTCAGTCACAATCATTCCTGCATATACCACATCTACTTGTGTGATCTACACCTGGCTATGATATCAAAAACAGTATCACAAAACCTACACGTGTGACCACACTCTTATACTGTGTCTCTCCATATGATGCAGATTGGCAGCAGCGGGCGTCACACAGTCAGAGTCACTGGGGTCAGCACTTTGGATTTTCGTGCTGCTTTCGCCACTACAGCCATTGTAGATCCCCTGAAAGTCATCGAACGGCCAATAAAAGGTAAAATGAGGGAAACTGAACTACAGAAACACATCCAAAAAGTAATCTATACATATACCAGTACAGGGGAGAAGTGAGCACCAAAAACAGAAAACCAGGACAACGAAAGAAAAGACACAACCACCACAAAAAGCGCCGAACAAAATGACACCTAGAACAGTGAGTGCAGCTCTGGAGTATAATACAGGATGAAACTCAGGATCAGTACAGGATAAGTAATGTAATGTATGTACACAGTGACTGTACCAGCAGAATAGTGAGCGCAGCTCTGGAGTATAATACAGGATGTAACTCAGGATCAGTACAGGATAAGTAATGTAATGTATGTACACAGTGACTGTACCAGCAGAATAGTGAGCGCAGCTCTGGAGTATAATACAGGATAAGTAATGTAATGTATGTACACAGTGACTGCACCAGCAGAATAGTGAGCGCAGCTCTGGAAAAAAGGATAAGTAATAATGTATGTACACAGTGACTGTACCACAAAAGTCAGCGCAGATCGAGAACCCTACAGGATAAGTAATGTAATGTATGTACACAGTGACTGTACCAGCAGAATAGTGAGCGCAGCTCTGGAGTATAATACAGGATAAGTAATGTAATGTATGTACACAGTGACTGTACCAGCAGAATAGTGAGCGCAGCTCTGGAGTGTAATACAGGATGTAACTCAGGATCAGTACAGGATAAGTAATGTAATGTATGTACACAGTGACTGTACCAGCAGAATAGTGAGCGCAGCTCTGGAGTATAATACAGGATGTAACTCAGGATCAGTACAGGATAAGTAATGTAATGTATGTACACAGTGACTGCACCAGCAGAATAGTGAGCGCAGCTCTGGAGTATAATACAGGATAAGTAATGTAATGTATGTACACAGTGACTGTACCAGCAGAATAGTGAGCGCAGCTCTGGAGTACAATACAGGATGTAACTCAGGATCAGTACAGGATAAGTAATGTAATGTATGTACACAGTGACTGCACCAGCAGAATAGTGAGTGCAGCTCTGGAGTATAATACAGGATAAGTAATGTAATGTATGTACACAGTGACTGTACCGGCAGAATAGGAGACAGCCGAAAAAAAAAAAAAAAGTGATGAGTACAGACGACCACAAAAGACAGCTCTGGAGTATAATACAGGATAAGTAATGTAATGTATGTACACAGTGACTGTACCAGCAGAATAGTGAGCGCAGCTCTGGAGTATAATACAGGATGTAACTCAGGATCAGTACAGGATAAGTAATGTAATGTATGTACATAGTGACTGCACCAGCAGAATAGTGAGCGCAGCTCTGGAGTATAATACAGGGATGTAACTCAGGATCAGTACCAGCGATAAGTAATGTAATGTATGTACACAGTGACTGTACCAGCAGAACAGGAGCGCAGCCGGGAAAACAGAAAACCAGGAACAGGAAAGAGGGCCGCCCCAGCAGAATAGTGAGCGCAGCTCTGGAGTATAATACAGCATGTAGAATCAGTACAGGATAAGTAATGTAATGTATGTACACAGTGACCACTGGTCCTAGAGACCACACCCTTTGTTAGCAGGCCTGCACTTTGCAGCATTTGAGAACTGGAAATCTTTATAGAAATTCTAAACCAGGTCAGAATAAACTGCACTATGATCCTGAATTGCAAATCCTGCCCTCATTTAATAAAACATTTTTATACCACTACTCCCATTATCCAGTAAGTAGTACATCCATATAAGTACAATAGTCATTGTGTAGTACGTTATATCTTATATAGTATTTCCTGCTACATCTGTTTTTTAGGAATTCCCATCTCAGCGCTGATAAACTGCACAGGCCTCACCCCACCAGGACAGGTGACCCATCTGGACCTGCTGCGGGTGTCTGGAGACTCGCACTTCTCTCTGCCAGCAGAACGTTTACCGTACAAGCGCAGCAAACACCTATGGACGGTGCCGCTGTTCCAGGCGCCCAAGGGGAGTTTCTTCATGAAAGTTAATGGGACTGACCACAACGGGTATCAGTTCCAGAGACTCTCCAATGTGGCTTATACCAGCATCATACCAGGTGGGGAAAGTTACTAAATATATACTTTTTAGGTTGAGTGTTCACAATTGCTCACTAAAGGTCTGTGCCCGGTTTATTTAGGGGCACATAATAGTCAGGGGTCATAGACATTTCTGCCTCTGTCCTTATATTGAGTTTACAACCTTGAGATTCTTCCCTTTCTGCAGCTGTTCCTACTGTGACAATGGCACCGCTTATCCAGGGGTACCACCAGAGGGCGCTCACTCTAACTTGCCTCATTCTTAGTGATATTCCGTTCAGAGTGCGGTTCTCCAGGGATGGCGAGAGGCTCGGCGAGGAGCTGCTGTTCACGTGCGTACAGTTACCTATTACTGGGGACATTGGGGTTCATGTATCATATGATGTGTATTATGTTCTGTGATGTTGACTTTACCCGGGTTTTGTAATTATTAGAGAATCGGGTAACGCCACCTTTGAGATCCCATCTGCGTCTGCTCGCCATGAAGGCATATATCAGTGCACAGCCATCAGTAATGCAGGGGCAGGATTTGCTCTGACACAAGTGTCCATCACAGGTAAGAATATTTTAGATATTTATTGCTTTCTCTATGGCACTGTTCATCCTGATCCTCCTAGTTCCTGAGTATAATCCCAGAACCACAGTGAAGACTGATACTTACAGGCAGAGCAGTGGTAGAGATGGGGTGACTTCCTGACAATGGAATACACAGTGACAACCCCTATTACCAGTAGTCAGTAGTGGTTGTCACCCAGTATCTGTAGAAGAAGCAGCAGAATAGACTATGAAGACTTCACATAAGCAGAGACTTCAGGCAGAGATTTGCAGATCTGTTTTTCTTTTGGCTGTAAGTTCTCCTGAATAGTTCTGTGTTTGTTGGTCGGGTTTGGATGTGTTTTTAATGATATCAGGCACTTATTGGTGGTTACGTGGCAGTTCACATTACTTATCTCCCTGCAGATCCTCCTCCCACAATCTCGCTGCACCCTAATGTGACAGTGGAACTGGGTGACCTGGCCGTGCTCTCTTGCCATGTTCTTGGCGACGTCCGCTACAATCTCACCTGGCAGCACGATGGCAAAGCCCTGAAAGAAGGGCGGCTATGGATCCTGGCAAACTCCTCCTTGCAGATTCAGAATGTGCAGCCCAATGATGCAGGACAATACCAGTGCACCGCCAGGAACAGCCATGGCTCCACCACCGCCAGCGTCTGGCTTGCCGTACAAGGTAACTACACGTCATTGGGACTGTTGGGGTGAAAGGAAATAGAATGTTCTGTAGAAAGTTCTCTGCTTACACACTCAGTCACTCCATATACCCCAATATTCTAAATTTGCACCTCCCTTGCCCTATAGAGCCTCCACGTATACAGATTGAATCAAGTTCCACTCAGCTGTCTCATGGAGGAGAAGTGAGGATTCGCTGTGATGTTTCTGGGTACCCGGAACCCAAAATATCTTGGAAACATGGGGACACCTTCCTGAACTATGACAGCAAGTATGTATCATACAATGGCGTCAGAATTTGTAGCGTGCTTGCTGGGATGTCTCATAATATGCCCAGAGCAAGACCAGAGGCGGCCATACACGTAAGAGCAAAGTGTAAAGGGTGATTCGGGGAATGAAGTATTGGGCATGTTGAATCTCTGCATGCCTGATCCTTTGTTCTCATGGGAGGTAAGCCAACGACAGAGGTGTCTGGAGGAAATGAGTGTACATGTGTCTGAGGGTGTCAGGAGGAATAGCTGTCAGCACTTACTGAAGATGTAGGACCAGCTTAAGGCCTCCTTCATACCACCCTAGTTTTTATCTTCAACTACAGATAAAAGTACAGACCCATACATGTGTGTCTGTCCCATATTTAAGGACTGCAAATTATGAAGTTTGTCCTATTTTTGACCACATTTGAGGTACAATATATGACACAAGGCATATTTTGATGCGTTTTTATTGAACCAAAGCCAAGAATGGCTACAAAAGGAAAATAAATATTTAGGAAGCTTCTTAGGCTAATTTCACACAGTAGAAAATGGAGCGAAATTCCACTTCATTTTCCGCCTCCGGATTGCCGCGACGTAATGCTGATGCAGGGTAATCCTCTAATGATTAGGCCTTATTAGCAGGGACACACGAGCCGCGGAATCCGCAGCAAGATCGACTAGGACGCTGATTTTTTCTGCATCCTGATGCGATTTCGGAATGGATTCCTCTGTGTGAACCTAGCCTTATACTTCTACCCTCTGCTCAATCCACTCCTGGCTTTGGCTCAAAAAAACCACAGCAAAATCTGCAACAAAAAAAGCTGCGTTTCTGCAACGTGTGACCTCAGCCTAGACTATGGCCCTATGTGCCAAGTCAGCTATAGAACGTCTGTAGACCCCTCAGAGTCAAAAAGCAGACAAAATCTGCTGGTTTTTGTTTTGAGTTTTACCCCTGAGGCTGGGGTGGTTATAAACCTTTGCGTGACAAAGATTGACAGTCACAATAAAATGTGGTTAGACCGCTATCACCATAGCGTGTGAGGCCCCGGCCTAAAAAAGCATTAAATTAGAAACCCTTGACACTGGTAAAAGGGGGCGGAGCTGTGACAACCTTATTAGTTTTCCATGAGAAAAAGATTAGTAATGGTGTAATTCAGCATCTGTGCTCACATCTGACAACAGATTCTCTCTGACAACAGACATACCATCATTGATGGCAACATCCTGGTGATTAAGGACCCGAGCCCAGAGGATTCTGGGAATTACAGCTGTGTAGCATCTAATGGTTTAGGATCAGACGAGCGGGCATTAACCCTGATGTACACTGGTAAGAGTTTCATGTCTTATCTTTTGCTACGAGCAGGCACCATGAAAGCAGCATCATTAACCCTTTTCTATCTGCTTGTCAGAACGCCCTAAAGCAACGGCTATAAAATCTACAGTACTAGTCGCCATAGCCGAGGACGCAGTGCTGGAGTGTAGGACTGAAGGTCTGCCTCAGCCGCTGGTGGCCTGGTACAAGGGTAAGCGCTCACCGCCCTAACATCATTGTACTATGCTGACAGCTGCAGAATATGTAATGACGGGATTATTATGGTGCACCCTCAGGTGACAAGGAAATTAAGGGCCCTGTCAGTGGCTCATATGGCGGGACTCTGACCCTCCAGGAGGTGACAGCCGAAGATGCCGGAGAGTACACCTGTGTGGCTTCCAACGAGGCAGGGTCATCTTCAGATGTACTTCACGTGGAAGTGGGAAGTAAGTGAGGTCAATTATTCTCAATCGTTCGCCCTCAAGATGATTTAATTTGTCTAAAATCAATATTAATGGACAATACGTAATGGAGTTGTCCAGTGCCTGACCAGTCCTGCTAACCTCGCTGGGGATTTGCTGCAATGTGTTCGTGTAGTCAATCCAATCTCTGTAAGCTAAACACATCTGCTTCAGGCTAATAGCACTCGCTTACACTAATACATTGTAACAACCGCTCAGCTGTTTCAGCAGGATTAGTTCTACACAGGATTTCTTCCTTCCCCGACAGCCAACAGAGATCTTACAAATGACGAGGAACCGAGACACAAAGGGGCCGATGTATCTGCCTTATATACCACTTCTCTGAATACAAGACATGTCAAAAGTCACAATTTTTGACACATGGATAGACTTGTGTAAAAAATTGTAACTTCCCCACGTTGGCGCTTTTCGTAGAATGGGCAGGGAGCGGAGGGGCTTCCCATGCCAACAAATTCAATGTTATTTTCCCTAGAAAACTGGCGCAAATATTGACTCAAATTTCTACCAGTCCCTATCTGGTGGAGCTTTCTATTTCTGGTGCACGGTGTGCGCCTCTTAGTAATTTTGGTGCATCTGACTCTGGGGCGGATGTTTAAGATTAGCGCACTATGTGGTCTTTTAATAAAAATTAGAAAGTAGATAAAATAAATAACTCTGTAAAGAAAGTTCTGCAGCTTTCTAATAAACTGCACATTTTGTAAGAGCTCTGCTTGCTGCCTGTGCAAGAAAAATCCCATCCGGATCTAGCCCTGCTCACACAGCTGAGCACTTGTTACAGTGTATTAGTGTCAAGCTGCTGCTGATGTGTTTAGCTCACTGAACTGACTAACCTGATACATTGTAACAAGTCCTCAGCAGTGTATACAGGAGTGGTCACTGATGGGTTTTCAGGATTGCTTCCAAAGTTTATTAACAGGTTGCAGAACTTTTCTTTACCCAGTTATTAGTCTTTAGCCCTGAGAGTTGCCCGGGGGTCGCTGGTCTCTGTAATAGCCCTCTCTCCCGTGTAAATACCCTGACATTACATCCGCAGTATGGCGGGATCAGGAACTAGTCGCATTAATGTTCTGTTCTTTTTCTCAGTGGGTGAGAAGGAATAAAATCCATCCATTGAAGTGGAAAGCGGCTCCGTCCATGAATAGAGCCTAATTTGTAATTCTTCCATAGTATATTTCCTGGCTCCGCTGCCTCCCTCTCAGCTGGCAGCAGATTTCCGACTTCTGTCTCCCCTCGGGGTGCAGCGGCTTCGTCCAGGATCCTGCACTACAATTAGGCCGCTCTTATACACTGAGATTTCTCATGTGCCTTGAAAGTATTTGTCTGAAGATAATGACAAGGTTTTCGCTCCTGACCCTTTAACCTGAGCCTTGCAGATGGTAACTGAGACTCAAGCCCCGCGCCTTCTTAATACTGACCCCGGCGCTCAGATTCCTGCTCTGACACAACCTTTGGTTTCCGATGAAACTATTGTTTCTAACCCTAATCCCTGGATATAAAGCTTGATCATCCTCTATGAAAAGTTCTGCAGCTCTCCAATAGACTTAGTAGTGCTTTAATTCTTTACTATTGTCAAGATCTTTGCTTGCTGTCAGTGAACGGCAACATTCTTATTATATAAGACCTAAGGACGGCTGTATTACAGCTCTGTATTGTATAGACCACTTTATAGTATTTATTTATTGTATAGGGCACCCATAGAGATGGCCATGTATGTATGTATTATGTAGAGGCATTACCTCTAGGGGACAATACCGCCCTGAACAGCACCCATCTCAGCATGGTCTGGCAGCACAAGAGTCCACGAGGCTCCATAGGACAGAACTGCAAGCATACAGCATACTGTATATGTGGACTAATGCTACTATGGTTGAGGGTTTGTTACAATGGTATCCAGTCCACACAATCCTTTATGAAGCTAGAAAGCCTGGACACCAGTCTGATACACTCTGCCTGCATTTATACATTGTAGCAAAGTATCAGGACAGGAGTAGGTTGTGATCTACTGATATATTTAGCAAACAGAGAATTGCTAAATTGTATGAAAAGTATTAGGTTTGTAGTTTCGCAGCCTATTCTCAGTTCTTATCCACTAGCAGAGTTATTGAAAATGGCCTCCAGCTCATGACTGTACAGTCATGGCCAAAAGTTCTGAGAATGATACAAATATTAATTTTTACAAAGTCTACTGCTTCAGTTTTTCTAATGGCAATTTGCATATACTCCAGAATGTTATAAAGAGTGATCAGCTTAACAGCAATTACTTGCAAAGTCAATATTTGCCTAGAAAATGAACTTTATCCCCCAAAACACATTTCAACATCATTGCAGCCCTGCCTTAAAAGGACCACCTAACATCGTTTCAGTGATTGCTCCATTAACACAGGTGTGGGTGTTGATGAGGACAGGGCTGGAGATCAATCTGTCATGATTAAGTAAGAATGACACCACTGGACACTTTAAAAGGAGGCTGGTGCTTGCCATCATTGTTTCTCTTCTGTTAACCATGGTTATCTCTAAAGAAACACGTGCAGTCATCATTGCACTGCACAAAAATGGCCTAACTGGGAAGAGTATTGCAGCTAGAAAGATTGCACCTCAGTCAACAATCTATCGCATCATCAAGAACTTCAAGGAGAGAGGTTCCATTGGTGCCAAAAAGGCTCCAGGGCGCCCAAGAAAGACCAGCAAGCGGCAGGACCGTCTCTTAAAAGTGTTTCAGCTGCGGGATCGGGCTACCAGCAGTGCAGAGCTTGCTGAGGAATGGCAGCAGGCAGGTGTGAGTGCATCTGCACGCACTGTGAGGCGGAGACTCTTGGAGCAAGGCCTGGTCTCAAGGAGGGCAGCAAAGAAGCCACTTCTCTCCAGAAAAAACATCAGGGACAGACTGATATTCTGCAAAAGGTACAGGGAGTGGACTGCTGAGGACTGGGGGAAAGTCATTTTCTCTGATGAATCCCCTTTTCCATTGTTTGGAACATCTGGAAAACAGCTTATTCGGAGAAGAAGAGGTGAGCGCTACCACCAGTCTTGTCTCATGCCAACTGTAAAGCATCCTGAAACCATTCATGTGTGGGGTTGCTTCTCAGCCAAGGGAATCGGCTCTCACAGTCTTGCCTAAAAACACAGCCATGAATAAAGAATGGTACCAGAATGTCCTCCAAGAGCAACTTCTCCCAACCGTCCAAGAGCAGTTTGGCGCTCAACAATGCCTTTTCCAGCATGATGGAGCACCTTGCCATAAAGCAAAGGTGATAACTAAATGGCTCAGGGAACAAAACATAGAGATTTTGCGTCCATGGCCTGGAAACTCCCCAGATCTTAATCCCATTGAGAACTTGTGGTCAATCATCAAGAGACGGGTGGACAAACAAAAACCAACAAATTCAGACAAAATTACAGCATTGATTCTGCAAGAATGGACTGCTATCAGTCAGGATTTGGTCCAGAAGTTGATTGAGAGCATGCCAGGGAGAATTGCAGAGGTCCTGAAGAAGAAGGGTCAACACTGCAAATATTGACTTGCTGCATTAACTCATTCTAACTGTCAATATAAGCTTCTGTTACTCATAATATGAATGCAATTCTATTTCTGTATGTGATAAAAACATCTGACAAACACACATAAAAACCAGAGGGCAGCAGATCATGTGAAAATATAATATTTGTGTCATTCTCAAAACTTTTGGCCATGACTGTATATCAGCTCCGATTTGTATGCAGCATAAGAGAGAACCAATAGAGGTGCACAGGAACTATCCTCCTATTTCCTGCGGAGGTGTCAGGACTGAAGTGTGGTGCGTTCCAGCTGCGGGGTATGCATTAACCCATCTACTTAAGTTATAGCCTATATGGGTGTAAACTTGGCGCATCTTTGGCTCACTGCCCTTTCTTGCTGTAAAGATGCATCGCATTGTTCTGCACCCTGCTCGCCACATTTTACTAAATTGGGTGGAGTAGGGAGGAGACCAAGGTGGGCCAGGGTGGGGAAGCCTCCACCCAACAAATATACTATAACCCATTGCCAGAAAGCCGGTGTGAGTTACACCAGAAATCTACACTGAATGCCAGAAGCCTAAAGTTGCCCATATGCATTCATCTTTGGCCGACATTTGGCAATGACAATATCAATGGGCCAGCCAAAAATCTCAGTGTTTCAGCCACTTTTTGGTCATTCATCAGCCAACTTGCGCACACTCCTTGCTTAGTTTTTTATTTTATACTTGTCCTCCACATTTTTGAGTTGCACATTACTAGACCTGAGTCTTGGCTCCTCTTGGTACCATGGGCTGTGAACAATGGGGATGAGGAGGTAGTGATGTCACTGAAGAATGCGCCGTGCATCTTCCCTCCATGTGTAATGTCCTAATACCCTCCTGACAATAGCACACGTCTTCTTGTCTAGTTACTGTGTCTAGTCCATGAGAAACAGCTGGAAAACTCTTTAGAGCCTGTAATGGTAAACTTGTAGCAGCATGATGAAAGAGGAAGAGCGTAGCCCCGGGGGAGCGCGGCTGCAAACATTCGAGGACCGCGGACAGATGTGCAGCTTAGACAGTACATCAGTATTTTGCCAGTTTGTAACCATGAAAGAATCCGTAGGTTATCTGGGGGTGGGGGGCCGCCACTATGTGTAACTCTCAGGTGGCCCAAGCTCAGCTCTCCCTGCTCAGCCCCTGCTGGGGCAGTGTCTGGTCTCCGATGGTCTAGTTCACAAGGGGCACAGAACTGATGGATTACAAGATACAGAAAGAAGCGTTGCCAGACCAGCTCTGGATGTGACTGGAATATAAGACGATGTTAGATAAGGGTTTTCAGCTGCTGGTTATAATATATAGATGCTTATTTACAGCGCCTCTTTAAGATAAGCATCTGAGAAATCCTAAAACTAACCTGATAAGAATCCTCATTACATGAAAACAAGGGTTTACATTTATAGAGGGAATTAGATATTGATGACCAAGTTACATTGAGCAGAATTCTGAGTGCAGCTCTGATGTATAATCCAGGCTAAGTACAAGATAAGTAATGTAATGTATTTACAAAGTGGCTGAACTTTTTCTGCAGATTATATTTGCTGTATATAGGACGGTAGCTGAGGTTGGTGCTGCTGTTTGCCGGGCTGTGTTGGCTTGCTTCCCTGTGCTCCTCATACAGCACCATGGATACCAACAATGTAGAATAAACTCTGCTCGCCGTTACATTGTTCCCCTGTTGTTTCTTTCACAATTGTTTAGAGATCTCTGGTTATATTCCTTGTCGCCTCTCTCACTGCTGCCACTTCTTTGTGATATTATTTCCTATTCTTCGGCGAGGCTGCCGGGCGTCTGCTCCATATATCCCCAGGGTGGAGTGTTGGGGGGGGCAGTTTTCTTGGTCACGACACAGAAGCTTTCCAGTCTCGGTCGTCCTCCATGTCTTGTTCTCACTAATCTCTTCCACACACTTCATCCTTGCACTTTCCTGTTTCCTCTTCTTCCTTCTCCTGTTCGTTCTTCCAGAAATTCCATGCTTGCTGTGTCATGATCCAGCTGCCGGCCTGTTCTGCTCCTCTCAGAGCTGGACATCGTCACTTTCACCCGCGTCCAGTCACGGCTCCTGTGTACAGGGACCGGAGGAAGCTTTTTATAGACTCTCAATAGAATCCTCAACCTGGAAGAGAACTACACAGACCAGAGGTGTAACTGAGGCCCCAGTGCAAAATCTGTAACAAGGTGACTTCTTATGTGGCTCAGAGTCCTTTGGGCCCCCCTCAGGGACCAGGACCATTTGCACTTTAAACCAATAAATATTGGCACCTTTGGATCTCGGATGCCGATTCTCATTTCCTTTGCAGTTATATCAGTTCTTAAAGGGACCCTAAACCAATTATAAATAATGCTGTGTAATGTAAATCTTGTTTTCACCTTGCATTTTTCTCCAGATCTGTCAATGCAACCAGCAGTGTAAAGAATGGAGGTGTATATTCTGGTTGCCTGCATGGCACGTAAACATAATTACACCTGTAATATATAGTTAAGATGATACATGGTCCTGGGCTTTGCCATGGAAATCATAAAGAAAACCGCCATTCTTTACACTGCATCTAGAAAACGGGAAAATGCATCTGCTTGTGCAACTACTTTGGTATCTCCCAATAGTTTAGATGGAAAGGGCAGCTGCAGCAGTCACCATTCACACCCGGGTAATCCTCACCCCAGCCTGCATTATTAGGCCCCACATTGCAGAAAAGCTGCTTTTTTATTGCATATTTTGCTGCGGTTTTTTGAGTCAAAGCCAGGAGCAGATTTTTCTGTACTACATTCAGGTACAGGTCGCCTTTAACATCTGTAATCTCTGGAAAATAGGAGAAAAAGTACCTTGTTTGTGTAGAATTACAGAATTGCGGCCTCTCTTATGGTAATAGGTTCTCCTCCTGTGATAAATGGGCTTGTCTTTGTGGAATGTATGTTGTGCTCTGGTGCTGAATGATGAGCAAGCGGATCTGCTGCCAATTGTAGACACAAGTGCGCTCATCCAGGTGACAGCGCTACATGAGAGCAGGGAACAGAACACAGGCAAATGGCTTCTGTGCTGAAAGCTGCATCCAGGTGGTCTGCTGTCAGCGCTAGGCCTGGGGAACATGTACAGGATACACATACTGCTGCACTTAGTACATTGCATTGGGCAGATTACACAGATTGCATTGGATAGAGTCAGGTTGCTTTGGGACGTTTGCATTGGTCAGAATGCATAAGGCAGATTACATTGTTCAAACTGCATTAGACAGATCAAATTGGTCACATTGCTTGGGGCAGATTGCATTGTCAAAAAGAACTGCTTTGCTTTCAGCAGAATGCATTGGTCAGACTCCATTGGTTAGATTGCACTGGGGAGATTGTATTGGTCTGATGTCATTGAAAAGATTTTACTTTGGTCAGATTGCATTGGATCATTAGACTCTCCCTGACTTCTAGCAGATCTTAAAACTCACTGTAGATCACAGACCTGTCTTAAATCTTAAGATTCTTAGTAAAAAAGCAACCACTGGCCAAAGTGTACTTCATGAGGCCAGGTCCACCAGAGTCCCAGTCAGAGGGTCAGTAGATATGACCCTTCCACTTTGGCCCACCTGACCCCTCTCGATGACAGGGCGTATTTAGATTGCTACCTTCCTGACCCCAATCTTGGTCTCAGAGTAACCAGTGTTGAACACTGAGGGTCTCGCATCTGTGGATGTTAGAAACTACAACCCCCAGTATGTTAGGACAACAGCTAGAGATCCCCAGTTTGGAGACCCCGAACACTCTCTATTACCACTCACTGGGATTAAGCGCTGAGAATTTGGTCCTTCACATCAGATTGCTCTGAAAATAATTAAGGGGAAATGAAGATGTACTTTGCCCCCCGTCCGTTGTCAGCGAACGTTGTATGATGGTCAGATGATGAGGCAATGGATTACGACGTAACACTCGCCTGCCAGTTTCTCAAGTAGTTAGAGAAGGGGTGAAGCTTTGAAGCCAGACAGGAGGAAGCGACCCCTCACTCTTATTACTCTGCTCACTACTAAAGACTAAACTACTCTAACAACATAATGACGCCCAGTAAAGCGGCAGATTTGCTTTTCCCAGGGGCTGCGCTTATTTTCCCACGCTGCTTCTCCGACAATATCTCATCAGAGCCGCTATTAGAGAGAGATTTTCAGATTAAAGGGTAATTCTGCCCAAAAGATCCATGCATGTTGCCCGCTCTGCCCTAAACCCCTCTACTCTTCATCCCCCAGGTGCTGTGCAGCTCCTCCATGATAACTGCTATAGGGGGTGCAGCGGTAGCCATTACTACCGGGCCCTGGAGCCTCAGGGGGCCCATACAGTGGTGGGCTCTGCTTCTATACAACATGTGTCTTATGTAGTACAGAATGTATCCCATGTGAACATGTCCTAAGAAATGAATTTTCAAACCTCTGGTCGAGAGAAGACATTCACTTTAATGTAAGAAATATCTGAGAAATGAGAAAAGTGACTGCAGATCCCTCTATACAGATAACAGTAATCATCAATCTATAAAACCCCTGTCTGCAGGGAGGACTGGATGTATCCCATAGATTCTAGTGATATCTGTTTTATCCCAAGCCGGTGCTGACATATTCCCGGTCTGGTTGCTATTTGTAGTGTATATATGTATAGTCTGTCTGCTCAGTGTTACTATATGACGGGCACTGATGTTATGTCATTTACTTCCCAGCATCTGAATTGAGTTTTGCGGGACCCATCACTGTAGGCAGATGCCACTATGTAAGTCATAGATTGTATAAGGACCATATAGCCGTGTCCTCAACATCCATCTGCTTCACATTTTCATAGAGCATGGAAGGGGAGAAGACATTGACTGTATGATGCCGGCCGGAGAAGATTCTGGATTATTGTAAACTGGGATAGAGTCATCACCTGTCCTAACATGTCCTTCCCTCCTGACATGGCTGATAACAGATAGTAATAGATTGTATTCCCCTGTCCTACAGTCGGCCTCTCCTCTCCTGACGTGGCTGATAACAGATAGTAATAGATTGTATTCCCCTGTCCTACAGTCGGCCTCTCCCCTCCTGACGTGGCTGATAACAGATAGTAATAGATTGTATTCCCCTGTCCTACAGTCGGCCTCTCCTCTCCTGACGTGGCTGATAACAGATAGTAATAGATTGTAGTCACCTGTCCTACAGTCGGCCTCTCCTCTCCTGACATGGCTGATAACAGATAGTAATAGATTGTATTCCCCTGTCCTACAGTCGGCCTCTCCCCTCCTGACATGGCTGATAACAGATAGTAATAGATTGTATTCCCCTGTCCTACAGTCGGCCTCTCCCCTCCTGACATGGCTGATAACAGATAGTAATAGATTGTATTCCCCTGTCCTACAGTCGGCCTCTCCCCTCCTGACATGGCTGATAACAGATAGTAATAGATTGTATTCCCCTGTCCTACAGTCGGCCTCTCCCCTCCTGACATGACTGATAACAGATAGTAATAGATTGTATTCCCCTGTCCTACAGTCGGCCTCTCCTCTCCTGACATGACTGATAACAGATAGTAATAGATTGTATTCCCCTGTCCTACAGTCGGCCTCTCCCCTCCTGACATGGCTGATAACAGATAGTAATAGATTGTATTCCCCTGTCCTACAGTCGGCCTCTCCCCTCCTGACATGGCTGATAACAGATAGTAATAGATTGTATTCCCCTGTCCTACAGTCGGCCTCTCCTCTCCTGACATGACTGATAACAGATAGTAATAGATTGTATTCCCCTGTCCTACAGTCGGCCTCTCCCCTCCTGACATGACTGATAACAGATAGTAATAGATTGTATTCCCCTGTCCTACAGTCGGCCTCTCCTCTCCTGACATGGCTGATAACAGATAGTAATAGATTGTATTCCCCTGTCCTACAGTCGGCCTCTCCTCTCCTGACATGGCTGATAACAGATAGTAATAGATTGTATTCCCCTGTCCTACAGTCGGCCTCTCCCCTCCTGACATGGCTGATAACAGATAGTAATAGATTGTATTCCCCTGTCCTACAGTCGGCCTCTCCTCTCCTGACATGGCTGATAACAGATAGTAATAGATTGTATTCCCCTGTCCTACAGTCGGCCTCTCCTCTCCTGACATGGCTGATAACAGATAGTAATAGATTGTATTCCCCTGTCCTACAGTCGGACTCTCCTCTCCTGACACGGCTGATAACAGATAGTAATAGATTGTATTCCCCTGTCCTACAGTCGGACTCTCCTCTCCTGACATGGCTGATAACAGATAGTAATAGATTGTATTCCCCTGTCCTACAGTCGGCCTCTCCTCTCCTGACATGGCTGATAACAGATAGTAATAGATTGTATTACCCTGTCCTACAGTCGGACTCTCCTCTCCTGACATGGCTGATAACAGATAGTAATAGATTGTATTCCCCTGTCCTACAGTCGGCCTCTCCCCTCCTGACATGGCTGATAACAGTTAGTAATAGATTGTATTCCCCTGTCCTACAGTCGGCCTCTCATCTCCTGACATGGCTGATAACAGATAGTAATAGATTGTATTCCCCTGTCCTACAGTCGGCCTCTCCTCTCCTGACATGGCTGATAACAGATAGTAATAGATTGTATTCCCCTGTCCTACAGTCGGCCTCTCCTCTCCTGACATGGCTGATAACAGATAGTAATAGATTGTATTCCCCTGTCCTACAGTCGGCCTCTCCCCTCCTGACATGGCTGATAACAGATAGTAATAGATTGTATTCCCCTGTCCTACAGTCGGCCTCTCCCCTCCTGACGTGGCTGATAACAGATAGTAATAGATTGTATTCCCCTGTCCTACAGTCGGCCTCTCCTCTCCTGACGTGGCTGATAACAGATAGTAATAGATTGTATTCCCCTGTCCTACAGTCGGCCTCTCCTCTCCTGACATGGCTGATAACAGATAGTAATAGATTGTATTCCCCTGTCCTACAGTCGGCCTCTCCCCTCCTGACATGGCTGATAACAGATAGTAATAGATTGTAGTCACCTGTCCTACAGTCGGCCTCTCCTCTCCTGACATGGCTGATAACAGATAGTAATAGATTGTATTCCCCTGTCCTACAGTCGGCCTCTCCTCTCCTGGCTGATAACAGATAGTAATAGATTGTATTCCCCTGTCCTACAGTCGGCCTCTCCTCTCCTGGCTGATAACAGATAGTAATAGATTGTATTCACCTGTCCTACAGTCGGCCTCTCCTCTCCTGACATGGCTGATAACAGATAGTAATAGATTGTAGTCACCTGTCCTACAGTCGGCCTCTCCCCTCCTGACATGGCTGATAACAGATAGTAATAGATTGTATTCCCCTGTCCTACAGTCGGCCTCTCCCCTCCTGACATGGCTGATAACAGATAGTAATAGATTGTATTCCCCTGTCCTACAGTCGGCCTCTCCTCTCCTGACGTGGCTGATAACAGATAGTAATAGATTGTATTCCCCTGTCCTACAGTCGGCCTCTCCTCTCCTGACGTGGCTGATAACAGATAGTAATAGATTGTATTCCCCTGTCCTACAGTCGGACTCTCCCCTCCTGACGTGGCTGATAACAGATAGTAATAGATTGTATTCCCCTGTCCTACAGTCGGCCTCTCCCCTCCTGGCATGGCTGATAACAGATAGTAATAGATTGTATTCCCCTGTCCTACAGTCGGCCTCTCCTCTCCTGACGTGGCTGATAACAGATAGTAATAGATTGTATTCCCCTGTCCTACAGTCGGCCTCTCCTCTCCTGACATGGCAGATAACAGATAGTAATAGATTGTATTCCCCTGTCCTAACATGTCGCCCTCCCCTCCTGACATGGCTGATAACAGATAGTAATAGATTGTATTCCCCTGTCCTACAGTCGGCCTCTCCTCTCCTGACATGGCTGATAACAGATAGTAATAGATGGTATTCCCCTGTCCTACAGTCGGCCTCTCCCCTCCTGGCATGGCTGATAACAGATAGTAATAGATTGTATTCCCCTGTCCTACAGTCGGCCTCTCCCCTCCTGACGTGGCTGATAACAGATAGTAATAGATTGTATTCCCCTGTCCTACAGTCGGCCTCTCCCCTCCTGACATGGCTGATAACAGATAGTAATAGATTGTATTCCCCTGTCCTAACAGTCGTCCTCCCCTCCTGACATGGCTGATAACAGATAGTAATAGATTGTATTCCCCTGTCCTACAGTCGGCCTCTCCTCTCCTGACATGGCAGATAACAGATAGTAATAGATTGTATTCCCCTGTCCTAACATGTCCTCTCCTCTCCTGACATGGCTGATAACAGATAGTAATAGATTGTATTCCCCTGCCCTACAGTCGGCCTCTCCCCTCCTGACATGGCTGATAACAGATAGTAATAGATTGTATTCCCCTGTCCTACAGTCGGCCTCTCCCTCTCCTGACATGGCTGATAACAGATAGTAATAGATTGTATTCCCCTGTCCTACAGTCGGCCTCTCCCCTCCTGACATGGCTGATAACAGATAGTAATAGATTGTATTCCCCTGTCCTAACATGTCGCCCTCTCCCTCCTGACATGGCTGATAACAGATAGTAATAGATTGTATTCCCCTGTCCTACAGTCGGCCTCTCCCCTCCTGACATGGCTGATAACAGATAGTAATAGATTGTATTCCCCTGTCCTACAGTCGGCCTCTCCTCTCCTGACATGGCTGATAACAGATAGTAATAGATTGTATTCCCCTGTCCTAACATGTCGCTCTCCCTCCTGACATGGCTGATAACAGATAGTAATAGATTGTATTCCCCTGTCCTACAGTCGGCCTCTCCTCTCCTGACATGGCTGATAACAGATAGTAATAGATTGTATTCCCCTGTCCTACAGTCGGCCTCTCCCCTCCTGACATGGCTGATAACAGATAGTAATAGATTGTATTCCCCTGTCCTACAGTCGGCCTCTCCCCTCCTGACATGGCTGATAACAGATAGTAATAGATTGTATTCCCCTGTCCTACAGTCGGCCTCTCCCCTCCTGACATGGCTGATAACAGATAGTAATAGATTGTATTCCCCTGTCCTACAGTCGGCCTCTCCCCTCCTGACGTGGCTGATAACAGATAGTAATAGATTGTATTCCCCTGTCCTACAGTCGGCCTCTCCTCTCCTGACATGGCTGATAACAGATAGTAATAGATTGTATTCCCCTGTCCTACAGTCGGCCTCTCCTCTCCTGACATGGCTGATAACAGATAGTAATAGATTGTAGTCACCTGTCCTACAGTCGGCCTCTCCCCTCCTGACATGGCTGATAACAGATAGTAATAGATTGTAGTCACCTGTCATGTCACCGATGCTTCAGACAACACCTGTACATACAATCCTATGGAATGTGACATCAGGATCTGTTACATGGTAGATATAATGTATAGTTGTAATGCGGGGTCTGATCAGACAAGTGAAATGGTCTTGAAGTGGTTAAAAATTAAAGTACCAAAACAATCAGTAACCCTTGCCGCCACTAAGACTACAAACATACACATGATGACATCACCCTAACAACCGGCAAGAAGTGACATCACAGCTTCACAATGTCACCAACACCACAGCTAAGTGGTTAATGTTTCCCAGCGGGGTGAGTCACTGTCTGGACGCCATGTCCCCCATCCCCCAGCCTTCATATAGAAAATGAAACGCGTCTCTGGAACCCTAAAAACTGCAGGAAGGAATAATATGAAATAATAAGAAATAAATCATATGATACAAGAATATCCCCAGGTAACATATAATAAGGAGGTCCGGCGCCTGCAGGCCGCGCTGTGTCTTAGTACTCGCCCTCCTGTCACATCCTCTATATATCTCCTTTATATCTCTTATCAAACTTTTTGTCTGATGCTTTTATGTCATCAAAATATAAGGATATATTCACACAGGACGGAAATGGTGCAGCTTTCTGATAGTGTATAAAGCCGGTGGGCGCTGAACAAATCTCACCCACAGAGCGGCCATTTCTGCTGCAGATTTTCCCCGCTGATCGCATGTCTGCCCGTTTGGTGCAGCTTTATCGCTGCAGATTCTTGTGGATTAGTTATAGACCTTGATGAGGATGGACATTTAGAGCCCTACCATGTCCATGTGATGGTGCTGAGCATATGCCAGGCAGTGTTGTCATAGGGACACTGGAGCAGTGACATGTGGGTTAGTGGGGCCTTACAGGAGGCTTTTGGTAGTTTTCCTGTAACCCTCCCTGGCCTGCGTAGTCGCAGAGCTCTGACCAATCACGGGGCGAGCTCGCTGTAACCTATATTTCCCGTAATGTAGCGGTTGGCAGAGATATAGTGGAATATGATGTCATAAAATAGGACTTTAAGAGGTGATTTACTTAATAGAATATTTCAAAGAACATTTATGTGTTGTTTCCCGTAGCAACCAATCACAGCGCAGGGTTTATTCTGAAGCCTATTAAAAGCTGCTCTCTGATTGGCTGCCGGGGGCCGCGTCCTGCGCTGCACATGTGCTGTTATATTTAATAACCCCAAAGGGTTTATAAAGGAGTAAACCGATCCCAATGTGTATTTTGGCAAAATGTGTAGTCATATGAGCAGTCATGGGCCTGCCAACCTGTGTGAGCGCTGCTGCCCCCTAATGCTAGCATCAGAGTACTGCAGGGTTACAAATACCAACATTTTTGTCTGACTTTTGAGGATGTTTCTAAAGATTTTATAGCGAGTTTTCCTACATTTTATGGGATCTAGAAGTGGTCACTTATGTTTGATGATGCAGTATCATGTCTACCCCTTATCTCAGCCCCGCCGCAGTTTGTGGATTTCCCTCTGGATGTGGAAGTAGATGTCGGCGAGAGTGTGCAGCTGATGTGCAGCGCCGAGGGCAGCCCCACACCCACTGTTTCCTGGTCCCAGCAAGATGAAGGCCCAATCCTGCCCTCTGGCACCACGGAAGTCATAGATGGCCCCGGCTCAAACACAGTCCACATGAAAAGTAAGATGTAGCCCTATAGGAATATATATACACAAGTCACAAAACATTACATAAATGGGGTAAACTGTATTTGATAATTGTATATCTTCATATGGTGAGAATTCAGTGATGTCATGACTGTACCATCATCCATGACAATGGCTGCCGCTGATATAACCACGGATGATGGGATTTCCCTACCAATGGCTTGTCCTTACAATTCTACCAAATCCCTACCAATGTGATTGTTCTATGTTTAAGTTGCTAGACCCGAGGACACGGGCGTGTATGTGTGCGAGGCCAGGAACCCGTTTGGTTGGGTCCAGGCTGAGATCCTGCTCACAGTCACTGGACTTGGTAGGTCATGTCCATGTAATATAAAGTCATTTCATCATCCGTGTAGTCAATGAAGATTTTTGATAAATGCTTCACCCTTTGTATCCATCAGTGGTCCCAGAGATCGCGGCGGCCCCCTCCAAGATTACAGTCCTTGAAGGAGATTCTGTGTCCCTGCCCTGCTCCGTCACTGCTGGTAACCCTCTTCCTGTACAGCGATGGCTGAAGGACACACAACCTGTAAGTAGCCTGATACCAAGGTGCCGCTGTCTCCCAGGCTCTGGAGCTCAGTCATATACATACAGGGCTAGCCGTGATCTTTAGCACTTCCAGTCCGTCCTGCCAAGCTCAGTCATAGGGTCATTTACTGAAACCAGATCACATCCACATCAATGCCTGCATGCTGCCTGGGGCTAAGTCAGGTAGTATGTGATATGGCTGGGGCTTTGGATCCAAAAGCTCCATATCCCGGTGATAAGGCTTAAAGGGGCATTTACATTGTGTAAAGTGATGGTATTTTGCTAGATTGTGCCATCACTTTATGATCGGTGGGGTCTGACCTCTTGGACCCCCACCACTCCTGACAATGAAGGGTCTGCTGCTCACCCCTTCACTGTGTTTCATTGTACAGTGGCACGCACCATGTAGAGAGCTGCAGCACAGCCCCATGCGAGTCAATGAGAGTCAGTAAGGCAGGTAGTAGGTAAAACTTAGAAAGCACTACATCCCCTTCATTCTCTGGATCAATAGGGGTGAGGGTCGGACCCCCATTGATGATAAAGTGAGGGCATATCTTAGCAATATATCACCTTATAAGATGAGACGACAGCTGCTTTAGCCCCATGGACACTGCTCATCTGGGCCCTGTTACCCCTTATTATCTGCAGTCCTGCACCTCACAACTAAGACCATGCAGAGAGCCCGAATGTGTCCAGCAATTACAGGGTTACATTATTTCTTCCGGATTTCTACCATTTACTTGTCCCAGTGAATGAAATGTCACAGAGCGCTGATGTAAACCTGTTTCCAAATTGTTCATCTGCTTCAGGTATCTACAAAGCGTTTGCTATCGCCGCGTCTCATCTGCGTCCGTCTTTGAAGGATAAATACAAACAGGAGGCGATGTCTGTGACTTAAGTATTTACATATGTTCTCTGTTATCTCCTCTTTCCCCCCAGATGCAGTTCTTTTGGCGTCACTCTATAGATGAAGCCGGCGGACTCCGCATAGAGCCTGCCATGACAGAGGATTCTGGGAGCTACGTGTGCGAACTCTCCAATGCCGCAGGATCAGCCAATCACAGCGTCCACCTGCAGGTCCAAAGTATGTGTTTTTGTGGGGGGGGGGGGGATAGGAGTTGGTTCAGTGAAAGAAATTAAACTGTATATTTGTAAGTGAATAAATTGGGATATGATTTTACATCAGGAGGGGTCAGTTTATACGTCTGCTTGGTACGTGCATGTCTCCAGGGGTTCACTGTCTGAAATCTGATTAATAGTGCATGCTGGGGACTGGGGGGGGGTGGGCCCCCCCCTCTTTTATAAAAAAAAAAAAAAAGCCACCTGTGTGACTGCCTGGGTGCTGGGGATACATATTCAGGACTGGGGTGGGATTAGCACTCCTCCTCTGCTAGCAGGACTAGGACAAACCACCTGTCTGGGTATCTGGGGATACATATTCAGGACTGGGGTGGGATGAGCGCTCCTCCTCTGCTAGCAGGACTAGGACAAACCACCTGCATGCTCGGGCGCGGGGATACATATCAGGACTGGGGGGGGGGGGGGGCCCCCCCCCTCTGGGCGGGGGGGGACAAACCACCTGTGTGACGCTATCTGGGTGCTGGGGATACATATTCAGGACTGGGGCGGGATTAGCACTCCTCCTCTGCTAGCAGGACTAGGACAAACCACCTTGTGCTCTGGGCTATCTGGGGATACATATTCAGGACTGGGGGGGGATTGGGGCTCCCCCTCTGCTAGCAGGACTAGGACCCACCTGTCTGGCTATCTGGGGAACATATTCGGGACTAGGGTGGGATGAGCGCTCCTCCTCTGCTAGAGGACAGGAAAACACCTGTGTGACTATGGGCGCTCGGGATACATATTCAGGACTTGGGGGGGGGGAGCGCTCCTCCTCTGCTAGCAGGACTGGGGGAAAACACCTGACTATCTGGGTGCTGGGGATACATATTCAGGACTGGGGCGGGATGAGCGCTCCTCCTCTGCTAGCAGGACTAGGACAAACCACCTGTCTGGGTATCTGGGGATACATTCAGGACAGGGTGGGGTGGGGGCCCCCCCCCGGCTGGCGGGGCAGGACAAACCACCTGTGTGACTATCTGGGCGCTGGGGATACATATTCAGGACTTGGGTGGGATGAGCGCTCCTCCCCTGCTAGCAGGACTGGGACAAACCACCTGTCTATCTGGGTGCTGGGGGATACATATTCAGGACTGGGGCGGGATGAGCGCACTCCTCCTCTGCTAGCAGGACTAGGACAAACCACCTGTGTGGCTATCTGGGGAACATATTCAGGACTAGGGGGGGGGGGGCGCCCCCCCCCCGCCCGCGGGGAAAAAGGCAAACCGCCTGTGTGACTATCTGGGCGCTCGGGATACATATTCAGGACTGGGGCGGGATGAGCGCTCCTCCTCTGCTAGCAGGACTAGGACAAACCACCTGTGTGACTATCTGGGCGCTCGGGATACATATTCAGGACTTGGGTGGGATGAGCGCTCCTCCTCTGCTGGCGGGGCTGGGCCAACCCCCCGGGCGGGGTCTCGGGGGGTACTTATTGGGGGGGGCCCCCCCCCCCGCTGGGTGGGATGAGCGCTCCTCCTCTGCTAGCAGGACTAGAACAAACCACCTGTGTGACTATCTGGGCGCTGGGGATACATATTTAGGTCGGGGGGAGCCCCGCGGCAGGCAGCCCACCGTGGCCTGGGCGGTGGGGTACATATTTAGGCTTCAGTAGGAGACTTATCAGGACTCAGCTCGGCTTTTCTCCCGGCCATAGTAATGAGATTTGTGTAGAAGCCTCCAGAGAATCCAGGTCATTATATTTTAGAACTTGGCTCCGGCCACAACTATTGTATAAAAACTCTCAATGAATAAATGTTTTATGTGCTTTTTCCATGTCCCCAGTGGCTCCAACCATCACGCCTGGACCTACGGAATATACCACGCGAGAGGGCAGGGCCGTCACGTTGTCATGTAATACCAGAGGACACCCACAACCGGTGGTGACATGGTCAAAGGTAAACCACATGGGGAACATTACAAGTCACAGGATGTTAGAAGTGTTATATATATGGGAGAGAACCACTTCTGCACCATTTGTTTTGCTGCCACCATATTAGAAAATATTTCCTGCATTTTGGAAATTGATGCTTGCGAGAAATAAACTGCAACCTCAGACTAAAGATTGTCAACCATGAGAAAAAGCAAAATAGTGATATCAATTTGCCCAGATCTACTCCCTATAGTAACTGTGTATATTATACTATATATGTGCTCTGTATTGTCAGGGGGAGGAGATCCTGTCTCCAGAGAAGGGCTATTACCAAATACACAGGGATGGAAGCCTCTTGATTGCGCTGCCCTCTGGTGCTGACTCCGGTCATTACACCTGCACGGCCACAAATCAGGTGGGGAGCAGCAGCCGAGTGTCCCAGCTTATAGTACACAGTAAGTCTCCCGATTCTCTTGAAGCTCATCATTATCAGTATTGCTTTGTCTGTTTTACCAGGTCACATTGGTGGGGGCGCTGTTGCATTGATTTTTATGGAATGTATTTGCTGAATAGGGGTAGTGGTGGAGAGGGGTACTGCATACTGTATTACTTTTGTATAGTTTCCTATATTTCTGTATTGTCCTTGTAAAAATCCCTTCTTATTTTATTTAGCAAAGCCCAGAATAACCGTAAATGGAACACATGACCCAAACACCCCGATCCATGTGGTAGCCGCCCTGGGAGCCGAGGTTGCCTTACAGTGTGACGTGCAGGGCCTGCCTCTTCCCACTGTGTCCTGGAGGAAGGACTCTCTACCCCTGCCCATAGTCTCTGCCAGGTATGTCAAGTTACAAGGCTGATTTACAGGATAGTCACCTATAGGTGGCACTAGGGGGACAGATATCTTCATTTTGGAGGAGAGCTCATCTCACCTGAATGACTCCCCTGATATAAGCCCACATTCATACTCCCTACGCTATCACAATACATTTCAGCTCATCCGCTCACTCTGCTTAGTGGCTGCTGCTAAACTGGCTGTATCAACAACAGGATGAGATGTTTCTGCCACCTAGTGGCTAAATGTCAGACTGCAGGACATTACAAGCAGCCAGTCTACAGGTTAGAAACTAGGAACATAGTTGGACACAGATTGTCCAGAATGAGAACGTCCCAGCATTATAAGGGGGCGATCTTACTGCTATATTCTGGATCTCCTCCTTGTTCACCTAAATGTATAACATTATCTCTACTCTGGAAACCCGAACCTGCGGGATATTTTGTGCGCTCGCCGTCTGAAGAGCCTTCATTTCCTCCTCCCGTATTAATGAGGCTCCACACAGGTGCCAAAAGTGGTCACGACTTTCAGTCAGACATCTGGATCGCGCCGGATGCTTTGATCCGACAGTAATAAATTATTAATGCAGGCAAATCACTGGCGGGTTTAACCCCTTCATGACCACAAGGATGCAGAACACTCAGTGTCAGACTACAGTATATACAGGAAAGGTCCTTCAATCCGGAATCTGAGAATCCGGACAGTGTGATAGTCCACCAGCGCAGAAACTACATTGCTCTGACTGTACTGATAATACCAAAGCACAAGTGTCCGGGTAAGAAAAGTAAAGTTGTACAAGAAATCTGGCTATGGGCTAAAAAGCTGCAACATAAACTGCATGTCAGACTGTATGTGTGAATCCAGCCTTAAAGCTGAGACCATAAACCAAGCTGCCCTCCAGACCTGCTCTAATAGTCTGGGTTTACATTGCTTATCCCTCTCCCTGTCATGATATGATAGATGTAGCAGAGCTGAGTTTGCGCAGTATGTTATCTGCATAGGCTTACGCATTACTTGCCCCTACATAGTATAATCTGTGCAATAAGCGTGTTATCTGCCTGATACGTGCCTGCAGGGATATTCCCGGCTAATCTCACACTGTTCAGGGAATGTCCTATAAAAATCTCTTCACTCTTTATATCTGGAAATAGTTCAAAGGTCCAGCATTACCCGCACTGCATGTAGGACTGTACCGTGACCATCATTCTTTACACTGCAGGCGGCATCTAACAGGAAAACATTGCAAATAGGAATATGGTTATTACATCATCTTTATTATGAGGCCCCTCTATTAGCAGATCCCTGTGGAGGGCCCCTTTAATTATCTTGTAATGCAGTATATTGTGTGCCAGATGTGATAAATGCTCACAATGCAGTCCCCTCATGTGTTAAGTTACCTTCTTGCCTCGTTGCCTTGTGTATGGGTCTATGGCAGGGATTGCCGGGTCAATGTATTGGACAGTAGACAGATAAGATTGTGCGGTGACTTGTGCTTTGTCTCCTTACAGACATCACTTGCTTCCTTCCTGGGCTCTCAAGCTGTCGGAGCTGCGGGTGATGGATAGTGGATATTACACCTGCCTGGCGTCCAATCTGGCAGGAAACGCATCACTCACCTACAGCCTGGAAGTACAAGGTACACAACGCAAACTCTAGCAAATCCTTCATACCTTGATATTACCAGACGTAGTCCAGGCCCGACAGCAGAATACAGGGCTGTGTATGGTAGTCTGTATTCTGTCATCTTCTCACAGCACCATAGACAGGATACAGATTGTCATATACAGCCCAGAGATTATACAGGCAAGGAACAGAAAAGCTGCATTTCCTGCAGGGTTAGGCCTTGTTCACATCAGGTTTTGAGCTGCCCTTATATGTATAGACTGTGTAAAGCTCCCAATATATACCTCTAATGGAAAGCTGCAAACTATTGCACTGTGTTAGGATATAGTAGGATACATCACTCATAGCTTCCTATCATGTAAAGAGTATACAGCACAGAATGCTTTATGACTGTATACCCCTGCATGGAATAGCCTAGTCTGCAAACATAGGACTGTCCAAATATACAGGCCCGATGGAAGACAAAAGGGTGAATGGCCCATAGGGCAGGAGCTAGTGCCATAACATAATGCGAACAAGGCCTTATTAATGGATTTGCTTCATCTTGTCCATAAATGTATATACATGGACTATAGACCTGACAGCCCGAATGACAACCTCCATTCTTTACACTGCAGGCTGCATTCAGAGACGTGCAGAGCAATACAATATATTACAAAGTGACTAAATAGCTTTATATAGAAAAGTTTCACTTTAATAGGGCAGAGCATTATAGTTCTGCTGAGCATGACGGGGTTGGCAGGACCCCATAGGAAGCTGCTATTATTCCTCAGGGGTCACCCAGAAGCCAGGAGCTGAGGATCTTAGATCCGACCGGCAATTATCACATTACTGCTCGGGGAGTAGGATGTTTTTACAAAGGATGAAAGTGCCAAGGAGAAAGCAGAACTATTAACATCTGGCCTGCGTCCCCTCCACCCTCTCTTCCTCCTCACAAGTATCAGCCATAGACTCCACTTCCTACAGATGCTGTCATCACACATGTAACCCTTTCAGATCTGAGGCCTGCAGATTGGCCACAAAACCGGCTGTCACTGCTGATTATTGATGCTGGATATGCAAGGGTTAACTCTCCCCTTGACTGATATCTGGTATTATTGTAGACTGTCCTGAGATTGTGAGGTCTGACGGACGGCCAGACACACTCCAGATCGACCTGTCTACAAAGAGAGGAACTGACTGAGACACGAGCACTGACAATAATAACACTTCGCCCGTCACAATTATCTGGCGGCGATTGTTCCGTCCTATCGCCATTAGGAAATTAGGATGGCGGCTTTATATATATATATATATATATATATATCCCATTGTGTAGTGGTCAATGAAAAGCAGCAACCTGAAAATAAGTCCCCAGAAAATGTCATTCATGAGTCGGTCACATCTGTCAGAGTGGTTGTCACTCAGCTTTCCCAGACACAGATATGACACAACAGACCCATACATACATACTCCATGTACATGTATATCCATTATCCCAGCACTGATCCTCTGTGCTGCCCCATGGAGGCCGTGGCCTGGTAACATGGAGGTATTAGTAATGTCTGCCACTTTAGTAATGTCTAATATTAGTGCACATTGTATCCCGACCTTCAGCCGTGTCTGCCCTGAACCTCCTGTAGCTATGAGCCTGTTCCCCCTTCTAATATCAGTATATGAGAAGTGATCTCCTCAGGAAACCTTTCCATAAGAGAATCCATCTTCTTGCAGACAGTGAGGGCCGGTATGGCGGAGGCTGCTCCAGACTGACACACAATGTACAGACGTCTGGTCGCAGCGGCCTCACAGCCATGTCTATTCCTGCTGCACATTTGTGTCCATCATAATTCTGTCCACTTACTATTGCTAATGTAACACAATTAAAGGGACAGTCCAGTCCTCTGTAAATAAAGCATGGCCACTGTATAATAAGACGTTCTGCAGCTTTCTAATGGACTTTGGGCTTCACATCCTCAGCATTTTCAGAGAACCTGCTTCAGTCCATGGGTAGACACACAATATTAACCTGTCAGAGTTTCACTTGCAGTTCCTCCTCGTGTCCACCCTGGCCCTAAACTGCTGAAGACTCTTCTGGGACGCTCTCTGGCTCTTCCCTGTGTGGCTCATGGAGACCCCATACCCAGGCTGAGTTGGTATAAGGATGGTATAGCTTTAAGAGTCGGAGATCAGGACTCGTTGCCCGGGCCGGACGGCACCATCAGTGTCCTGGAGGTGCAGCTTCCAGACTCTGGTCTGTACCGCTGTGCGGCTTTCAGCAGCGCCGGAGAAGATGTCCTGGAATTCCGTCTGGAGGTTTTAGGTAAGTGTGTGCTATAGATAACCAACAATATGGGCACCGCTCAATATGAAACCTACGGTGACGTCTCAGTGTTTCTTCTTTAGAACCACCAAATTTTAAGGAGAACTCTGACATCCTGATGGAACATACCACGTATGAGGCGGCGATGGTGACGTGTCCTGTGCATGGTGAGGGCCACATTCCCATCTTCTACATCTAGGTATTGGTTCCTTTATATTAAGTACATTCACTAGTATTATGTTTGTCCTCGACCTTCCAGGGACTCCAACGCCAATGATCCGCTGGTTAAAAAATGGAGTAGTCCTCAATAGTAACCTACCAGGGATCACTCAGCTCGCCAATGGTTCTCTACTGATCGAGTCGCCCGTCCCTAATAACAGCGGCGACTACATCTGCCTGGCGACAAATGAAGCCGGCTCAGCAAGGAGGAAAACTAAGCTGGTGGTGTACGGTGAGGGCGCATTTCTCTACCAGCAGCTCAGTCTGTATCACCCGAATGTAATAATAATCATATCATTTATGTGTCAGCCCCGCCCAGGATCCTGGAGAACGGACAAGCCCAAAATATCTCTCTGATGGCCAACCAGCCCTTGATATTGGGTTGTGAAGTCAACGGCGTTCCTTTTCCCACCGTAACATGGAACAAAGACAACAGAATTGTAAGAGTGGCCGAAATAAAACACGTCATGTATAATATTCTATAATGCTACTATAATCAGGGGCCCCAGACAACACATAGGCAAGTGAGTAAGGAGTGTCGCCATCTTCTGGTCATACTGCTGTTGGAGAATGTCTCAGCAGGGCTGGCGTCAGGGCTGGCGGGGCCCCGGGCTCCTGGGGGGACCCACCCGGCTGCCAGGCGCTGACTGCTTCACTTTATCTTCTTGGCCTTGCAGACAGTTTTAACTGCAGGATATTTGGGGCAACTGTGCAGTTAAAACTGTGTGCATGGGTTACTGGGGTTCCCCTGCGCCTCCGCTCTTACTCTTTGCTGCTGAATCCTCTGTCTCCAGGCTGCTCTTGTGTATGCACAGGATAGGTCATCAGTATGTGATCTGTGGGGTCTGACACCCCTGCACAGCCTTATGGTGCAGACGTTTCAGCAGTCAACGCGTACAGACACCCCCATTATATTAATAGGAACACCTGCACGTTCGGAGTTGGCAGTTTCTTGAGCTGATGCTATTCGCAATATTCTTATCATTCCACCTCGCACTCCCTTCGCGCCTCTGTCCATCAATAAACAGTACATTTAAGAGAAAATAAAGGAACCCCTGCACGCGCCCCCCGTCTACTGCTGTCACTTACTATTCTGACAGAAGAAAATTTGTGCAGTCAGGACTTTACTTCTGTTACACAGTAAAGAAATGTGTCAGAAAAGCTTATGTCTGAGTTACCATGCCACAAAGGGGCCCACTGAGACCATGTCGCCCAAGGGCCCGCATAACCTTGGAGCCGTCCCTGCCTCCATGGTACATTGAAATATATTGACAACTTGTGAGAAGGGACATCTGGGAAATTACAAATGGGTATTATAAATATATGCTCCGCCCATTTATAGAGGACATGCCCCTATATATTGAACGACACATAGTACATGCAGCCCTGTATAGCGCAACCTAAAATGAACACATATAGACTCTTATGAAAAGGGGCTCTCAGACGACCCCCCTAAAATAAAAGAGCCCAGACTAGACTGCTAGAAAATACAGACCCCATAACCAAACCCCTGAAAAAAACAGATCCAGAACCCCTGGACTGAACCTTGTGAAAATTCAGACCCCAGACCCAAACCCCTGAAAATACAGACCCCAGACCCGCCCCTGAAACAGCCCCACCCGACCCCGAAACGCCCCAGCCCGAACCCCTGAAAATACAGACCCCAGACCCGAACCCCTGAAAATACAGACCCCAGACCTAAACCCCTGAAAATTCAGACCCCAGACCCTGAACCCCTGAAAATACAGACCCTAGACCTAAACCCCTGAAAATACAGACCCCAGACCCGAACCCCTGAAAATACAGACCCCAGACCCTGAACCCCTGAAAATTCAGACCCCAGACCCGAACCCCTGAAAATACAGACCCCAGACCCGAACCCCTGAAATACAGACCCCAGACCCTAACCCCTGAAAATAAAGCCCCAGCCCACCCCCCCTGAAACACCCCAGACCAACCCCTGAAAATACAGACCCCAGACCCAAACCCCTGAAAATACAGACCCCAGACCCGAACCCCTGAAAATACAGACCCCAGACCCAAACCCCTGAAAATTCAGACCCCAGACCCTGAACCCCTGAAAATACAGACCCCAGACCCGAACCCCTGAAAATACAGACCCCAGACCTAAACCCCTGAAAATACAGACCCCAGACCTAAACCCCTGAAAATACAGACCCTAGACCTAAACCCCTGAAAAAAACAGATCCAGAACCCCTGGACTGAACCTTGTGAAAATTCAGACCCCAGACCCGAACCCCTGAAAATATAGACCCCAGACCCGAACCCCTGAAAAACAGACCCCAACCCGAACCCCTGAAAATACAGACCCCAGACCTAAACCCCTGAAAATACAGACCCCAGACCTAAACCCCTGAAAATACAGACCCCAGACCCGAACCCCTGAAAATTCAGAACCCAGATCAGACACCCTGAAAAAAATCGGATCTCAGACCCCTTGATAACACAGACCCTGGACTGAATCTTCTGAAAACACAGACCCCAGACCAGAACCCAATGAAAATACAAGCCCCAGTCTAATCCAGAAGAGAAACACAGAACCTAGACTAGACCCCTATGAAAAATTCAGAGTCCAGACCAGGCACCATGAAAAATACAAATTCCAGACCAGTTTGCCTAGAAATTTCAGATTACAGACCAATTCCTGTAAAAATAGACTCCAGGCTGGTTCCTCTAAAAATACAAGCTCCAGTCCATATTGGTAGAAAGTACAGACTCCAAACCACCTAAAAACTTCAGTCCCCAGACCCCTTAATACACAGATCTCAGACCAGATTTCCTAACCAAACTAAAGACCCCAAATCCCCTGAAAATGCAGACCCCAAACTACACTGCATGGAAAATACAGACCCCAGACCACACCACATGGAAAATACAGAGTCCAGATCAGATTGCCCTGAAATTGCAGACTCCAAACCAGATCCCTAAAAATACAGATCACAGAGCAGATCCTATAACAATACAGACTCCAGCCCACACCACCTAAAACAGTCCCCAGACCAGGACGACCTCTAAGGTTCCTAGTATCTGATGAGTAGAGGGAAGCTGGCTTATTTTAGTTTGGCCCCTAGTTTGTAGCTTCCTGACTGACCGTCCATTTTTTACTTTTTTCCATTTCCCCAGCTCGCTGAGGGTCCAGGGATCAGCTTCCAGTCTGCCGGACAGTCTCTCCGATTTCACCGCATTCGTAAAGACGATTCAGGGTCGTACACTTGCAGGGCAGTAAACCGTGCCGGGGAAGCGCAGCGTACCTACAATGTCATGGTGTTCGGTGAGTTCCTAAAGGGTCAGACAATACAACTCTTAGAGGTTATGTATAAATCTTTGTCATTTTTGATATGGAGGTGTAATATGACCTACAGAGCTGCAGGTGGCAGTGTAACAAGCTAACATCTTCCTAACTTCCCCCTGTGCAGGCCCAGTATTAAGGCTGGTATCTACTATATGCTGCCTAAAGCTGTTGAAAAATTGCTAATAATCCTCATTTCATGTAATTACGCGCTTATAATTTACAGTCCCTCCAACCATTTATGGAGCGGGATCTCTCCAAGAGCTGACGGCAAAGGAAGGGGCAGAGGTCGAGCTTCACTGTAGGACATCGGGGCTGCCGATACCCCATGTGGAATGGACAAAGGACGAGCAGTAAGTTTGTCGCCAACAACTCTAGGGCCACCTAGTGGCAGGTTAACAATAATGCAGTTAAGAGCTTTATTCACACTGGTGTATTAGGCTGCATGTGAAAGTTTTATATTTAAAGTTGAAAATGGGCTGTGATCCCGTCATGGGAAGGATTGGAAAATTTCCTCTTAGTCTTGTACTCAGGAAGGGTTAACCCTCACACACATGTTCCACATCTGGGGACATTTATCATCTCGCTCTCATGGAGGACGTTGCGCTCGCTTTCACGAGGACCTGTTCTCACTCATGAAGGTATCATTAAGGAGGTGAGAGAGACGGGCCGGATCCGCGGTATCAGATGCATGTGCCGGGCTGACACAGGACAAGCGTGTTCTGCACATGTGCTCATGACTAATGTTATAGGAAGCAATGATCTCATTATCCGCCGCTCAGTCCACTTCTTTCTTGGCCTGCGACTGAACAGTAGGGGGCTCTCTTTCTGCTTTGTACATCCCTGGTGGTATAGGATTAAAGTACATATGGAGTAACCATCAAAGAATGCCATGGATGTGTACAGCGCCGTCACTGCTGCTGGAGCAATAGCAACCCGCTAATATATTTTAGGTTGCGTTTATGGTGAGTGTCGGAGCCGCAGAGCTTACGTAGATCAGGAAAGGAGAGGATGATGGGAGTGTTTCTGCACCTGTGAGATCAGGCAGCTGCGGCGGTCTGGGATCTGACCCTCCTTAGAAACCGCATCAAAACAGAGCGGCTCTAGGGGCCCTCCTGGCAGCCACGTAGTATCTGTGATGGTCCCCCTATGGAAGAGGAGGGAGGCGTCGGCTGTACGGTACAAGGAAGCATCTGCCAACAAGATAAATCCTTGTATTCTCCTGCTATAAACATCCTCTCAGGTCCCCGGGTGATAGACACATAAGAAACATGAAGCACAAAGCAGTGTGTGACCAGTGACCAGTGTAGTGTCCAATATGGCGGACACACCAGAACACATCATGTGTGACTGCAGAGACTGCTTCCCAGCTATACCAGCTGCGTATCCCAAGGGATAGGCTTGGATACAGTGGCTCAGCAGACAAGCTGTGACAAGCGACGTCACAGAGGAACTTATTGTCTCCATATTTGTGCATCCTGGTCTGACCACAAGTCTACTGACCTGAACTTACAGCATTATAGACCAGTAAAATGCCCTAAGTTTGGGTTAGTAGATCCGCAGTCGAGCCCGGATGCAGAGCTGTAATACAGACACTCAGATACAGAGACAACATATTCCTCTGTGCAGACAGTATCACACATGGTAGGATTAGATACACACTCAGCAGACTGTCCAGTGATAGGACTGGATACAGAGATTCAGCAGACAGTATCACACATGATAGGATTAGATACACACTCAGCAGACTGTCCAGTGATAGGACTGGATACAGAGATTCAGCAGACAGTATCACACATGATAGGATTAGATACACACTCAGCAGACTGTCCAGTGATAGGACTGGATACAGAGATTCAGCAGACAGTATCACACATGATAGGATTAGATACACACTCAGCAGACTGTCCAATGATAGGACTGGATACAGAGATTCAGCAGACAGTATCACACATGATAGGATTAGATACACACTCAGCAGACTGTCCAGTGATAGGACTGGATACAGAGATTCAGCAGACAGTATCACACATGATAGGATTAGATACACACTCAGCAGACTGTCCAGTGATAGGATTGGATACAGAGATTCAGCAGACAGTATCACACATGATAGGATTAGATACACACTCAGCAGACTGTCCAGTGATAGGACTGGATACAGAGATTCAGCAGACAGTATCACACATGATAGGATTAGATACACACTCAGCAGACTGTCCAGTGATAGGACTGGATACAGAGATTCAGCAGACAGTATCGCACATGATAGGATTAGATACACACTCAGCAGACTGTCCAGTGATAGGACTGGATACAGAGATTCAGCAGACAGTATCACACATGGTAGGATTAGATACTCAGCAGACTGTCCAGTGATAGGATTGGATACAGAGGTTCAGCAGACAGTATCACACATGATAGGATTAGATACACACTCAGCAGACTGTCCAATGATAGGATTGGATACAGAGATTCAGCAGACAGTATCACACATGGTAGGATTAGATACACACTCAGCAGACTGTCCAATGATAGGACTGGATACAGAGATTCAGAAGACAGTATCACACATGGTAGGATTAGATCACACTCAGCAGACTGTCCAGTGATAGGACTGGATACAGAGATTCAGCAGACAGTATCACACATGATAGGATTAGATACACACTCAGCAGACTGTCCAGTGATAGGATTGGATACAGAGGTTCAGCAGACAGTATCACACATGATAGGATTAGATACACACTCAGCAGACTGTCCAGTGATAGGATTGGATACAGAGGTTCAGCAGACAGTATCACACATGATAGGATTAGATACACACTCAGCAGACTGTCCAGTGATAGGATTGGATACAGAGGTTCAGCAGACAGTATCGCACATGATAGGATTAGATACACACTCAGCAGACTGTCCAGTGATAGGACTGGATACAGAGATTCAGCAGACAGTATCACACATGATAGGATTAGATACACACTCAGCAGACTGTCCAGTGATAGGATTGGATACAGAGGTTCAGCAGACAGTATCGCACATGATAGGATTAGATACACACTCAGCAGACTGTCCAATGATAGGACTGGATACAGAGATTCAGCAGACAGTATCACACATGATAGGATTAGATACACACTCAGCAGACTGTCCAGTGATAGGATTGGATACAGAGGTTCAGCAGACAGTATCGCACATGATAGGATTAGATACACACTCAGCAGACTGTCCAGTGATAGGACTGGATACAGAGATTCAGCAGACAGTATCACACATGATAGGATTAGATACACACTCAGCAGACTATCCAATGATAGGACTGGATACAGAGATTCAGCAGACAGTATCACACATGATAGGATTAGATACACACTCAGCAGACTGTCCAGTGATAGGATTGGATACAGAGATTCAGCAGACAGTATCACACATGATAGGATTAGATACACACTCAGCAGACTGTCCAGTGATAGGATTGGATACAGAGATTCAGCAGACAGTATCGCACATGATAGGATTAGATACACACTCAGCAGACTGTCCAGTGATAGGATTGGATACAGAGATTCAGCAGACAGTATCGCACATGATAGGATTAGATACACACTCAGCAGACTGTCCAGTGATAGGATTGGATACAGAGATTCAGCAGACAGTATCACACATGATAGGATTAGATACACACTCAGCAGACTGTCCAGTGATAGGACTGGATACAGAGATTCAGCAGACAGTATCACACATGATAGGATTAGATACACACTCAGCAGACTGTCCAGTGATAGGATTGGATACAGAGGTTCAGCAGACAGTATCGCACATGATAGGATTAGATACACACTCAGCAGACTGTCCAGTGATAGGATTGGATACAGAGATTCAGCAGACAGTATCACACATAATAGGATTGCAGATAGCATCGCTCATGATAAGATTAGATACAACAGCTCGGCACATAGTATTGCCCATAGGGTTATACATGTGGCTGAGACAACATTATCACACAGCACAGGCTTAGATACACAGGCTCAGACAGTATCACTGATGATAAGCTTAGATACACAGGCTCAGAACCCCACTGTCCCCCTATCAATAGCGGATGGCTGAACCACCGGAGATACAGCGTTTGGCTCTCAGGTGCTTCTCACTGAAATAAATGGAGCAGCCTCGTGATTGGTTGGGTTCCCTGTGGGGTTAGGGGGTAACATGTTGTGACCAGAATACCCCTTTAAAGTTCTGTAGGACATTTTTGACTATGTAATGTGATGTGGTATTTTTGTACATTGTGTAGAGCTGTAGTTGTTGATTGGTCTCTTGGCTACAGGCCGCTCTCACCAGGAGACTCTCAGATTCAGCTGCTGGATGGCGGACAGGTGCTCAGAGTGGGCCGCACCAGGCTCTCACACCAGGGCAGGTACCAGTGCCTGGCATTTAACCATGTGGGGCAACAAGTCAAGGACTTCAACGTGAAGATCCTCAGTAAGTACAACACAATCCTTACAGTGTTAGTCTGACACCTGCTGGACACATGGCGAAGTGCATGCCACAGTTTTCCACAAAATTAAAGGAAAAGCAACTAAAAGTAAAATACAGTAGAATCTCTTTAATGTGAAATCAATAAGAGCATATCGGTGTCAGATTATCAGGTGAATAGTATAGTATATCAATGTTTCCATAGCTCCCCCCACCGTCTGGTCATCCAACGAGACAACGTCAGTGGCCTCTCTGCTCCACGGCTCTGTAGAGCTGAAGTGTGAAGCAAAGGGATCTCCACCTCCAAGCATCACCTGGTTTAAGGACAAACGTCCCATCGTGTCCAGCCCCAAGTCCACTTACAGGGACAGCGGGAGAGGTCTGCAGCTCAGCAGGGTCCAGCTCTCCGATGCCGGCACTTACACTTGCAGGGCCAATAACCATGCGGGCATAGTTGAAAAGTCTTATCTGCTGGAGGTTTACGGTAGGTGAATTCTCCAGATCATCGGAAAGGATTCTTCGCAGTAACAGCAACTTTGTGTACGTTGTGTTTCACTTTCTGACAAAGATCTCTGCTTGCTGTCAGTCAATGTTGTTTGCATCTAGACTGATGTAATCCTTCTCACAGAGGAGAGTTTGTTACAGTTGTAGCCAGCCCATAGAATCCTTTGTGATCAGCACCACAAATATCCCTCCAGTTTGTTACATTGTATCAGTCTAGAATCACTCTCTTATCTGTGAGCAGTATTAGGTCCGGACCTTTCACTGACAGAAGGCAGTAAGGAATATTACGCTGCTTACATTTATTTCTCTTTCCATCCAGTCGCTCCTCATATAGAAGGATCAGGAGGGAAACCACTGACCATTAAGGCCACACTAGGACGTCCTTTGGACTTGGAGTGCTCTGTAACTGGTCATCCTCCTCCAGTCCTGTCCTGGCTGAAAGATGGACTTATGGTGTCTGAGAGAGATGGGCTGCAGATTAAAGATGGCGGCCGGGCTCTACATTTGTCGGCAGTGACTGAGAGTGCTGAGGGAGACTATACTTGTGTAGCCATCAGCCTGGCTGGAGAGACCACCCTGCGCTACTCCGTGGAAGTTCTTAGTAAGACATGGGGTTCATATACTGATAGTTTCTGCATGTGGAGGGCATGGGGTGCCCACTATACACAGAACATTCACCCTATTCTTATGTAATATTGCTATTTATATTCTGACATGTTACTTTTTCATTATTTTTTGCCAGTTCCTCCCAGGGTACAGATCGGTGACGGTTCAGGACAAGTCACCGTGACAGTAAATGATGCCCTGGATCTCTCTTGTCTTGTGACCGGACACCCAACTCCTAGAGTGTGGTAAGTGCCAATGAAAAAAAGTCATACTGTGGGAGCGGTGATGGATACAGATAATCCCCTGACACTTCCCTATCCCAGTGTTCATAGCCTTGTATTTGGTGCTGTGATTGGTATGGGATCTTTGCCTTGTGCAGGTGGTTGAGGAATGGCTTCCCAGTTACAGATCAGGATGGGCTGGAAGTATTAGATGGCGGCAGAACCTTGGCCATTCGTCTCATACAATCAGGACATGGCGGGAGATACTTGTGTAAAGCTGAAGGTGAAGCTGGGACAGCGGAGGCGGCTGTGGATGTGCTGGTGCAAGGTAAGACATCTTCATACCATCAGTGTCATCCTGCTGGGGCAGCCGTATAATTATTATTCTTTATTTATATAGCACCATTAATCCCATGGTGCTCTGTACATTATTATATTAATCCCATGGTGCTCTGTACATTATTATATTACTCCCATGGTGCTCTGTACATTATTATATTACTCCCATGGTGCTCTGTACATTATTATATTACATCCATGGTGCTCGCAATTATATTACTCCCATGGTGCTCTGTACATTATTATATTACTCCCATGGTGCTCTGTACATTATTATATTAATCCCATAGTGATGTACATTATTATATTAATCCCATGGTGCTCTGTACATTATTATATTAATTCCATGGTGCTCTGTACATTATTATATTAATCCCATGGTGCTCTGTACATTATTATATTAATCCCATGGTGCTCTGTACATTATTATATTAATCCCATGGTGCTCTGTACATTATTATATTACTCCCATGGTGCTGTACATTATTATATTAATCCCATGGTGCTCTGTACATTATTATATTAATCCCATGGTGCTCTGTACATTATTATATTAATCCCATGGTGCTGTACATTATTATATTAATCCCATGGTGCTCTGTACATTATTATATTAATCCCATGGTGCCTGTACATTATTATATTAATCCCATGGTGCTGTACATTATTATATTAATACTCCCATGGTGCTCTGTACATTATTATATTACTCCCATGGTGCTCTGTACATTATTATATTAATTCCATGGTGCTCTGTACATTATTATATTAATCCCATGGTGCTCTGTACATTATTATATTAATTCCATGGTGCTCTGTACATTATTATATTACTTCCATGGTGCTCTGTACATTATTATATTACTTCCATGGTGCTCTGTACATTATTATATTAATCCCATGGTGCTCTGTACATTATTATATTAATCCCATGGTGCTCTGTACATTATTATATTAATCCCATGGTGCTCTGTACATTATTATATTACTTTCATGGTGCTCTGTACATTATTATATTACTCCCATGGTGCTCTGTACATTATTATATTAATCCCATGGTGCTCTGTACATTATTATATTACTCCCATGGTGCTCTGTACATTATTATATTAATCCCATGGTGCTTTACATTTGAGGATTTACATACAGCTACACAAGATATACAAAACAAATATAATACTAACAGTGACCACTGGCACAGTGGGATAGAGGGCCCTGACCGCAAGGGCTTACAATCTATGAGGGAAGAGGGATAGAGACAGAAGGTGGGGGTAGAGGCTGTACAGGTGGTGGTGTGGTGACAGTAGTGTTATTGGGGGTTGTACAGATGGCGGTGTGGTGACAGTAGTGTTATTGGGGGTTGTACAGATGGCGGTGTGGTGACAGTAGTGTTATTGGGGGTTGTACAGATGGCGGTGTGGTAACAGTAGTGTTATTGGGGGTTGTACAGATGGCGGTGTGGTGACAGTAGTGTTATTGGGGGTTGTACAGATGGCGGTGTGGTGACAGTAGTGTTATTGGGGGTTGTACAGATGGCGGTGTGGTGACAGTAGTGTTATTGGGGGTTGTACAGATGGCGGTGTGGTGACAGTAGTGTTATTGGGGGTTGTACAGATGGCGGTGTGGTGACAGTAGTGTTATTGGAGGTTGTACAGATGGCGGTGTGGTGACAGTAGTGTTATTGGGGGTTGTACAGATGGCGGTGTGGTGACAGTAGTGTTATTGGGGGTTGTACAGATGGCGGTGTGGTGACAGTAGTGTTATTGGGGGTTGTACAGATGGCGGTGTGGTGACAGTAGTGTTATTGGAGGTTGTACAGATGGCGGTGTGGTGACAGTAGTGTTATTGGAGGTTGTACAGATGGCGGTGTGGTGACAGTAGTGTTATTGGAGGTTGTACAGATGGCGGTGTGGTGACAGTAGTGTTATTGGAGGTTGTACAGATGGCGGTGTGGTGACAGTAGTGTTATTGGAGGTTGTACAGATGGCGGTGTGGTGACAGTAGTGTTATGGGGGTTGGATGGCGGTGTGGTGACAGTAGTGTATTGGGGCTGTACAGATGGTGGTGTGGTGACAGTAGTGTTATTGGAGGTTGTAGGCCTTCCTGAATAGGGGAGTCTTCAGGGCCTTCTTGAAGCTTGTGACTGTGGGGGTCAGTCTGATGTGTCTTGGTAATGAGTTCCAGAGTATGGGGGATGCCCGGGAGAAGTCTTGGAGACGGTTGTGTGAGGAGCGGATAAGAGCAGAGCGGAGTAGGAGGTCTTTGGAGGATCGGAGGTTACGTGCGGGCAGGTGGCAGGAGATTAGGTCGGAGATATATGGAGGGAACAGGTTGTGGATGGCTTTGTATGTCAGTGTTAGTAATTTGAACTCTATTCGCTGGGCGATGGGTAGCCAGTGACGGGATTGGCAGAGGGGGCGGCCGATGAAGAACGGGGGGGAGAGGTGTATTAGGCGAGCAGCACAGTATAAGGTGGACTGGAGGGGGCGAGGGTGTTAGCTGGGAGGCCATGGAGAAGGGTGTTACAGTAGTCTAGGCAGGAGATTATGAGGGCGTGGACTAGCATCTTTGTAGTTTCAGGGGTGAGGAAGGAGCGGATTCGGTGGATGTTCTTGAGTTGGAGGCGGCAGGAGGTGTTGAGGGTTTGAATATGCGGCTTGAAGGATAGGTCAGAGTCTAAAGTAATCCCAAGGGAGCGGACCCGTGGGACTGGGGTGAGTGTAGCACCATTAACTATGATAGATGGGTCAGGTAGAGGGGCCGTGCGAGGAGGGGTGAAGATGATGAACTCCGTTTTCTCCATGTTGAGTTTGAGAAAGCGGGAGGAGAGAAAGGAGGCTACGGCTGCGAGACATTCTGGGACTCTGGACAACAGGGAGGTAATGTCTGGTCCAGAGAGATATATTTGGGTGTCGTCAGAATAGCAAGGGTAATGGAAACCATGGGATTCTATGAGTTGGCCAAGGCCTAGGGTGTAGATTGAGATATATACAGATACATATGCACCCCAAACCTACAGCGGGAGCAGAACCTCCTGAGGGAATCCATAAAGACTGACGTATTGTACGTATGTGCTTTGTGCCTGTGGGGGAAACCTTATTAATAACCTTAATAGAGCTCTAGGTGTCCATGCTCCTTGCTGACTTACATTTTGCCATCATTTACCCCATTTTTGTGCAGTAAGTACTGATGACTATGACACAGGTAATGGTCCTGCCCATGCCCTTTCACCGACCACACCAACATTGGAAAAAGTGTCAAGGCCGGTGCAAAAACACGCAGATAATGAATTCCCCATTGTCTTTGTTCACACCAGAGCTCCCATTGGTCACCATTACCGGCGGCAGCAGCGTGTCTGCAAAACTACGAGAGCCTGTGACCCTACAGTGCGACGTGTCAGGCACCCCCACCCCCAACAGTGACCTGGTGGAAGGACGGAGTGCAGGTAGAGGCACACGGACCCAAACTGCAGGTAAGTCCCTTGTACTTCCATTCTGGCTAATGGCGGATTTTCTCAGGCCATGTTTGCAGGCTGGAGTGAATGTAATATTCTCTGTCTGGGCAGGATTCATTACTGTGTATACATCCCCAGCTCCTCTGCCCTATGTGTATACTACCGCTAATATGAGTGCTAGGAGAGTAATCACACTGGGTTGTATCTGTGTAATGGCACCTCCATGTATTCTATGTACTAACAGATCGCGGCGCTGTCCATTGATGATGAAGGTGTCTATACATGTGTGGCTGCCAATGAGGCCGGAGAAGGAAGACAGGACGTAGTGCTGAACGTGCTGGGTGAGCCATGGCTGCAGTATCCCACAGGACATGCTTAGATACATGGCTTAGTGATGGGATTAGATACACATCGCTGAAGACAGTGTAACACATGATAGGTTTAGAAATGTAGCTCAGAAGACTGTATCACACATGATAGGCTTAGATACAGTGGTTCAGCAGACAGTATCACACATGATGGGACTGGATAACCAGAAGCATTCCTCTCCGTTCTTATTCTAGTGCCTCCGAATATTGAGCCTACAGATGTGAACCATATGGTGGTGGAGAACTTCCCGGCTACCTTGGAGTGCCTGGCGTCAGGAAGCCCTCGGCCTGGTAAGTCACTTAAAGGGGAAGTTCCTTATTCCTGGATTAGTGCAGAGATTTGTCCTGTTTTTGCCTCTCTATGTGATCCTGAATTATGATCTATGAGCCTTGTCTGTAGGACTGAGGATATTCATGTTCTGTCTTGTCAGTGGTGTCCTGGTACAGAGGGGGGCAGCTGCTGTCTGCAGTGCCTGGTATCACCATGCTAAATGAGGGCAGGACCCTACAGATAGAGAGGGTGAGCAGCTCTGAGGCTGGAGAATACGTCTGTGTGGCATCTAACTCTGCCGGCAGCAGTGAATTGCTCTTCACACTGGAGGTTCAAGGTGAGTGTCCAAGGCTTTTATTGGGGTTCCTGTATGTAGTTTTGAGGTCCCCAGGACAATGCATCCAGCCATTTACTCTTTTCATCATCGATTTCCATTAGTGCCACCCAGGATCTTATCCATGACGGAGCTGGCCACCTTCCTGGTGAATGAACAAGTCTGGCTAGAATGTAACGCTACAGGATTTCCAGAACCAACTCTCATGTGGTTGAAAGATAAAGTTCCCGTTTCCACTGCAAGTGCTGGACTGCAGGTCAGTATTAGTATCGCCCCAATGGCTGCCCCATGCCCCTTCTCCTAATTGGCATCCAATTGACAGGGAACTCATCAATTTACTCTTCACATCGCCACCTGGTGGTGAAACTATAAAACTGCAAGTGTAGAATCATTTCCAAAATTAAGTTTGTGTATAAGATCTAATAATAGTATCATGTAATATGTATCTGTATCCTTTAGCCAGTGAGAGTATTGTTGCTGCGCTGCCCACACTGGTGACATCAATCTTTTTCTCAGATTTTGGAGCAGGGGAGGATTCTGTCCATATCTGCAGTTCAAGTGTCAGACTCTGGAATATACACCTGTGTAGCGGTGAATTCTGCAGGCGAGGACAGCTGGACCACTGATATACAGGTGTACGGTAAGCATGTGGGGTCAAACGTTACTGATTTGGGACATAATATGAGTTTTATAGAATTAATAGGATGATAGGATATAATATACACCATACTATAGTGGCCGCTGCTCCTACGCCACGGTATGTAGTCATTATGTAGTATAGGTACAGGGTTGTATGTAAGACATCTGGGGTCAGACCCTCATAAGATGTAAGAGCCAAGAATATGGCCAGACCCGTTGTCTCTTCTGCCATTGACACCTGTTGAATCCTCCTATGCAGTGCCCCCGAGCATCCTGGGAGAAGAGTTTAATACTTCTGTCACTGCTAACCAGCCCATCACTCTGGAGTGTAAGAGCAGCGCCATCCCACCACCGAACATCATATGGCTCAAGGATGGACGTCCCCTTCCAAAAAGGGTGGGAATCCGAGTGACAGACAATGGACGCTACTTGCAGGTAGATACAGAGGCTTAGCAGACAGTGTCACACATGACTGAATTAGATACACCAGCTAAGCCACTCACTATCCCCTTACCGTCAGTATCTGCTCTATAAAGTGCGCTATCATTTCCTCATAGATCGACCAGTCCCAGCTGCGAGATGCAGGAAGATACACCTGTGAGGCCTCCAATGGCGCCGGCCGTTCTGAAAAGCATTACAATGTCATCATCTGGGGTAAACACCGGACAGATGGAATACTTATTAAAATTAGTCTTCATTCAGATTGTACAGTTTGCTGTGGTTTAAGCTGCAATGCGGTTGTGGTTTTTAAGGGTTACACCAAAAACCATGGTAAACCTGAAGTCTGCACGTCTGCTTAGAGGCAAATCATATTCTCTTGAAATATCAAACTAAAAGTAGAATTAAAAGATCTACAAGTCACCACATGCTGTGTATTAAACCTTCTATCTGTTGTTTCTCTGCTTTCTAGTGCCTCCTAACTTCCCAGCCTCCCCAGAGTCTCCCATGTCCATCATCGAGGGGCAGCCAATCAGTTTTACCTGTGAATGCCAAGGGTCTCCACCCCCAGTGCTCACCTGGACGAAGAATGGTAAGTGTTGGTGCCCGTGCACACACGATTGTTACATGTGCATACTACTAATAGGATCGGCTACAGAAGATGGAAATTTGAGCAACTAGCATGTCAGGAAAATGCAAAAAAAAAGAACAACAAAAAACTGCACTGCAATTGTACATTTTTTCATTCTTATGCCAAGTCTTATCTGCAAAACCACCATAACTCCATTATTCCAGGGTCCCCTCTCATGGATGAGGAGCGTGCACAGGTTTCCGCAGGGGGGAGATTGTTACAGATCAGCAGGGTTCAAGTGTCCAATGAAGGAGTGTACAGCTGTGTGTGCAGCAACGAGGCCGGCAGCAGCCAACGAGATTACGTCCTGGAGGTCTATGGTAAGTGTCGGGACATTTGGTATCCTCTTTTCCCATAATCTCTTCCTCTTCTTCCATAACTTGTGATTTCTTCTGGTCTCCACTGGTTTGCTGTGGCCTAGGACACTGCCACAATCCGGGCTGCTGACAATCACCCAGTCTTGCCCAGATGATACTCCTTCATAGAAATCACTCCATAATCCTTCTTGCATCTTCCATCACCAGCTTTGCCAGTAATAACCGGGAGCAGTCATGTTCCAAGGCAGATGTCAGCCGCAAGAGGCAGCCAGATCACCCTGGAATGTATTGTCAGTGGGAAGCCCACACCATCCGTGACATGGCTCAAGGATGGCTTCCCACTGGGGAGCGGACCAGAATTGATCTTGAAGAACAAAGGTCAGCTGTTGACCATACCCCGTGCACAGCCATCTCATTCTGGACGCTACGTCTGTGTGGCTGTAAATGCGGCGGGACAGACAGATGTGAAATATGACCTGACAGTGCAAGGTAAGATTGATGAAGGCTGGATTATGTACCATTAGATGTGCTCCATGTTATTGTCCTGCTGAAGTCCGCAGCTTCATTTGCATTCTTTGCATCTTCTTCCAGTTCCACCTGAAATTGCAAATTTGCCATCTGAGGCCCAGAACATATCTGCCGCTCTGCACAGGACCTTCACTCTCACGTGTGAGGCTAATGGAATCCCTCCGCCATCCATCACATGGTACAGAAATAGCGCCCCACTCACCCCACAGGCGAATACCCTCCTGCAGTCAGGTAACGTGTCCTTGTCATAGTCCGGGTTCTGCATTGTGAGCTTGTATCTGAAGATGTCATCCATCTATTAGAGGGCAACATACATAAAGATGGCTCATGAGGCTTCTATAGGCAAAGGCTCAGGCTGTACATGAATAGGGCTCTACCTTTCCATAGGTAACATTATTTATTATTATTATGCTTACTTATATAGCGCCATCATATTCCGCAGCGCTTTACAGACATTGACAGTCACTGTCCCATATAGGGCTCACAATCTACATTCCCTATCATTATGTCTTTGGAGTGTGGGAGGAAACCGGAGTACCCGGAGGAAACCCACCAAACACGGGGAGAACATACAATAAGAAAACATGGGGGATTAACCAAACTAGAGGCTTATGCCAACCCTGTGGCCTGCAGGGGACGGGTCGTGGGGCAGCACTGGCCATTCCTGACCCTGCGTATTCACGTGTCATAATAATTTAACTTTCTTTACCCAGGAGGTCGGGTCCTCAAGGTATCACATGCACAGAGAGAAGATGGCGGAGTTTACACATGTGTGGTCTCAAATGCAGCAGGAGAAGCCAGGAGGAAATTCATTGTTGATATCTTAGGTATGTGTTAGAAAATCTGTGTCTGGTGTCTGTAGTGTTCATTTATATGTTAGGGATATATGGATCCACACAAAATACATTTGGGGTCCAAAACCTAGAACCTAAAGATGATGAGCTTCAGGATTCTCACAGCGTGGATAGCATGACAGTTAGAAGTTGTAATATATGAGTGGACACGGCCTTCCCTTCTTATAGTGTTCCTTATGTCTTGTAGTTCCACCTACCATAGAAGATGATGAAGACGACAAACATTTCCGAGTAGCAGAAGGTCAGCCCATCCGTCTTCGCTGCCGGGCGACAGGTAATCACAGGGTGCACATATACTGATACAGCCTGAAGGGCGGCACTGTACCTGTCAGTAAAGAATGCTGCAAATTGTGCAAAATTGATTGAAATGGCTTTAACAATTTCCGGCGACTAGGCTCACTTTTCTTCCTCACAGTATGACAAAATTTTGCACAAAAGAATTTGCACAGATCAAAATGAAATTTTTCTTATCCTTTTAACATACTGTGGGTTCTGTGATTTTTGGAGTATTTTTGGTGCTGATTACTTTTCCACTGTGCTGGATAATAGAAGGCACCAATGCCGAGAATAGTCACTGAAATGCTTTCTGCCCTAACAGGACACCCACTGCCCACTGTCTCCTGGTTCAGAGATTCTCAGCCAATTCTAAGTGGAGATGGCATCCATATCTCCGAGGATGGGTCCGAGCTGCTGATCGAAGCCGCCAACGTCTTCACTGCAGGACATTACACCTGTCTGGCCAGAAATCCAGTTGCCGAGATGAGCAAGTATTTTATATTAACAGTCTTAGGTAAGTTTACATGGAATGTGGGTGCAGCGAACCTTAACTCTATCAAACCTCATTCACACAGGAAAGATAATATACTCCGAAGAACTCTGTATAATACAGGATATAACTCAGGATCAGCACAAGTCATGTAGATCTCTAGACGTCTTGTATTGCAGAGTGATTAACCTTATAGATTATGTCTGATAACTTCACAATGTTGTTCAGAGATGGATATTCACTTTTTTGCCCGAACATCAATACGATTACTGTAATACGAGTGAAGTCCATTGATTTCTATAGGGACAATCCTGCACCAATAAATTACAAGTTGTATAACTGAGATGCTCCCGTAGCACCTTATTAATACTGGTGTGACTAGGACTTTCTATATACCTCATTGTGCTGTGGATTTTATGTCTCCCCTACACAGTGAGCCCCACTATTTCTGGAAATCTGGATGACGGAGCCAATGAAGATGTCACTGTGATTGTTAACAACCCATTGTCGCTGATCTGTGAAGCTCTGGGATTTCCAATACCTACAGTCACCTGGCTGAAAAATGGGCAACCGTTCCGAGAGACGGACAACGTGAAAGTGATTCCTGGTAAACGATGTGTTGAATTTCTAGCTACAGAATGTCTTTATGTCTAAACATGGGGACCGGGCACATCCATTCTTGGGATTGTTTTTTTGTCTTATCCAGGAGGTCATGGTCTGCAAATTTTGAATGTCCAGGAAGAAGATGCTGGTCAGTACAGGTGCCTGGTAACCAATGAGATTGGAGAAGCCGTCCGGAGTTATGAAGTGAAAGTCTTCAGTGAGTTGTCACAGTATTTACTAGTGAATAACACGTCTGCCGCTTTCACATACACATTTTATTATTCTAACCATGTAAACAATGTTTCTGGCATTTTCATCAGGATATTTTATATGCATTATTAGTGGGTTTTCACCTTTTTTCACTTAAAATGCAGTTTTCCTAGCGTTCTATAAAGACGCCTATGGGGAAGAAAAGGCCAATCTGCACAAATGCACAGAAAGAGCAAAGAAAACCAAAGCGCTTTGTATGTGGTGTATTTAGTAATGCAATACTGACTAAGAGAACATCCAGACACCAACATAGGCGCATACAAGATAATAAACTTGAGGCATTTTGGACAATTTCACATAATGAAATCTATGCCTGCAATGGATAGGTGTAGACGGGAACTGCTGTTTGCGTCATTTTATGGCTTAAAACATAAAGTTGTCTGAAACATATCGGCCCTGCCAACTCCCACCAAAGTCACCCACTTTTCAGTGGTGCAAATGACTTGATAAATTGCACTCAGGTATATATATATATATATATATATATATATATATGGCTCTGGGTATGAACAATGTATGTTTCCATCCACTGACCTGAAGCAGAGACGGACAGGCACCTGGCAATGGCACACTGAGGCTTCGGGCCCCCAAACACATTGATTCCAGAGAGTATTGCCTACCTGATCTTCTCTCCTTAGTTCCTCCTCAGATCACAAGGGATTCCAGGGAGAATCATGGCACCAAGGAAGTGAAGACAAAGGTGAACAGCACTTTAACCCTTCAGTGTGAATTCCGGGCGGTGCCGAAGCCCGCTGTGCACTGGTACAAGGATGGCAAGGTCAGACGTCTTCCTATTGGACCACGTGTGAGCAATGTGTGCAGATGTTATATTGAACACAAAGACGTTTTATGTTACAGCTGCTGGAAAGTTTCGGTACAGTGCAGATCTTAGGCGATGGCCGTGTGCTCCAGATCCAGCCTATCCGCGTGGCTGACTCCGGCCGCTATACCTGTGTAGCCACAAATGTCGCCGGAGAAGATGAGAGAGAGTTCCAAGTGAATGTTCAAGGTTAGTGTCAGCAGCTTCGTACAGTGAATGTGTTGCTGAATGTTGAATGACATTTTGTTGCAGGATCAAAGTAGAATTTTAAGCAGTGGCGTAACTAAAGTCTTGTGGGCCCCGCTGCAATCTTTTGTCCGGGGCCCCTACCTCATCCCTACAGCGAATTCTTGATAGTGATGGTTACAGGTGCTAAGGAGTTTAATGAACCTTAGTGTGGTTGGGGTAATCTGTGGGTCTCCTTGGTTTATGGGCCAGATGGAAGCTGCAATCTCAATAGTGATGCTAGTGCTTATGGGCCCCGATGCGACTGCACCCTCTGCACCCCCTCAAGTTACGCCCCTGATTTTAAGTCAGAGCCAGGCCCCTCCTACTTATGTAGGCCCCTCCCCGCAGTTTCCTGATATTCTCCTTTACTCACTGGTGGTTTACTTGTTGGTGTATAATTATTCTGTCCTTGTTGTAATGGAGATCGGCTCATCATATCATGATTTCTTGCTGATACACAGCAGCTATGTGAACAGGCAGAGCTGCACTGTAAAGTATGGTGGGAGAGGGCAGCAGCGGGAGCCTCAGATGAGACAGGAGGTGGGTTTTAGACCAGTTCAGACTTTGCAGTCTTGACTTCTATGATATGTTTCATTCTTGTATACTACACCCTATGATGATGTGATGTCTCTCATCTAGTCCCGCCAGTATTTCACCGGCCCGGGGGCTCCAGCGCAGCCTTTGAGCTGGCGTTCCGTGAGGACGAGGAGGAGGAGCTCACAGAACACAGAGAGGTTGTTGCCTCCAATCCCATCTCTCTGTATTGTGATACGAACGCCATTCCACCCCCGACCCTCACCTGGTACAAGGATGGAAAGCCAGTCTCTGAATCTGATGGGACTCTAGTGCTGCTGGGTAAGAAGAGCTCTACATAATAAGGGAAAACATGAGAAAAGGATCCTGCCTGCTGAGAAGGGTTGTCTTGTTTAGATAACTCATTTCCATGCCCCCTGTTGGTGAGGGGCGCCCTCTGTTTAGGATCTTCCTCTCTATTCTGGAGTGGAGAGCAGTTTTAAAGAGCGTCTCTTCCTCTGGAGGACCAGTCCTGTCCTGCATTATGATGTGAATGTAATGCTTCATTTCCCCTGTGGAGGCGCTGCAGGAGAATTTAATACTTACTGCCCACATATTACAGCTGATTGTCGGGCGTCCCAGCTTTGTGGGCACCTTATAATGAGCTTGTTGCCTAGGGACTCTTTTAATAAGTAGGGATTTTCTAAAGCATTTTTGAGAAAAAGATGTTAGATCATAAGTATTTTAGAAATCAAGTCAAGACAGACGGTTTGCCAAAGATGTGCTATCTGACAACCCCATTGAACGGTCTGCTACAACCATGCAGCTCAGCTCAGAACCTGACATCTACTTATTTCCCAAGATCTGTCCCTTAAGCCGGTTGCACACAACTGTGAGCTAACCGGCGGCCGTGAATGAACAGCACGGGTGGCGCATGGAACATACACGGATATCATCCGCGTGCCGCCCGTGCTTCTGCGGCCCCTTTCATTCAATGAATAGGAGCCACGGAAGAAGGTTCGCAAAATCGGACAGGAATAGGACCTGTTCCATATTTTGTGGCCCGAACTGTCAGCCCGCATACAAGACTGTGTAATTCATGGTCATGTGTACGGGCCATTAGAAATGAATGGGTCAGTGTGCTATCCAGGAAAAACCCAGATAATATGCTAACCCTTCATACGGTCGTCTGCAAGGGGTTTTAACTTGCAATATTCTATCATTTTTAGAGGGGCGCATCCTGCAGATCCCGGTCTCTCATGCAGAGCATGCTGGGAAATACACCTGTGAGGCGACTAATGAAGCGGGAGAAGACAGACTGCATTATGAGCTTGTGGTTCTCAGTGAGTACAATGCCGATCTCCAATCCTCTGCTCGTACCTTGTCTAATTGCATTGAATCTTATTCACTTCCATTGTGTAATATGGGGTCGATCAGATGCACCTCCAGTGACCATGAACCCTCACTGTACATGTCCAACGATTGCTTTTCCAGCTCCGCCTGTGATGCTCGGAGAAGTGGATGAGATAATACAAGAAGTCTCAGTCATATATAACCAAACCGCTGAGTTACACTGTGACGCTACAGGTATCCCCCCACCAACCATCACATGGCTAAGGAACGGGCTGCCCCTGACCACTGCTGACCAGTATGAAGTCCTGGAGGAAGGACGAAGGCTACAAGTAAGACCATAGCACAAGTAGATGGACAAAGCTCTTACTGTACTAAGTATGTGGATTTGAGTAATGTCAGTATCAGGGGGTGGGGCTGTGACAACCAGTTGCCTGCATTACTAGATAGAATAGCTGTTTTCCTTCTGACTTGCACATCTTCTCCATGTGATTTATGTATTTATTGGTATTATTATTATTATAATATTATTCCACCTCATTTTGCAATCATATTTACAGCTTACCCCATCCCATCAACTTGTGATATTTTCTCTCCTATCAGATCCACGCGGTTCAGGTCACAGATATAGACAGCTATGTGTGCGTTGCCGAGAATCCAGCCGGGTTTGCGGAGAGATTGTTCACCCTGATGGTTCATGGTAAGAACTGTGCTGCAGAACTGTTATGGTCTGTGACCGTGCACATGTGGACAGTAGAGGACATGACCGGCACCTACTCTGCCGCAGTACATGGGTCAATGGTCTCTACACAATGGGGAACCTTTCAAGTGTTGGTTTGACTGCCTTGGATTTTCTTGGGGTCTTCATATCTGACTCTTCAATAAATATGGTCAAGGGTCTCATCATCTGGTCAGGGAGATACAAAACTCCTTTTATTCTCCAAAATGAGATTAATCATTAAATATTCTACATTATTGGACTGTCAGAGAAGTTCCAGAATGACATAAAATACTCTGCTATCCGTATTCAGTAACAATGTCAGCTAAATACATCAGTAGCACAAATATTTTTCCTGAACGGATAGTTTGTCACAGTGTATCAGTGCGGCATCTGCTGTATACATAACAGTGTATTGCCTAGGCTGGATACAATTGTAACCAACCCTCAGCTGTGCGAGGCATTCGGTCAGGGCAGGTTTACAGTCTGTGGAGGTTTCCATTTACTGGCAGCGAGCAGGACATTGAAGCACATAGTCCATGAGACATTTGGGCATATATTTCACTTGATATTACAGTTATTTCCATTCTTCGTCTTCACCTTTCAGTTCCTCCCAGAATACTTGGAGCAAGAAGTGAGAACGTCAGCGCTGTCCTGCACAGCTCCATCTCTCTGGTATGTGACGTGCAGTCTCATCCTACTCCGGAGGTGACCTGGTACAAAGACGGCCAGATCCTGCAACCTGGCAAAGGATTCCTCATCATGCCAGGTACTGAGCCCTCCATGTATTCAGACACTGTGGATATGATATTCTCAGATGTTCCATCTGAATGGTTTGATTTCATACACGATATTACAATTTTAGCAACCCAAAGATATATGGTAATACTAAGTGCTTTATATCATGTTCATACCATATAATAAATAGAAGTAATCGAGGTGCCTCCCTGTTATTCGCAGACCCAAGAGTGGGTGCAATGTGTTGCTCTATTTCTGGAGAGCTCAGCATGTCTATACATTACATGAATGGCCCAGCAATGGAGCGATCAGTTAGTGATATGAAGCTAATGCATGCAGCACGCTTCTTGTGTCTCACGTACCCCAGTCATGTGCTGGATGTAATGGATGTTCCATTCATTCGTCTAGTAGTTTGTAGTCATATATTCATCTTACTATCCATACTTTAGGGGGGCAGGTCTTGCAGATTTCTCGAGTTCAGATCTCCAACCAGGGAATCTATACATGCAAAGTGGAAAATCCAGCAGGATCTGCAGAAAAGATGATCTACCTCACAGTCTATGGTAAGTACCAGACACCAGAGCTACAGAGAAATGGTAGTGGTGGGTCTGCTTATATTATACGTGGCCTAGGGCCCTCTAGTCCCCCCATAAACATAGGGAACAAGAGGATGTCACACCATCTGTCCTTCCAAACCTTCTTATTCTCTTGCCCAGTTGTGATTTTGCATACCATGGAGCTGGTCTAATAACCTATTGAATATGTTTTACTATATCCAGCCCCACCGAGTATCAAGGAGCCACCTGCTGGGACCAAGGAGACCACTCTTCGTCTTGGAAGCACCTTAATATTAGTATGTGAGCCTGACGCTGAGCTGGAGTCAACCATTACATGGTCTAAAAATGGGCAACCAGTCATCGGGGGCAACAGCGTGTCCATCCAGGGCAATGGGCAGAGACTGGAGATCCAGAACGTTCAGGTGATGTGTGATCCTATAGATGTTATAGGTTCTGCTACACTGTACACTGTTTGCTATTAGTGAATGGCGAAACCTGTTCTGTCTACGTCCTGCTCACACAGCTGGTAGACCCGGCAGAGTTCTGATATACAAGTCATGCACCTGTATGAGCAGCACATTTCCAGAACAGGTTTGTAGTCTCTAAATGTAAGTAAGAATCCACAGAAAGCAATCTATATATGTCTTACTGACTCTTATCACTTGTTATTTATCTCCAGGCATCAGATAAAGGACTTTACACCTGTAAGATGACCAATGTGGCCGGAGAAGCTGAGCTGAGCTACACGGTGATCATACAAGGTGCGTGCAGTGCTATGTATCCTACTCAGGATGTCCCTCCCGTCTCCTAGAGATGCCGCTACCTCTGATATCTGTGGTTCTTCTCCTTGTGTGCAGTGCCCGCTTCCATCACTCATCCACAGAATGAGACCATCCAGCTGATGATGGGGAACTCCATAGTCCTGTCCTGTGAGACTGAAGGCTCCCCTCCTCCCAGGATCACATGGTTCAAAGACGGCAAACCTTTAGGTAAAGACATAAAGATATCAAGTAGTCAGTATGGGGGATCATACACATTAGGTTTAGATACAGCAGCTCAACAGACAGTATCACATGTAATAATATTAGCTACACCAGAACAGCTACTGTATCGTCCTCCATAAGGCTTAGATACATTATTACAGCAGCCCCTCAGACAGTACCACACATGAATGGCTTAGATACACAGCTGAAGACAGTATAACACACAATAAGCTTAGGTACAGCAGATAAGTAGACAGTATCACACATAATAAGCTTATATGAAAGGCTTAGATGGGCAACTCAGTATCAATAGACAATATCACAAATGATAAGATTAGATACAATATCTTAGCTGACAGTATCACACTTGATGGCTTAGATACAGCAGCTCAGCAGACAGTGTCACACATGAAAGGATTAGATACAGAGGCTCAGCAGAAAGCATTGCATATGAAGGCTTAGATACAGCAGCTCAGCAGATAATATTACACAAGCTAAGATTAGATACACTAGTTCAGTGACTGTATCATCTTCAGTTAGCTAAACGTTATCACACATGACATAAGTAGGATTAGATACACCAACTCAGCAGACAGTATCACACATGATAGGCTTAGATACAGTGACTCGCAGTGTGACACAATAGGATTAGATACTCCCATTGAACAGGTCTTGATGTGGAATGTAGATCTGTGTGGATATCACTTATTACATGTACTTACTCCACATGCACCACATGGTACTGTATAATTTCCTGTATATCGCTCCTAAACCCCTGGCCCGGTAATTATAGAATTGTAGTTACAATGTTTTCCCTTCCTCTTTACTTGCAGATAACGCTGCTCAGTTGGGGGTGATCATAACTGGAAGCCGATTACAGATCAACCGCGTACAACCCGCACACGCTGGACAATACAGCTGCGTAGCACAGAACCCCCTGTCCGAGGCTCACAAGGACTTCCTGCTGCTGATACAAGGTGATGGCCTGTGCTCATGTAACATGGTCTATGACATACACACTATATATATATATATATATATATACACTGTATATATATACACTTACATACGTATCTGGATGCCATTATATTACTATTATTATTTCTCTGCATTAAATGTTGCTATCTTGCAGTGGCCCCAAGAATCCTGGGGTCCGATCTACCCAGTGAGCGAATTATCCAGGTCACACAGGCGGTAACACTGGAGTGTCAAGCTGAGGGCACGCCACCGCCCAAAATATTGTGGCTAAAGGATGGAAGACCCCTAGATTTCCTCTCAATTCCAAACATTCGGTGAGTGGGTTGAATTATATAATATTATATGAATTGTTTAATTTGCTGTAAATAAAGTTTCATAATTGTGTAATATAAGTTTCCGTAAATTTCGAATTTACTTTGTGCTTCACTTTTTTCAATATCTCTGCTTGCCGTCAGTGACTGAGAACATTATTTTACATTCTGAGGCTTAAGAATCCATCCAGATTTATGCTGCTAATGTGTCTGGCTCACAGTGTTTCATTTACACTGACACATTGTAACAAACTCTCAGATATCCGCACAGAATTAGGTCAGGTTTTCAGCCTATGAATATGAGAACATTTTCCATTCACTGACTTTGAGCATGTATTACAGAACATTGTTTCCATCTCTTTCATGCTTCCTGTATGATGGAGGTGATTCACTTAGGATTCGGCAGGACTGAGCGAGTTAGTTAATTCCCTGTGCTACTTATTATCCAGGCCTTCTCCAGATGGACATTCCTTGCTCCTCACTTCAGTCCAAGCCTCGGACTCGGGTCGCTATACGTGTCTGGCCCGGAACATTGCAGGAGAAGATACAAAGGTTTTTATCTTGAACATTCTTGGTGAGTGAGATGATAAATCTGTCAGAGACAGCTGCAGTTACTAGTGCAATAAAAAGATGATTTCATGTCTGAAACGTTGTCTTCTCTCCCCCGGGCACCTACAGCGCCCCCAGTGTTTGAATCTGGCACCAATGTTTCTGAGACACTAAGCAGCGTTCCTGGATCTCAGGTGACCCTCGAGTGCCTTGCCAGCGGCTCCCTGCCCATGCAGCTGACCTGGCTGAAGGATGGAAACGCGCTGCCTGCCTCTCGCTTGCTCAGAATCTCTTCAGGAGGACGTATTCTCCGGTAAGGAGTCTGTTGCTTTCATGTATGTAGACTAGTTCAGTAGTCGGTGCTGTTACTTTGTGGCCCTGGGGCTTGAGTCCAGGCTGAGGTAGCATACGCATGGAGTTATGTTCTGTGGGTTTCCTCCACACTCCAGAACCATACTGGTAAATTGGCTCCCTTTATAAATGGTCCCAGTATGTGCCTAAACTGGAGAAATGAGATTGCAAGCCCCATTGGGCACAGGGACTGATTTCAGTGATGATATTCTGAGTATAACAAGAGTCACATGCTGCATGGCCATTAGTTATATGTATTTTTCCTCCTCCATTGCAGGATATCCCATGTGCAAGTTTCAGATGCCGGTGTGTACACATGTCTAGCATCAAGCCCTGCTGGAACCGCAGAGAAGAGCTTCACCCTTGTGGTAGAGAGTAAGTACTGAGCTATGTATGAATGTAATGGGATGTAATGGGTTTATTCAGTTGTTGATGCTTCAGGTATTCTCCAGTCAGCAGAATAGATGTATTATATGTGTTACATTATACTTCAGAGCTGCAGTCATAATTCTGCTGAGCTCCTATAATGCAGGAGACTGTTAGATTTTCCTATGTTACATGTACACATACATTGACTTATGTGAAGACAAGACTTGCCAGAATGCTTGGAAATGACTTAGAGGTGGCGCTGCCGAGCTGAGGGGCTAGGATTGCAGAGGACAGTATTATGATGAACAAGGAAGTGGCACCAATGTACCCTTAGATATTGACCAAAAGCATCAGGAGCCCTCAAAAGTAGAGACCACATGACCTTCTGTCTTGCTGGTGCTGACACCACTATGGTGCATTAATACTGTGTGTTATTGTTAGCCCTGCCAGTGGTGGAGCAGTCGGAGAGTACAGAGGAGGTCACCGCTATCCAGGGATCTTCTGTCACGTTCACTTGTGAAGCTCATGGTTCTCCATTACCTTCACTGTCATGGGAGAAAAATGGGGAGCCATTAAATCTTCAGAGTAACCTACTGCCCAATGGGCTTGGAACCCGTCTCCACCTGGAGTCCGTCCATGCTGGGGATTCCGGTCTCTACTCATGCACAGCCCTCAATGTGGCCAGGAAAGTCAGCAAACACTTCCGTCTCATAGTGCTGGGTGAGTAGTTAACCCTTACAACGTCTGTTTGTGCCTCCTGATAATTTCGCATGGCACCTTCTATTATGCTTGTGGTGAGAATCATATAGACTATTCATGTTCTGCATCCTAGAACCGCCGAGGATCGAGGGTCCTGCTCATCCAACAGAAGTCGCAGTTGCCATAAATGAACCCTTGGAACTGACGTGCAACGCGGTAGGCTTTCCTGCCCCAGAAGTGACCTGGGAGAAAGATGGACGACCTTTATTACAACCAGACTGGCTTACAAGAAACGGGACTGTCCTAAGGATCGGGAAAGTGAAGGTAGAACGACCAGCCTGCTTATAAATCATATCTTAAAAAACCCCGTGCGCCTGAAATCTCATGTGCGGTATTTATGTGAAATCTTTCTGTTCACGACCATGTAAATCCTAAGCTTGAGGTGTTTGTGACATTGAATATCTTGTAGAAGGGGCTGCTTGTTTACTCCGTCCCCTGGACCGGACCATCTTGCCCCTCTGTTCTCCTCTCCCCCCGGGTAGTCTCAGTGTGAGGTGCTTTTGGTTGTCACTACCTGGAAACTGTTAATCTCTCATCACTGTGTGAAAGGTCCTGGAGGGTCTCTAGTGAAGCTCCTCCTATGACACTATTATTGCACACCGTGTGGCACATAGTACACATCCTGAGAATGTATTAGATGTAAGTCTATATAATGCTATATAACTATTGCTCTAGGCTGAAGACTCTGGGATCTACGTGTGTGTGGCTAGCAGCACAGCTGGAAGAGACACGAGGGCAACGTGGGTGCGACTGAAAGGTGAATCCACTTACAGTTGAATGAAATATCTTGTGCATATACAAAGCTGTTCTAGCTCTTTTCTTAAAGGGGGTATCCAGGATTACAAACACATAGCACCTTTCTTCCAAAAACAGCACCACATACGTTCACAGGATGCTGCTCAGCCCCATTCACATCAGTGGCGCTACAAAGCAGAAAACACCCATGGACAAGTATCTTACACTGGACAATCTCTTAAAGTAATATGATGGTTTCCATTTTTGCAGTTCCTCCCAGTGTCATTGGTTCTGATGACCCCCGCTCACTCTCTGTGTCCATTGGAGGACAACTAGTCCTGGAGTGTAGGGTAGAGGGAGATCCTGTCCCAACTATTCAATGGTTTAGAGGAGGAACACCCCTCCAGGTATGATGATGAGGGTTATGGGTCTCTGAGACTGTCTTGTGTAAGGGGGTGGGAGTCGGGGGTGATCTATATGCTGAGATCCTATTGGCTGTCATGTCCCGTGAACATACAGATGGACCGACGTATCCAGATTCTATCTAAGGGCCGCTACATCCAGATTCATAGCCTGCAGGCCTCTGACAGCGGGGAATACACCTGCATCGCCTCCAATCCGATAGGCACCACCAGCCTGAAGTTCATTGTAGAAATCCAAAGTAAGTGAAGATCTGTTCTTGTAGAGCGATGTCTTATATATTCTCTGTAATGAAGCCCACGTGATACTTTACATTCTAGTTGCACCTTCCATCCTGCCTGGACCATCCGTGGTCAGCGCGTCTGTCAACCAAACTGCCGTATTACCGTGCTGGGCTGAGGGGCTCCCCCTGCCAACCGTGACATGGAAAAAGGACGGCCATCTGCTCTCTGTGGAGACGTCCAGGTAACATAAGGCCAACCTCGGAGACTTCTCCAAAAGTTGTCTCATAATAACACTAAGGAGACCCCACCTGTCGTTCCAGGCTAGAGTTCCATGAAGATGGCTCCTTGCGCATCCCACAAACTCTTCTCCAGGATTCTGGATACTATCTCTGTACAGTGGCTAACTCTGCAGGGATGGCTCGTCGTGGGGTAGAACTACGAGTTTATGGTAAGTAGCAGAGGTGGACACCATCAGTACTGAACTATAAAATAAAAACACAGTCCTTTTATATTTACTTGTACTGATCCTGAACCTTTGATTACTTTCTGCAGCTTATTTATGTAAATATGGTTATGCTCTTATTCACACGTGTTAAAAGAACAATAATGCAGTGCTGTCCCCTCCGGTCAACTGATACCCCCAGCAACCTACAGACCCTACTGACTTGGGTTATCGTCATGGTTTCTGTCCAACTACTGCATGTGTTGCGATTCTTCCAGACAACTCTGGGACCCAGGAGGATTGCTTTATTATCCATCCTATTCCTTGTCACTGGCGTATATTGGCAGCTGTATGTCATTTTTTCCTTGCAGTTAATGGCGGCTTCTCAGAGTGGCAGGAGTGGGGTCCTTGTACCAGGACCTGTGGTCAGGGAGTACAAGAGAGGGTCCGGATGTGTAATAACCCCCCTCCAGCCAACGGAGGCAGACCCTGCATGGGGAGAGACGTGGATGTGAGAGCCTGCAGTCTGCCGCTCTGCCCAGGTACTGCTCGCTCGTGTGAGGACACACAATATGCTTTCATGACGTGATTTACTGATTTATTTCAATGCCCTTGTTCTCAGTGGATGGAGGGTGGACTGGCTGGAGCAGTTGGTCTCAGTGTTCGGCGTCTTGTGGTGAAGGTGCCCGACAGCGCACTCGTTCATGCTTCTCCCCTCCCCCGCAAAATGGTGGAAAAACCTGCTTTGGAAAAGACACGGAAACAGAGACATGCCGGCTGCCACAGTGCCGAGGTTATACTGAATTTCCCCACTGTGGGACTATTAAAGGACTATTATTATTATTATTATAGAACGTGACATAAGGTCTACGATAAATCTGTATATCGTAATAAATGCAATGAATCTGTGTCACTTTCTCAGCTGTGGCCTCGCGAGTACGAGCCAGTCTCATTGGCATAGTGAACGACCAGGATTTTGGACTCTCTTCACTCAGCGCCAACATGACGGAAAATCCACAGACCAGAGCCACCACTATCAGCAGCACCATTGAAAACATCCCGCCTTCCATAGGTACATGCACCCACAGAATCACTAACTTACTAAGCTGTGAGACCATAGACATCTCGCACCACAGTCCGCACATCCGCCTTATGTTACCACTGACCGTATTCTGTATGTTACCATCCAGGGCCGCTGATGAAAGTGCTGATTTCAATGATCGCCCCCCTCTATTGGTCTGCTGCATTCCCCTATGATGGCACCATTAATGGATTTAGCCTCACCAAAGGAGTTTTCCGGAAAGAGTCTCAGGTGGAGTTTGTAACAGGTAAATCCTCGCTCTCTGGATTACACTTGCCTACAATACAACATCTGTGTGCGGTTGTCCTTTCTATGTAGCAGATAATCCCTCATGAAGAGCACTGAACCTAAAGAAGTTATGTGATATTGTATATGACGCGTACCAAGTGCTGCGGGGCTATAAGGAACATTGGGGCCTTTGCTGCAGTTAGATTTGTGGTCAGAGGTGCAGATTCTACATATTGACAGCGGTTCTCTCCACCTAGCAGATCTGATTTTGACATATATACAGTGAAGGAAATAAGTATTTGCTCCCTTGCTGATTTTGTAAGCTTGCCCACTGACAAAGACGTGAACACTCTATAATTTTAAGGGCAGGTTAATTTTAACAGTGAGAGATAGAATATCAAAAATAAAATCCAGAAAATCACATTGTATAAATTTTATAAATTTATTTGCATTTTGCAGAGAGAAATAAGTATTTGCTCCCTCTGGCAAACAAAACTTAATACTTGGTGGTAAAACCCTTGTTGTCAGGCCCAGCAGTCGGACGTTCTGTGTAGCTGATGATGAGGTTTCGGACATGTCAGGAGGAATTTTGGTCGACTCCTCTTTGCAGATCATTTCTAAATCATAAGATTTTGAGGCTGTCTCTTGGCATCTCGGAGCTTCAGCTCCCTCCATGGAGTTTTCTATGGGATTAAGGTCTGGAGACTCGCTAGGCCACTGCATGACCTTAATGTACTTCTTTCTGAGCCGCTCCTTTGTTGCCTTGGCTGTATGTTTTGGATCATTGTCCTGCTGGAAGACCCAGCCACCACCCATTTGTAATGTCCTGGCGGAGGGAAGGAGGTTGTCACTCAGGATTTTACGGTACTTGGCTGCATCCATTCTCCCATTGATGCGGTGAAGTAGTCCTGTGCCTTTGGCAGAGAGACACCCCCAAAACATAATGTTTCCCCCTCCATGCCTGACAGTGGGGTCGCTGTTCTTTGGGTCATAGGCAGCATTTCTCTTCCTCCAAACATGGGAGTTGCGTTAATGCTAAAGAGCTCAGTTTGTGTCTCCTCTGACCACAGCACCTTCTCCCAATCACTCACAGATCATCCAGGGGTTCATTGGCAGACTTCAGACGGGCCTGCACATCGGCCCTCTTGAGCAGGGGACCTTGCGGGCACTGCAGGATTTAATCCATTACGGTGTAATGTGTTACCAATGGTTTTCTCGGTGACTGTGGTCCCAGCTGCCTTGAGATCAGTAACAAGTTCCCCCCGTGTAGTTTTAGGCTGATCTCTCACCTTCCTCATGATCAAGGATACCCCACGATTGATGTCAATTGGCAGTCATTTTGTATTTCTTCCATTTTCTTACTATTGCAGTTGTCTCCTTCTCACCCAGCGTCTTACTTCTGGTTTTGTAGCCCATTCCAGCCTTGTGCAGGTCTATGATCTTGTCCCTGACATCCTTACAAAGCTCTTTGGTCTTGGCCATGTTGTAGAGGTTACAGTCTGACTGATTCATTGAGTCTGTGGACCGGAGTCTTTTATACAGGTGACAATATAAGAGAGCGGTCTCTATAATGCAGGGAACAAGGTGATGAGGAGCGTCTGACTGGTCTGTAGGAGCCAGAACATTAATGGTTGGTAGGGGGGCAAATACTTATTTCTCTCTGCAAAATGCAAATACATTTATAACATTTATACAATGTGATTTTCTGGATTTTATTTTTGATATTCTCTCACTATTAAAATTAACCTACCCTTAAAATTATAGACTGTTCATGTCTTTGTCAGTGGGCAAACTTACAAAATCAGCAAGGGAGCAAATACTTATTTCCTTCACTGTATATGCAACCTATATACCTGACATTATCCATTCACCTATATACAGAAGAGACCTTATTAGAAGATGTCATATAATCGCTTCTTCTGCTTTAGGTGAACAGCTCCGCATCACTCATATTGCTCGTGGCCTGGACACTGACGGGACCCTGTGGTTTGATATTGTGATCAATGGATTTGTTCCGGAATCTCTCGCATCATCTGATATAGTCCTTCAGGTAAGTGTAATACCATTAACTCACGACTGTGTGTGGGGGGGACCAGCATGGCCAAGGCTGGAGGAGGGTGGTCACAGTTTTCGGAATATGTTGGGTGTTCTCTCATATCAACCTCCATATCTTTATAATAAGAACTCTAGTACACCGATCCCTCCTCATATACTGTAGTGCAGGTTTTTGCATTTTGCTTTGTGCAGTTGTACAAAAAAGTGGAAACCCAAGTGGAGACCCAGCACAGACAGAGCATATCTACTCCAAAGTGACCCAGAGCTACCCCCACCTCAGTGATCCCAGAGCTACCCTCACCTCAATGATCCCAGAGCTACCCCCACCTCAGTGATCCCAGAGCTACCCTCACCTCAGTGATCCCAGAGCTACCCCCACCTCAGTGATCCCAGAGCTACCCCCACCTCAGTGATCCCAGAGCTACCCCCACCTCAGTGACCCAGAGCTACCCCCACCTCAGTGACCCAGAGCTACCCCCACCTCAGTGACCCAGAACTACCCCCACCTCAGTGATCCCAGAGCTACCCCCACCTCAGTGATCCCAGAGCTACCCCCACCTCAGTGATCCCAGAGCTACCCCCACCTCAGTAACCCAGAGCTACCCCCACCTCAGTGACCCAGAGCTACCCCCACCTGTGATCCCAGAGCTACCCCCACCCACCCAGCACCCCCACCTCAGTGATCCCAGAGCTACCCCCACCTCAGTGACCCAGAGCTACCCCCACCTCAGTGATCCCAGAGCTACCCCCACCTCAGGCCCAAGCTACCCCCACCTGTGATCCCAGAGCTACCCCCACCTCAGTGACCCAGAGCTACCCCCACCTCAGTGATCCCAGAGCTACCCCCACCTCGGTGCCGCAGTCCTGTCATATGAGTTGTGCTATGACCAGACATCTCCTGATACTTCGCCTCCATGTAGAATTCACAGCCTTGTTTCTTTCTGCCCCCCAGGAGTTCACTGAGACCTATGTGCAGACTGGAGCAGGGAAGATCAATGCTTGGGCTGCACCAACCTTCACCAAAGATGGAAGTTTTCTATCCCTTCGCTGTAACCACACGGTGGAGTATAACCCAACCCTGGGCCGCCAGGTAAAGAACTCCCAGAGGCTGCACATTAACTCCATCCGATCCTCCTATATCCCTGAACTGGAGGAGCTGCAATTTCAGCTCATGGCTTCACTACAAGCAGGTAAATGAGCCGCTGTCTTTGCTGCCTTATAAAAACTTTGTTCTTTACACTGCAGGCTGTATTCAACTGAAGAGCAATGTAAAATGGAAATAGAGGTTTTCATCCTGGATCTCTTGGCTACATCCTGGGTCATATCTATCCATATTCATGTACAAATCCATTCAAATAAAATAGAATCCATATCAGATTAACTGGGTAAATCCCCGCGGCTCACATCTGATGTTTATCTTCCAGGTGTGAATGGGGGAGCGTGTCCTGCGGGCTTCATCCAGTCTGGAGACTCATACTGTACTGGTAAGGGCTTTGTATACAGAGATGATGGGTGTTATCCTGCACACTGCTGATAACATGAGAGCGATGTCTACCCAATGCCAGTCTTCTGGTCTCTACATATTCCACATTACAGTCCTGGATCACAAGGAATACATGGTAACACAAGACATACTGTATTAATGCTTTGGTCTTTCCTCCAGACATAGATGAGTGTGACCTCCGCCGGCCATGCTCTCACACTTGTCAGAATATCCTGGGAAGCTTTTCCTGCTCCTGCCCTATGGGTTACGTTCTGGGACAAGATAACCGTAATTGTCGAGGTAAAAGCCGTTGTAGGCCTTGTATGGCTCATGTTAAGCAGCCTCAAAATCTCAGCTAGCTGCCAGGGAATAGAAACGGTCCTATTCACACAGATAAAGCCTGTCCTGACACACTGTAACGTGCCCTGAACTATGGACATGGGATTAGGAGTTTTTTTTTTCTTCTTCCAGATCTTGATGAATGCCGACTAGGAAGTCACCAGTGCCCCTCCGGCCAGGAATGCATCAACACGCCGGGGTCATACCGCTGTCTTCTGCGCTGCGGGCCTGGCTTTCGACCTAATGCTGAGGGGACATCCTGCGAGGGTACAGTCCAGTCAGGGGTGGGATGAAGTTGAGGGGAGATTGTAAAATTTATTAGGATGTATCAGACCTGTAAACTATTTGGAATGTCTCCCATTGCATCTGAGTTGCAGGAGGGTGGAGCGGCGTGGACACTGGCACTAGGCTTCACCCTCCATTTAAGTCGCCACCATGTCTGACTGTGTTGTGCATTGAGCTCAGACGTTCTCTCTTTTTAGATGTCGATGAGTGCAGTCAGTCATCCCCGTGTCAGCAGAGGTGTCTGAATACCATTGGTTCGTACCGCTGTGCATGTGACCCCGGCTATGAGGTGAAAGGCACCCGGTGTATAGGTTAGTGGTAATCATCATTGGGGGTCCATGACCAAGACTCTCATGATCACATTATCCCTAATGTTGTCCCAATCAGGGAACAGAAACAACTTTTTATATCCACAGGCTAAAAATCCCATCCCGACACTAGGATGACGTCTGCTGTCTGTTGTTCTAGTCCATTGGAGGAATAGAACAATGAAGCTGCAGACCGCTAAAATAGCAGTTACATACAAAGCCCGATGGACTATAATGGGGTCCATCAGGTTTCCATTGTTTTTAAGCTGAAAGGCGGACACTGTGATGGAGATGTGAACATAGCCTGACTTGGGGCTGGTTCACATCTGTGTTCGGTTTCTGTACAGGGGAGTCTGCTTGGAGAACCCCCAAACGGAAACCTATACGCAGAGAGAAGCGGTTTACGTAAGGAAACCTGCAGACCCCATAGACTATAATGGGGTCCGTGTGGTTTCCGCATGTTTGTGCAGAAACATGTGGTGAGGAAAGTGCTGCTTGCAGCACTTTTTGCTCCGCATGTTTCATGTGGAAACCGAGCGGAAACCACACGGACCCCATTATAGTTTATGGGGTCCGCAGGTTTCCTTATGTAAACCGCTTCTCTCTGCGTATAGGTTTCCGTTTGGGGGTTCTCCAAGCAGACTCCCCCTGTACGGAAACCGAACGCAGATGTGAATCGGCCCTTGATACATCTCCCAGCTGAGGGTTTGCTACAATTATATCCAGTCTACTCAATCCTCTTTGGGCTACACTCAGCAGCACAAATCTCTTTCCTGTCCTGATAATAATGTATCAGTCTGGATACAATTGCAACAAATCCTCAACTGTGTAATAAACACCATTAATTGCAGAAATGTTTCTCTTCTCCTGTTATGTTACAATGTATCAGTACAGATAAGGTATAGAAGTCTGGAGTCCAAATAGGATTGTCTAGACTACATACAATTGTAACAAACACTCAGCAGTAATGATTAGCATTAGCCTCTGGATTCTTGTCCCAGAACTTTTTATTACATGTTAATTAAACTTTATTTACATAAATCTGGCCCATCCATTTACATAAATCTGGCCTGCCCCTTTCACTTTTATTTGAAATCGCCTTTTAGGTTTCTTAAATGGAGAATCTGCTTGGGAAACCTTCTTTGCAGATAGCATGTGTGACCGACCGTAGGGAAGAACTGAGAAGTGGGGCGGGAATTATCCAGAAAAAGTCTTTCTCCATTGGAGTCCGTACTTCTCACAGTGGAGCATTTGCTACAGTTGTAACCAGTATAGACTACTATTAAACTTAGAATGGACCCTATTGATACATTATTATCCGTTCACATTGGGAATTATGGGTTAATGGCGTTGTCATGTGACCTCATGTAATGTTGTCTTTGCCGTCAGATATTAATGAGTGTGTACGCGGAGTCTGCCTGCCTCAGCAACAGTGCAAAAACACCCTGGGAAGTTACCAGTGTATAGACAACTGCCCAGCGGGGACCACACGGTCAGAATCTGGAGCCTGCAATGGTGAGCGGAGACTGCGGGAATAACAGCAATATTCTGAGATTGTACAAACATAGCTATAAACAGACAGAGAAGCACACAGCGCTCCCTAGTGTAAAGTGACAGATAATGCACATCAGCTCTAACACAGCATAATGTGAATCAGTCATGTGATTGGTTTGTTTTCTATGAGACCATAGTCATACCAGCTACACTACCTGCAACCACCACTAGGGGGAGCTCAGTGCATGTAGATTGAGTTCAGAACTAGCTGCATAAATGGTAAGCGCCCCCTAGTGGTGGCTGCAGGTAGCACAGTGTTATTGTATATCATATTATAAAATTATTCAGCACATCTACTGTAATATGGTGGGCCCGGCCTGAGGTGCTATACTACTATATATATATCTATCACTCTAAATACAACCCCTTAATCTGTAAGTGCCCCCTCATGTGTAGAGAACAGGTTGCAGTACATTCACTATTGCTGTTGGCAGATCTAAGTCCACAATCATCACACCCAGTACCGCTCAGGGGGATCGGCCATCATTTCTCCTTTACTTCCCACAGATGTAGATGAATGTCGTGATGGGTCCCACATGTGTCGCTACAACCAGATATGTGAGAACACCATAGGCGGATACCGCTGCTCGTGTCCTCGGGGGTACAGGACCCAGGGGGTCGGGAGACCGTGTCTAGGTAGGTACAACCATCATTGGTTACTAGGGGGAGGTGTCGGTGTTTTGGGGTCTTGGCTTTTTGAAGCTTTTGTCTTTGCCATCGCTCTGCTTGATATGTTCACTTTTTTGCACCCAGATATCAATGAGTGCCAGCAGGTGCCCAGACCCTGCGCCTATCAATGCCAAAACCTAGCAGGCAGCTACAAATGTCTGTGCCCACCCGGCAAACAGCTCCTGGGCGACGGGCGCTCATGTGCAGGATTGGAGAGACTCGGCAATAGCTCCAGCATTGGTATCACTGGTGCCCAGTTTGAGCGGCCGATAACTAATGGACGTATTCATGGGAACAACGTGTACACCTGGCTGTCCTACAGCCAAAACAGCAACCTCATTGGTCAAAGCAGCCCAGGACGGTGCCCACCGGGATTTATCCGCAGGAACGGGGCCTGTACAGGTAATGTGGGTGCCTGTATCTAGGTTGTGGGCAGGATACGAGGGATGGAGGTCGGGCTCATGTTCTGTTCTCTGCTCACAGATATAGATGAATGTCACCAGAGGAATCCCTGCCAGCATGAATGCAGAAACACAGAGGGCAGCTACCAGTGTCTGTGCCCATCAGGGTACCGCCTGTTACCCAACAATAGAAACTGCCAAGGTAAATGCCACAGTCAGTGCAGCCAACTGCATGAGTAAGGGGGAAGTGCTGTGCAGCAGCACAGAGTATTTTAGGAGAAGCTGATGGATTTGAGATTACACAATGTAATACATTCCTCATTCTCTCTCCAGACATAGATGAGTGCACAGAGCAGAGAATCAGCTGTGGAGCCAACCAGATGTGCTTCAACACCAGAGGAGGCTACCAGTGTCTGGACACCCCCTGCCCTGCATCATACACAAAGGGCCCCAGCCCAGGGTAAGACCCGCGCACAGAGCTCCTGCCTCATGGTGGAGGCTTCCTAATTATCTCTGCACATTACAGACTATACCTAGTGATGGTTTACAGTCTGGAACATGTGGTGAAAGCAGCCACTATTTCTATTACAGCAAGACAAGAGACTATATTGTATATATCTATACTCCAGAGCTGCAGTCACAATTCTGCAGAACATCATTCACTGCTTGTTTAGTGTCTGCATCTGATGTAGGAAACAGCTAAACTATGAGAGGGAGGGGAAGGGGGGTCTATCCACACATTTCTAGAAACAACCAGTAGAATAGTGAGTGCAGCTCTGGAGTATAATACAGGATAAGTAATGTAATGTATGTACACAGTGACTGTACCAGCAGAATAGTGAGTGCAGCTCTGGAGTATAATACAGGATGTAACTCAGGATCAGTACAGGATAAGTAATGTAATGTATGTACACAGTGACTGCACCAGCAGAATAGTGAGCGCAGCTCTGGAGTATAATACAGGATGTAACTCAGGATCAGTACAGGATAAGTAATGTAATGTGTGTACACAGTGACTGTACCAGCAGAATAGTGAGCGCAGCTCTGGAGTATAATACAGGATAAGTAATGTAATGTATGTACATAGTGACTGTACCAGCAGAATAGTGAGTGCAGCTCTGGAGTATAATACAGGATGTAACTCAGGATCAGTACAGGATAAGTAATGTAATGTATGTACACAGTGACTGCACCAGCAGAATAGTGAGTGCAGCTCTGGAGTATAATACATGGTCAGTACAGGATAAGTAATGTAATGTACACAGTGACTGCACCAGGATAATACAGTACGTGACTATATAACATTAGAAGAATGTACTGATCTGTGTTCTTGATGTCTCCTACTATAGTACCTGCTATCGCCGTTGTCTAACTGACTGCAGTTCGGGCAGCCCCTATACTTTGCAGTACAAACTGCTGACACTCCCTTTTGGGATACCTCCAAATCAAGATGTTGTCCGCCTCAGTGCCTTTTCCGAAGGAGGTGTCCACCAAAACCACACCAGCTTCACAGCTCTAGAGCAAGATTCAGGCAGCCCCTTTGCTCTGCGTGATGATGGAGGCCATGGTATCATCTACACCTTACGCTCACTGGACACTTCAGGGATTTATCGAATAAAAGTGCAAGCAGCATCTCACAGCGAGCAGCAGGGATTACGGTATCAGAACATCTTCATCATCTACATCTCTGTCTCCCCATTCCCTTACTGATCCCAAAGTTGTCAGGTGGACGGTCATGAACCTATTGAGCTGTGCCCATGGAGCCCACCTTTCATATACCCCTGAACTCCTCCTTGTAAACACTAGGACTGTTGTTTTTTTAATTGTATTTTTTGTGCCAGTAGCAATAATGGAATCTGCCCATACTGTAAGGTACTGGCCTTTTCCTGCCAGTTATTGAGACTCTTAATATGTGCCAGTCATAGGAGTGGGGGCCGGGCACCTCCCTGCTGCAGACCCTCCAATGATGGTGGTCATTTGGTGCTATAGTAAATGCTGCATTTGGAGCCTTATACACAGTGATGGAGGAAGACTGTGCATCATCTCCGTGACAATGGAGGACACATGTGGAGCTCTTGACGCTGCAAACTGCTGACATCTCAGGGAGTTGGATGAGGTCTTGGCCTTCCCGGGCTTTTATGCCTTTCTGTGGATGCCCACAGGGGTGAAGATACAGCATCTCAAAAATCTAAATGGGGTCCCGTGTTAGTATAGCATTATGCTATATAGGACAGGAGGGCCTGGCACTTGCCCCTAACCACCCTATAACCCTCCGTGATTAGGGAGCATTGCTCTGGTTCTGTATAGGAGGAGTCCTCTGTAGGTGCAAACAGGGCCAGCCTGAAGTGGGATCTCTACTCACGGCCCCATAGCTGCTGGTACACAATATATATATATATTGCCCTGCACAGAAAGGGACTCCTAGCTGACCTCTATATTCTTATAGAATATAAAGAAGGGGCTATGCACTGCTCCAGACATTTACTGGGGGTGCAGGAGAGGATCTGATTAGTAATATGAATTCTATGTGGTATGAGGCTTCTGGATTATACATTTCATTATTTACTGATGGTTTATTTATTTCTATGTCCTAATAAAGTCTTTTATACGGTTTGTTACACGGAGACATTTACATTTTTTATTTTACAACCACTTTATCCATTTGTGTTTCCAACACTGCAAAAAAATCAAAGGACCCAACCATCAATGCTGAAGGCCCAGGCCTAGATACAAGGGTAGTCTCTTCTGGTTACTGTGCTTGGCTTCATGGGCTGACATATGGTTTTCTGAGATAAGTCTGAGGTAACTTTAAAGTCAGTTTTGCACTCGGTCCCAGACAGCCTTACCAGCTGCAATTGCAAAAGTCAATCCCTCGATCTATCATGGCCCACATCAGACTGACCCTGTGGATAACGCTGCTCTGTATTTGTGTGACATCTGACACGCAGAACATAATGAGGCCTCTTAGTATGATTCCCTGGTGGCCAAACTCAATGGACGGAAGACTGCGCTGAAATCGACTAAATGGAAAGGCAAGAGGGGAAATCAGTACAAGGCCAGTCCTGCTCATGTGTGAGCACCAGCCCTGTCTAGCCGGACCTGGAGGGGCAAACTGGACATGATATCCATGATAGCCGTAAATGTCTAAAAAGACGCAGATCCCTCCTCTGGGACCTGGACATCTCTCTAGAACAGGGTCCACAGCTCTCAGGCGTCCACAGATGTGTCAGATCCTCAGGAAAGTCAGCGGCTGCCTCTACATTCATTCTCTACTTGGATGCAGGAGCCAATGACCACCTCACTACAGCGGACTGGGGTCACTACACCCTCTTTTCTGGAGCTGTCTGCTCTGATATCCAGCATTCCAGAGAGAAATCTTGAAAAATAAGAGTCAACCACTGAAGATTTATTAAAATGGTCTAAAAGCAAAACTGTCTTAGTTACCCATAGCGACCAATCATAAGACAACTTTAACTTTTTAGGAACAGGATACAAAATGAAAGCTGCGCTGTGATTGGTCACTATGGACAACTAAGACAGTTTTGCTTTTAGACCATTTTAATAAATCTGCCCCAATGAGCCTTTGCATAAACTTGATGTATTTATCATTAAAAGTGTAAAAACTTCTAATTAAGCTTATAATTGTATTATAGTATACCAAAGAACGTCTGACTAGAAGATCGAAAAACACTGAATCAGTGAACGTTTGTAAAAAAACTAAATTTGTGTCATTCTAAAAGCTTTTGGCCATGAGTATAGTACCCTGTTAGGCCGCCTCTAGCCTGGATATCTTATTTCTTAATTGAAATTGCCAAGCTTGCAGGACTTTTTCATTCCACGATTTCTGACAGATCTGGACGGACATTCGGCACAGGTGTGAACCCAGTGTCAGAAAAGAATACCCTCTATCTGCATTTGCCAGCAGAAGCCACTAAGGGGAGCTCTGTGCACAAAGGCCTACACAACTCCTATAGAGTGTATAAACCCATACGTGCTGCTCTCCCCCTAGTGGTGGTTGTGATACTGATAACCAAGATCTAAGATTTATTATGAAAAAAAATCTTACTTGTTTGTCTCACTTGTATAGCTCCAACATATTCTGCAGCGCTTTACAGACAATAATGTAATTATAAGTGACAGAGTTGTAAGCAGGTGGTGGGTGCCATATACTGGGTTTTGATGTAGGACCATACGATATTGGGGTTGGCCCCTACCTTCAGTTTCTCCCCCCACCAATAACAGCTTCTCACTAGGATGGCTTACTTTAATACAAAGCTCTTATTGCTGTAAAACTGCAAGTCCCAGCATGCCATGAAGCCAAGTGCAGTCCCATAAGAGCCCTGTGGTAGAGATGGCGAGAGGACAATTCTGTAACTGAACATGAACGGGTCTGCAAATCCAAGAAGTGCAAAAACTATACCATTGCCCCTCTCAAATAAAACAAAAAGGCCAGGTCATTTATCTTGAAAACTGTTGAGACCAGTTATTAGATAATGTAATACCTGTCTAATGGACTAAAATATGACTGATAATGAGTAAATAATTAAATATTACTGACACTAATAGGATTGTGATTCGTCATAATAGATTAATAATTAGATTTTTTTGGATCCCGGTACGGGTTGTTAGTTCAGGGCTACACGGTGACTTTTCGTAGCACTGCCAGTAGATTTTAATTATTGAGCTACACCTACAGTCTAAAGCAATACATTGAGTTGTATGCAATCTTGTGGCTGCAGTTGTCGCTCAATAGTTAAAATCAATTTGCCCTGATCTTATCTGTGTAAAACCCTTGGCCTTTTCTGAATCTGTTGTATTGTTGTACCAGTACTTTACCACAAGATGGCGGTGGTGCCCTAGTTCCCATACACTCCTAGGAGGCTGATAAGCAGGCTCCTGAGCCCCTTGAACTTTTTCACCTTTGCCCTGTAGCTGCTCTTTTAAGTGCAGGATGGGGGATGGGCTGGGATCTTGGCTTCATTGCACTTTCCAAACCCTGGGCTGCTTTGCTCAGCTTGTCTTCCTTGTGGTGGGCTCCTCTGTGGCCCTGAGGAAGTTGATGCTGCTCCTCAGTGATGTGAGGAGTGCCACATACGCTGGAATGTGTCAGGGGGAATTCCTGCGGTGCCCTGAGCGGCGGCTGCTGCAGACTCCTGGGGTTTATTCTCTGCTCCTTACCTGCCCGAAACATGGAGACATTTATGTCATAAACCTGCACGAGAGGCGGCGGCAGCAGCGAGGGCGTAATAAATATTCTACAGAATAAAAGACATTTCACCTCAGATCTGAAACCTCAGCCTTACCTCTATGGAAGCCAACGCCGTAGGGTACGAGGACATCCAAGGCAGTATCACACAACATAAGCTTAGATACCAATGAGACACAATAGCCTTAGAAACAGTAACTCAGTGCACAATATCACACATGATAAGATTAGACATAGCAGCTCAGCAGACAGTACCATACATAATAGGTGTAGATACAGCAACTGAGTAGATAGTATCACACAAGATAGGATTAGATACAGCAGCTCAGTAGACAGTATCACACATGGCAGGTTTAGATACACGGGTTAACAGGCAGTAACACACAAAATAGGATGAGATACACAGCTCAGTAGACAGTATCACACATGATAGGATTAGATACACTGGTCAGCAGACATCACAATCACACATGTTATATTTACACCTATTTATCTCTGGACATGTCAGCACTGGAGGGAAGTGACATAACGTAGTGGTCATGGCGGGCCCAGCGGCTCCTGCACTTTCTGTCATCCCATTGATGAACACTACAGTCAGAACTTCTCACATCCTGACATGTTGAAACAGGCTGCAAAACATTTTGGGCCCAGACTTGGTGCTCTGGATCTATAGAATATCTGGATGTGTTTTAGAGAGGTGTAAACGTCCTAACAGATGAACTGTCCATAACCAGGCTGAAGATTTACTGCGACAAGCCTCACTCCATAAAGAGAGAAATGAGATAAAACAGACACGACTGCGGCTCCTCAAAGCTTCCTAATCCCCGACTGAAAACAAACCCGAGTATCCGAGCCACCAGTGTGATACTGACAGTGAGATGAAAGCACAGTATTCATCCTTATCATAGCTACACTGGATCATCCCTGCAGCTGGAAAACTGATGGGGCCAAGATCTAATTTTGAACATAGGGGGCAGTATTATAGTAGTTATATTCTTGTACATAGGATGTAGTATTATAGTAGTTATATTCTTGTATATAGGAGGTAGTATTATAGTAGTTATATTCTTATACATAGGAGCAGTATTATAGTAGTTATATTCTTGTACATAGGGGGCAGTATTATAGTAGTTATATTCTTGTACATAGGATGTAGTATTATAGTAGTTATATTCTTGTACATAGGGGCAGTATTATAGTAGTTATATTCTTGTACATAGGAGCAGTATTATAGTAGTTATATTCTTGTACATAGGAGCAGTATTATAGTAGTTATATTCTTGTATATAGGAGGTAGTATTATAGTAGTTATATTCTTGTACATAGGGGGCAGTATTATAGTAGTTATATTCTTGTACATAGGAGCAGTATTATAGTAGTTATATTCTTGTACATAGGAGTAGTATTATAGTAGTTATATTCTTGTACATAGGAGCAGTATTATAGTAGTTATATTCTTGTATATAGGAGCAGTATTATAGTAGTTATATTCTTGTACATAGGAGCAGTATTATAGTAGTTATATTCTTGTACATAGGAGCAGTATTATAGTAGTTATATTCTTGTATATAGGAGGTAGTATTATAGTAGTTATATTCTTGTACATAGGAGCAGTATTATAGTAGTTATATTCTTGTACATAGGAGTAGTATTATAGTAGTTATATTCTTGTATATAGGAGGAAGTATTATAGTAGTTATATTCTTGTACATAGGGGGCAGTATTATAGTAGTTATATTCTTGTACATAGGCGTAGTATTATAGTAGTTATATTCTTGTACATAGGAGTAGTATTATAGTAGTTATATTCTTGTACATAGGAGCAGTATTATAGTAGTTATATTCTTGTACATAGGGGCAGTATTATAGTGTTATATTCTTGTACATAGGAGTAGTATTATAGTAGTTATATTCTTGTACATAGGAGTATTATAGTAGTTATATTCTTATACATAGCAGCAGTATTATAGTAGTTATATTCTTGTACATAGGGGGCAGTATTATAGTAGTTATATTCTTGTACATAGGATGTAGTATTATAGTAGTTATATTCTTGTATATAGGAGGTAGTATTATAGTAGTTATATTCTTATACATAGGAGCAGTATTATAGTAGTTATATTCTTGTACATAGGGGGCAGTATTATAGTAGTTATATTCTTGTACATAGGATGTAGTATTATAGTAGTTATATTCTTGTACATAGGGGCAGTATTATAGTAGTTATATTCTTGTACATAGGAGCAGTATTATAGTAGTTATATTCTTGTACATAGGAGCAGTATTATAGTAGTTATATTCTTGTATATAGGAGGTAGTATTATAGTAGTTATATTCTTGTACATAGGGGGCAGTATTATAGTAGTTATATTCTTGTACATAGGAGCAGTATTATAGTAGTTATATTCTTGTACATAGGAGTAGTATTATAGTAGTTATATTCTTGTACATAGGAGCAGTATTATAGTAGTTATATTCTTGTATATAGGAGCAGTATTATAGTAGTTATATTCTTGTACATAGGAGCAGTATTATAGTAGTTATATTCTTGTACATAGGAGCAGTATTATAGTAGTTATATTCTTGTATATAGGAGGTAGTATTATAGTAGTTATATTCTTGTACATAGGAGCAGTATTATAGTAGTTATATTCTTGTACATAGGAGTAGTATTATAGTAGTTATATTCTTGTATATAGGAGGAAGTATTATAGTAGTTATATTCTTGTACATAGGGGGCAGTATTATAGTAGTTATATTCTTGTACATAGGCGTAGTATTATAGTAGTTATATTCTTGTACATAGGAGTAGTATTATAGTAGTTATATTCTTGTACATAGGAGCAGTATTATAGTAGTTATATTCTTGTACATAGGGGCAGTATTATAGTGTTATATTCTTGTACATAGGAGTAGTATTATAGTAGTTATATTCTTGTACATAGGAGTATTATAGTAGTTATATTCTTATACATAGGGAGCAGTATTATAGTAGTTATATTCTTGTACATAGGGGGCAGTATTATAGTAGTTATATTCTTGTACATAGGATGTAGTATTATAGTAGTTATATTCTTGTACATAGGGGCAGTATTATAGTAGTTATATTCTTGTACATAGGAGGTAGTATTATAGTAGTTATATTCTTGTACATAGGAGCAGTATTATAGTAGTTATATTCTTGTATATAGGAGGTAATATTATAGTAGTTATATTCTTGTACATAGGGGGCAGTATTATAGTAGTTATATTCTTGTACATAGGAGTATTATAGTAGTTATATTCTTGTACATAGGAGCAGTATTATAGTAGTTATATTCTTGTACATAGGAGCAGTATTATAGTAGTTATATTCTTGTACATAGGAGCAGTATTATAGTAGTTATATTCTTGTACATAGGAGCAGTATTATAGTAGTTATATTCTTGTACATAGGCGTAGTATTATAGTAGTTATATTCTTGTACATAGGAGTAGTATTATAGTAGTTATATTCTTGTACATAGGAGCAGTATTATAGTAGTTATATTCTTGTACATAGGGGCAGTATTATAGTAGTTATATTCTTGTACATAGGAGTAGTATTATAGTAGTTATATTCTTGTACATAGGAGCAGTATTATAGTAGTTATATTCTTGTACATAGGAGCAGTATTATAGTAGTTATATTCTTGTACATAGGAGCAGTATTATAGTAGTTATATTCTTGTACATAGGAGCAGTATTATAGTAGTTATATTCTTGTACATAGGGGCAGTATTATAGTAGTTATATTCTTGTACATAGGAGCAGTATTATAGTAGTTATATTCTTGTACATAGGGGGCAGTATTATAGTAGTTATATTCTTGTACATAGGAGTAGTATTATAGTAGTTATATTCTTGTACATAGGGGCAGTATTATAGTAGTTATATTCTTGTACATAGGGGCAGTATTATAGTAGTTATATTCTTGTACATAAGAGGAGTATTATAGTAGCTATATTCTTGTACACAGGAGTATTATAGTAGTTATATTCTTGTACATAGGAGGTAGTATTATAGTAGTTATATTCTTGTACATAGGAGGCAGTATTATAGTAGTTATATTCTTGGTACATAGGAGGCAGTATTATAGTAGTTATATTCTTGTACATAGGAGGTAGTATTATAGTAGTTATATTCTTGTACATAGGAGGTAGTATTATAGTAGTTATATTCTTGTACATAGGAGCAGTATTATAGTAGTTATATTCTTGTACATAGGAGTAGTATTATAGTAGTTATATTCTTGTACATAGCAGTATTATAGTAGTTATATTCTTGTACATAGGAGCAGTATTATAGTAGTTATATTCTTGTACATAGGGGGCAGTATTATAGTAGTTATATTCTTGTACATAGGGGGCAGTATTATAGTAGTTATATTCTTGTACATAGGGGGCAGTATTATAGTAGTTATATTCTTGTACATAGGGGGCAGTATTATAGTAGTTATATTCTTGTACATAGGAGTAGTATTATAGTAGTTATATTCTTGTACATAGGAGCAGTATTATAGCAGTTATATTCTTGTACATAGGAGGTAGTATTATAGTAGTTATATTCTTGTACATAGGAGTAGTATTATAGTAGTTATATTCTTGTACATAGTAGTATTATAGTAGTTATATTCTTGTACATAGGAGGCAGTATTATAGTAGTTATATTCTTGTACATAGGAGTAGTATTATAGCAGTTATATTCTTGTACATAGGGGGCAGTATTATAGTAGTTATATTCTTGTACATAGGGGCAGTATTATAGTAGTTATATTCTTGTACATAGGAGCAGTATTATAGTAGTTATATTCTTGTACATAGGAGCAGTATTATAGTAGTTATATTCTTGTACATAGGAGCAGTATTATAGTAGTTATATTCTTGTACATAGGAGCAGTATTATAGTAGTTATATTCTTGTACATAGGAGCAGTATTATAGTAGTTATATTCTTGTACATAGGAGCAGTATTATAGTAGTTATATTCTTGTACATAGGAGCAGTATTATAGTAGTTATATTCTTGTACATAGGAGCAGTATTATAGTAGTTACATTCTTTTATACACAGAGGGCATATTATAGCAGTTATATTAAGGAGCCAGGTATCAGTTCTCTACAGTGGGGCTGCCTCCTGCGACTTGTAGTTCTCTTGCTTGAGATTATCTTTGTGATGATGAAGCTTTTATGTCTCTTGTGTCCTGATTAACATTCTGGAGATTTAGAACTTTTTGTGCTTCATGAAAATGAATGCGGGCTGAGAAGAGAGAAATGATTGTACAGTCTAAATCCTGGAGATTTGGGGTGAAGTGTTAGCTGATCTGGGATGTTCTGCTGTTACACATTTCTCTGGTGTAGGATTTCATTCCTGGGCAAAAATGTTGGCATTATTACAACAAAACATTCTCCCTTCTTTCTCTTGAAGCCTTAGTTTAAGAACCACTTTAACTATTATATTAGGGAATTGGCCTCTTCTGGCCAGTCTCTATTAGGTGACTAGTACTAGCCAAAACCATGCTTACTACAGAGGCTGACCACACCACTGCTATAGGGTCTGGCACTAAGCCATCCCTGCAGCTTCCCTTCACATTATGATTGACTGAAATCATTAGGTTTACCTGCAGCCACCACTAAGGGGAGTGTACTGCATACAGATTTATACAGCTCCCTATGAGTTCTATGGTCAATAAGCCACCTACAGGCAACGGTATTTGTGCAGGTTGCATATTATATGATATTATCCAGGGCTGTGGAGTCGGTACGCCAAAGCCCCGACTCCGACTCCTCAATTTCCCCTGACTCCGACTCCAACTCCGACTCCACCAAAATAGGCACCGACTCCGACTCCACGACTCCGACTCCACAGCCCTGGCACTGCTAAACCTTATAGGTTCACTCAGAACTCAGTCCCATCATTATATGAGGAATAGAACAGACCTTTACAGGACATTTCATCATTTTCAACATTTCATCATTTTCCCAAATTCTTATGAAAATATATTCAGCACATACTGCATTGTACTACTAACTGTACCAATTTATTATATATTTTGGGAGTCGGAGTCGGTCCATTTTATACCGACTCCGACTCCACCAAAATAGGCACCGACTCCAACTCCACAGCCCTGATATTATCAACTGAACATATCAACAACACAAATCTCTTTACTGATAGTTTGTTACAATGTATCAGTGCAGGCAACATGTATCAGTCTGGAGTCCAAGTAGCACACAGGGGATTGTCTAGACTGTAAATAAATGTTACAGACTTTCAAGCATTAGAAATATTAAGCTAGTAGACATTCTCTACCATATATATATATATATATATATATATATATATATATATATATACACACACACAGTACAGACCAAAAGTTTGGACACACCTTCTCATTCCAAAAGTTTTCTGTATTTTCATGACTATAAAAATTGTAGATTCACACTGAAGGCATCAAAACTATGAATTAGCACATGTGGAATTATATACTTAACAAAAAAGTGTGAAACAACTGAAAATATGTCTTATATTCTAGGTTCTTCAAAGTAGCCACCTTTTGCTTTGATTACTGCTTTGCACACTCTTGGCATTCTCTTGATGAGCTTCAAGAAGTAGTCACCTGAAATGGTCTTCCAACAGTCTTGAAGGAGTTCCCAGAGATGCTTAGCACTTGTTGGCCCTTTTGCCTTCACTCTGCGGTCCAGCTCACCCCAAACCATTTGGATTGGGTTCAGGTCTGGTGACTGTGGAGGCCAGGTCATCTGGCGTAGCACCCCATCACTCTCCTTCTTGGTCACATAGCCCTTACACAGTCTGGAGGTGTTTGGGGTCATTGTCCTGTTGGTCCAACTAAACGCAAACCGGATGGAATAGCATGCCGCTGCAAGATGCTGTGGTAATCAGAATAAATCCCCAACAGTGTCACCAGCAAAGCCCCCCCACACCATCACACCTCCTCCTCCATGCGTCACGGTGGGAACCAGGCATGTAGAGTCCATTCCTTCACCTTTTCTGCGTCGCACAAAGACACGGTGGTTGGAACCAAAGATCTCAAATTTGGACTCATCAGACCAAAGCCCAGATTTCCACAGGTCTAATGTCCATTCCTTGTGTTCTTCTTGTGCTTGTTGCCTGTCCTTAGCAGTGGTTTCCTAGCAGCTATTTTACCATGAAGGCCTGCTGCACACAGTCTCCTCTTAGCAGTTGTTGTAGAGATGTGTCTGCTGCTAGAACTCTGTGTGGCATTGACCTGGTCTCTAATCTGAGCTGCTGTTAACCTGCCATTTCTGAGGCTGGTGACTCGGATGAACTTATCCTCCGCAGCAGAGGTGACTCTTGGTCTTCCTTTCCTGGGGCGTTCCTCATGTCAGCCAGTTTCTTTGTAGCGCCTGATGGTTTTGGCCACTGCACTTGGGGACACTTTCAAAGTTTTCCCAATTTTTCGGACTGACTGACCTTCATTTCTTAAAGTAATGATGGCCACTCGTTTTTCTTTACTTAGCTGCTTTTTTCTTGCCATAATACAAATTCTAACACTCCATTCAGTAGAACTATCAGCTGTGTATCCACCTGACTTCTGAACAACACAACTGATGGTCCCAACCCCATTTATAAGGCAAGAAATCCCACTTATTAAACCTGACAGGGCACACCTGTCAAGTGAAAACCATTTCAGGTGACTACCTCTTGAAGCTCATCAAGAGAATGCCAAGAGTGTGCAAAGCAGTAATCAAAGCAAAAGGTGGCTACTTTGAAGAACCTAGAATATAAGACATATTTTCAGTTGTTTCACACTTTTTTGTTAAGCATATAATTCCACATGTGTTAATTCATAGTTTTGATGCCTTCAGTGTGAATCTACAATTTTTATAGTCACGAAAATACAGAAAACTCTTGGAATGAGAAGGTGTGTCCAAACTTTTGGTCTGTACTGTATATGTAAATAAAAGCATGACCTAATTCACTGAGAGCAAGCAGAGATCTTGAGAATATTGAGAGATTGCAAGACAAAGTAGATTAGAAAGTTGCACTTAGTGACCATCTATCACAGCCATTATTGCTTTCAGTTGGGGTGTTTCCACCTCTGTCCACTTGCAGGAGATTTATCATGTGTCAGACAGTGCTCTGTAATCTAAGTGATCAATGTATCAGAGGGTCACATCTCACATGTCACCCCCAGCAGCCTCTGGTCCGTCTGTGATAGATGACGCCGCCTGCAGCTTCCCTATATTACTGGCTACTGTGTAAATAGTGAGGGAGGAAATCTCAGTATCCATCCCAAATCCCAGGATCCCAGACACTCCCCGACTGGTTTCCCAGACTCCTCTAATCTCTTGGACTCATTAGAAATTACCCCATCCCAGGTCCAGCTCCTCCACCTGCATTATTCAGACATTATTGTCTTTTCTGGCATTTCCCTGAGGTAAAGAAAAATCTGTTGAGTCCTGGAGTGTGATACCCATAAAAGAATGGACTGTATCAAATTGTATCCAATCTATAAGTTTATATCTAATGGGCAGAACCTGAAGTTCCGCCATTACACTGCCCTGCTGTCTGAATAACCTATAAATCTGCACTGGGTTGTCCATGTGAATGAGGTTCAGGGACTGACAACAGGTTTTCTTGCTCCTATGTGAAGCGTGAAGTTGTTTAAGTTTAGAGGAGAGAACCTGAGGTGAGAGATCAAGGAGGATAAGAGGAAGGAGGAGGGAAGGCGCACGGATTGATTTAAGACCTTCAATTCTCACCTGAATTACACGTCACAAGAAAATCTATATTATAAAATTGGCTGAGGATTCATAGTGACACCATGTCAGGAAATCTGCAGCTACCTGGGGATTATCATCTTGATGAGAGAGGTCATCTTCTCCCACGTGATGCCACAAATGTGAAGGAAAAGGAGTGAAGCGTTGCACTGGTTGACACTTCAAATGGGAAACTTTTTAATACAAGTTGCTCAACAATATGCCTAATCTACTCTCCTGAAATACTCTGTGCTGCTGGGGACCCTGCTGCTCCCACTATGCAACTCTCACCCTGTGACCTCCCTATAAGATCAGCACACTCCTCTCCTGAAATACTCTGTACTGCTGGGGACCCTGCTCCTCCCACTATGTAACTCTCACCCTGTGACCTCCTCTATAAGATCAGCACACTCCTCTCCTGAAATACTCTGTGCTGCTGGGGACCCTGCTCCTCCCACTATGTAACTCTCACCCTGTGACCTCCTCTATAAGATCAGCACACTCCTCTCCTGAAATACTCTGTACTGCTGGGGACCCTGCTCCTCCCACTATGTAACTCTCACCCTGTGACCTCCTCTATAAGATCAGCACACTCCTCTCCTGAAATACTCTGTGCTGCTGGGGACCCTGCTCCTCCCACTATGTAACTCTCACCCTGTGACCTCCTCTATAAGATCAGCACACTCCTCTCCTGAAATACTCTGTACTGCTGGGCACCCTGCTCTTTGTACTATGCAATACTTAAGTCTGTGGCCTACCAGAAGCTCACCTCATTCCATTCCTGAAATACTCTGTGCTGCTGGAGATCCTGTACCTTACCTGTAACTCTCTAAAGATTCTATAAGATCGGCACACTCCTCTCCTGAAATACTCTGTTCTGCTGGACTCCCACTATGTAAAGATTTCCCCCAAGATCTGAGGGCTTTGGTTTCTCCTTGTGGAGACTGACAAGTTGGTGTAGGCCGAAAAGAGAAAAAAGCAGCACCAAGCGCTAATAGTGTAATATTGTCAAATGCAGAGGATATACGGGAAAAACAATTGGTTGCTCACCTTGTGAGGTTGCGATGAGCTCACAACCGCTTTTGTAGCATATAGGAAAACTTTCCAAATAAAATATGGAACCCAAAAAGCTGCTGCCAGCCTCAGGAACGTTGTAATGGATGTTACATGTCAGAATGCTGGTAAAAAGAGTGAGGACCCCAAAAAACAGGCAGGAGAGGCTGGTCCAGAAGTAAAATCTTTTTTATGTCAAATGGTGAACACACAACGCGTTTCGGGACTTGCCCTTTCTCAAGTGCGTATCAAGTTGGTGTAGGGAGCCTTATAGGTCAGACATTGTTCTCTGCGAAAGAAAGTATACAAATTAGCTCTCCTCGAGATATCCGAACCCCTCCCTGCTGTAAATACTGAATACATAATTGATAGTATATAACAACACCCTTATATATATATATATATATATATATATAAATATATACTGTATATATTTATATACCCTGCTGCTCTACCTAGATGACAATTACTTCTCCAATAATACAACACTGAACTTCACAAACACTTCTTAACAATATGATAGAGATGTCGGGAATTTCTGACACATGAAGAAAGAAGATTTCTGGATTTACAAAATTTAGCCCGAATATAATCCTATTAAACTGTGTAGAGGAAGAATAAGAAGCTAAAGACGTCTTATATCCCAGCAGCCCCTGTAACGGGCGCCATGAAGTGGTTAACGTCAGATAAATTCCGGGCAGAATTCTCCGGCCTATTTTCCATAAGACTTCAACAGTCGGATAACAATGGCTTTTCTTCGCTGTCCTACATAAATACGGCGGGATCTTATATGACGCAACCTCCTTTGAAGTCCCTTCATTTAAATGCAAGAATTCTTCACGAGCTTGTGAGGCGTCCGTCCCTCTGGGAAGAATCTGTATCGATCACTGAGAGCCGAGCCAGGATGGATTAACTCGTCGAACCGCAGGCCTTTAATTGGGACAAAGAGTCTTAAAGGCACAGATCCTAAAAAGTTCAATACTTAAGATCCAGTGTTCCCACAGAACAACCCAGTATTAACCTGGAGAAAATTAGGGCAGTAGTGTCACCCCAGGAGCTGTAAAGCTATAAGTGAGACTCACCTGCACAAGTGGCAACCCCTGTGAGAGCTTTAATGGTAGCCAAATTGGTTGTCACTTTGCTTCAAGCAAATATCTCTCTGTCCATGTATATGTGTTTACTTGCAGGTATCATAAAGGGCCACTCTAAACTTATAAAAATGCATGTCAGTTACATGATGTAGACGTCTCTGAAGGATCTCAGCAATGGAAGTATGTGATATAAAGGGATGAGGGGAATAAACATTACTAAACCTCCTGACACTCATCCCATTGAAGAACACTACAGTCGGCCTCTTCTTGTGCTGGAATGACTGATAACAGATAGTAATGGATTATATTCCCCTGTCCTACAGTCGGCCTCTCCCCCTCCTGACATGGCTGATACCAGATAGTAATGGATTATATTCCCCTGTCCTACAGTCGGCCTCTCCCCCTCCTGACATGGCTGATACCAGATAGTAATAGATTGTATTCCCCTGTCCTACAGTCGGCCTCTCCTCTCCTGACATGGCTGATAACAGATAGTAATAGATTGTATTCCCCTGTCCTACAGTCGGCGTCTCCTCTCCCTCCTGACATGATGGCTGATAACAGATAGTAATAGATTGTATTCCCCTGTCCTACAGTCGGCCTCTCCTCTCCTGACGTGGCTGATAACAGATAGTAATAGATTGTATTCCCCTGTCCTACAGTCGGCCTCTCCCCTCCTGACGTGGCTGATAACAGATAGTATATAGATTGGATTATTCCCCTGTCCTACAGTCGGCCTCTCCCCCTCCTGACATGGCTGATAACAGATAGTAATAGATTGTATTCCCCTGTCCTACAGTCGGCCTCTCCCCTCCTGACATGGCTGATAACAGATAGTAATAGATTGTATTCCCCTGTCCTACAGTCGGCCTCTCCCCTCCTGACATGGCTGATAACAGATAGTAATAGATTGTATTCCCCGGCCCTACAGTCGGCCTCTCCCCCCTGACAGGCTGATAACAGAAGTAATAGATTGTATTCCCCTGCCTACAGTCTGGCCTCTCCCCTCCTGACGTGGCTGATAACAGATAGTAATAGATTGTATTCCCCTGTCCTACAGTCGGCCTCTCCTCCCGTGGGAAACTCCTGACATGGCTGATAACAGATAGTAATAGATTGTATTCCCCTGTCCTACAGTCGGCCTCTCCCCTCCTGACATGGCTGATAACAGATAGTAATAGATTGTATTCCCCTGTCCTACAGTCGGCCTCTCCCCTCCTGACACGGCTGATAACAGATAGTAATAGATTGTATTCCCCTGTCCTACAGTCGGCCTCTCCCCTCCTGACATGGCTGATAACAGATAGTAATAGATTGTATTCCCCTGTCCTACAGTCGGCCTCTCCCCTCCTGACATGGCTGATAACAGATAGTAATAGATTGTATTCCCCTGTCCTACAGTCGGCCTCTCCCCTCCTGACATGGCTGATAACAGATAGTAATAGATTGTATTCCCCTGTCCTACAGTCGGCCTCTCCCCTCCTGACACGGCTGATAACAGATAGTAATAGATTGTATTCCCCTGTCCTACAGTCGGCCTCTCCCTCCTGACATGGCTGATAACAGATAGTAATAGATTGTATTCCCCTGTCCTACAGTCGGCCTCTCCCCTCCTGACATGGCTGATAACAGATAGTAATAGATTGTATTCCCCTGTCCTACAGTCGGCCTCTCCCCTCCTGACATGGCTGATAACAGATAGTAATAGATTGTATTCCCCTGTCCTACAGTCGGCCTCTTCCCTCCTGACATGGCTGATAACAGATAGTAATAGATTGTATTCCCCTGTCCTACAGTCGGCCTCTCCCCTCCTGACATGGCTGATAACAGATAGTAATAGATTGTATTCCCCTGTCCTACAGTCGGCCTCTCCTCTCCTGACATGGCTGATAACAGATAGTAATAGATTGTATTCCCCTGTCCTACATAGCCGTCGCCTCTCTCCTGACATGGCTGATAACAGATAGTAATAGATTGTATTCCCCGGGCCTGGGGGGGGGGCCCCCCCCCCCGGGGGGGGGGGGAAAACGACGTGGCTGATAACAGATAGTAATAGATTGTATTCCCCTGTCCTACAGTCGGCCTCTCCCCTCCTGACATGGCTGATAACAGATAGTAATAGATTGTAGTCACCTGTCCTACAGTTAGCAGCACCTCCCCTTTCCTGAAATGGCTGATAACAGAAAGCAACAGACAGCCTGCCATGCAGTTCAGTTAGTGATCTGATCTGAGATTTACCGCTGGGATATGTTGGGTGATTGGATTTGGCACACTTTGGGTGAATACGTATGAAGGTTGCTGCCCCTTGACGTCATTCCCTACATCACTGCTGACAGATGGGTGATAATGGGGCGCCCTGTATTGAGGCGGGGGAGCCTCCCCTCTATGCCTATACCTTTAACCACCCCTGTTTCCCCAGACTGATGAGGTATGAATATGTATAGGACTGGCAGCTCTGGCAGATTCCTAGGAGCGATGCGATCTCCGTGAGGTTCCTTAGCAACCATGGAAAATGTTTGGGAGGGCCGGATTTTTTTTTAGTATGGTAAACAGATTTTCCTGCAGTTCATTTCATCAGGCTCTTGGCATCGGTGCTGACTATGACCTAATTTTATTCATCATTATTTCATGTAAAGTTGAGGCCATTTTTTTTTTTCTTAAGACGAACATAAAGATTTAATTCTTCTAAAACTTTCCATTCGCGGACATTTCCACGGCTTTATTAGCCCAAAATAAACTCCTCAAGCCGCTAATGGCGCATTATTAACTCTTCTGCAAATTAGTGGAAAAACAGCGCAGAGCGCCTGGCGGTGAACAGGACATTAGCTGATTACCATAGTAATTAACTCCCATTAGTTTGGGATGGCAGCGACTACTTTATTAAGAGACTGCCATACTCCTAACATGACTAACAATGTCTGCGACTCATTAGCTGCTCCTTCAGTGCAGGATAAATGGTCGGTTTTATAGGGTGTGAGCCCATTGTAAGGTATGGGCCCCTGGGCTATAAACATGGCGGGGCCCCGGGGCTATCTGATGACTGTACAACCATATTATCGTATACAGCGCTTCCATCGGTTGTAACTAGTAACACAACTCCAGTTACAACCGATGTAAAGGTATGTTCCAGTGGTATATACAGTACCCACTAGCAGATATATACAGTATACACATGACAAATGTACATATGCACACTGCGATGATCCAGTGGTATATACTGCATGATGCTCAGTCTGGGGTGACCAGTGGGATGCACTATAGAAGGCTATAGTGGATTGGGGACCCGAAAAATGGAAACCCAATCCGCTTTAAAAGCGGTTACCCGTAGAGATCTGTGGACCCCATAAACTATAATGGGGTCCGCCAGCTTTCCATCGGAAAAATGCGGAGAGAAAAGTCTCGCTTGCAGGACTTTTCTTTCCGCATTTTTAAAGCAAAATGGCGAACAGAATCCCTGAGCGCAGATGTGAACTAGGCGTAATTCTGTGCTATATAGAACCAGTGTTCCCTGGTGCTCCAATATTCTTCATATACAGTGCCTTGCGAAAGTATTCGGCCCCTTGAACTTTTCAACCTTTTGCAACATTTCAGGCTTCAAACATAAAGATATAAAATTTTAATTTTTTTGGTGAAGAATCAACAACAAGTGGGACACAATTGTGAAGTGGAACAAAATTTATTGGTTATTTTATACTTTTGTAAAAAATAAAAAACTGAAAAGTGGGGCGTGCAATATTATTCGGCCCCTTTACTTTCAGTGCAGCAAACTCACTCCAGAAGTTCAGTGAGGATCTCTGAATGATCCAATGTTGTCCTAAATGACTGATGATGATAAATATAATCCACCTGTGTGTACAAGTCTCCATATAAATGCACCTGCTCTGGGATAGTCTCAGGGTTCTGTTTAAAGCGCAGAGAGCATCATGAAGACCAAGGAACACACCAGGCAGGTCCGTGATACTGTTGTGGAGAAGTTTAAAGCCGGATTTGGATACAAAAAGATTTCCCAAACTTTAAACATCCCAAGGAGCACTGTGCAAGCGATCATATTGAAATGGAAGGAGTATCAGACCTCTGCAAATCTACCAAGACCCGGCCGTCCCTCTAAACTTTCATCTCAAGGAGAAGACTGATCAGAGATGCAGCCAAGAGGCCCATGATCACTCTGGATGAACTGCAGAGATCTACAGCTGAGGTGGGAGAGTCTGTCCATAGGACAACAATCAGTCGTACACTGCACAAATCTGGCCTTTATGGAAGAGTGGCAAGAAGAAAGCCATTTCTCAAAGATATCCAGAAAAAGTCACCTGGGAGACACCAAACATGTGGGAGAAGGTGCTCTGCTCAGATGGAACCAAAATCCAACTTTTTGGCCACAATGCAAAACGATATGTTTGGCGTAAAAGCAACACAGCTCATCCCCCTGAACACCCCATCCCCACTGTCACACATGGTGGGGGCAGCATCATGGTTTGGGCCTGCTTTTCTTCAGCAGGGACAGGGAAGATGGTTAAAATTGATGGGAAGATGGATGGAGCCAAATACAGGACCATTCTGGAAGAAAACCTGTTGGAGTCTGCAAAAGACCTGAGACTGGGACGGAGATTTATCTTCCAACAAGACAATGATCCCAAACATAAAGCAAAATCTACAATGGAATGGTTCACAAATAAACGTATCCAGGTGTTAGAATGGCCAAGTCAAAGTCCAGACCTGAATCCAATCGAGAATCTGTGGAAAGAGCTGAAAACTGCTGTTCACAAACGCTCTCCATCCAACCTCACTGAGCTCCAGCTGTTTTCCAAGGAAGAATGGGCAAGAACTGATAGAGACATACCCCAAGCGACTTGTAGCTGTAATCGCAGCAAAAGGGGGCGCTACAAAGTATTAACTTAAGGGGGCCGAATAATTTGGCACACCCCACTTTTCAGTTTTTTATTTTTTACAAAAGTTTAAAATATCCAATAAATTTCGTTCCACTTCACGATTGTGTCCCACTTGTTGATTCTTCACCAAAAAATTTAAATTTTATATCCTTATGTTTGAAGCCAGAAATGTGGCAAAAGGTTGTAAAGTTCAAGGGAGCCGAATACTTTCGCAAAGCACTGTATCTCTGGATACTCAGTGGTATATAGAATGATGAAGTCAGTCATATAAACAGTGGGGCAGATAAAATGTCTAAGGCTATGTTCACATTACTATCATTGCAGTCCATTGCAAAGGACATTAACCCCTGGAGGATGGCGGGTATTGTGTACAATAATGCTTGGCAACTTTTTTCATATTTCCCTTCCCCGCATTCCAAAATTCATAATTTTTTTATTTTTCTGTTGACATCGCTATGTGAGGGGCTTATTCTTTACATGACGAGTAAAAAAAAAAAAAAAAAAGATCAGAAATTTTTTTTTTTTTAAATTAAAAAAATAAAATAAGTCAAGAACACGCCCTTATTACAGGTTATAGCCCCACGCCTGATAACACCATACAAAATAAAAATTACCGTAACGGAGAGGAAAAACTGTTTTAAAATTTTTTTTAATAGCACTTCGTGCTATTATATATATAAAAAAAAAAAATTAAAAAGTGAAAAACAGACAATATTCAAACCCGTTTTCCCTCTTCTTTTGTTTATATTTTCCAGGATGTAAAAAAAATTAAAAAATAGGCAAAAATAAAAACATAAAAATAAAGCCCTATGTGTCACCGAAAAAAGGCGCAGAAATTAGTTGAATAACACAAATGATAAAAATGTTACAGCCCTCAAAACCGCACATACAAAATACCCAAAAATGTGTCAGATCCTGGACCAGAAATAGGCACGGTACTGAAGTGGTTAAATTAAAAGGTGGGGTTTTAACTTTTTATCATTTAAAGATTTTTTTTCCTAATTTTCTACTTTTTTTTTCCTGTCCCATTGTCTGCGATGTGTGTATTGGGATTAGCCAGAATCCCATTCCACTTTGCAGGTAATGTAAAACACTGCATTTTCGCAACGTGGGGCCTCAGCCTTAGACTAGACAGTTTTAAACTGCACCAGATTTTCCAAAGTCTCTGATGTTGTTTGATCATCTGGAGCACTTTCATACTGTCTAGTCTGACTTTACACTAGTCTATGAGCAGTGGCAGGTATAACCTGGTACTAAGGTCCTGTTACAAAGTAGTACATAACCCCCCCCCCCCCGGGGGGATGGTGGCCCCCTGCCTCTCTCTCCCCCCCCCCCCCATAGTGTGTGTGTGTGTGGGGGGGGGCGCCCCCCCCGCTGGTGGCGCTGCTGGTGTTATATTGTTGTTTTTTTTTTTTTTATTACCCCCCAAAAGCAGCACCATGGAAGTAATACCTAATAAGGTCCAGAGCACAAAGGAAGTAATAACCCCCCCCGATGTTCCCCTCCTTCCCCTCCCGGGGGCCCCCGTCCTTAATAATGTACAGAGCACAAGGAAGTATTTATATAAACCCTCAATGTACAGAGCACCATGGAAGTAATATAATAATGTACAGAGCACCATGGAAGTAATATAATAATGTACAGAGCACCATGGAAGTAATATAATAATGTACAGAGCACCATGGAAGTAATATAATAATGTACAGAGCACCAAGGAAGTAATATAATAATGTACAGAGCACCATGGGAGTAAAAACAGAGAGGTAATATAATAATGTACAGAGCACCATGGAAGTAATATAATAATGTACAGAGCACCATGGCAGTAATATAATAATGTACAGAGCACCATGGAATTAATATAATAATGTACAGAGCACCATGGGAGTAATATAATAATGTACAGAGCACCATGGGAGTAATATAATAATGTACAGAGCACCATGGGAAGTAATATAATAATGTACAGCACCATGGGAGTAATATAATAATGTACAGAGCACCATGGGAGTAATATAATAATGTACAGCAGCACCATGGGAGTAATATAATAATGTACAGAGCACCATGGAAGTAATATAATAATGTACAGAGCACCATGGGAGTAATATAATAATGTACAGCACCATGGGAGTAATATAATAATGTACAGCACCATGGGAGTAATATAATAATGTACAGAGCACCATGGAAGTAATATAATAATGTACAGAGCACAAAGGAAGTAATATAATAATGTACAGAGCACCATGGAATTAATATAATAATGTACAGCACCATGGGAGTAATATAATAATGTACAGAGCACCATGGAAGTAATATAATAATGTACAGAGCACCAAGGAAGTAATATAATAATGTACAGAGCACCATGGGATATAATATAATAATGTACAGAGCACCATGGGAGTAATATAATAATGTACAGAGCACCATGGAAGTAATATAATAATGTACAGAGCACCATGGGAGTAATATAATACTGTACAGAGCACCATGGGAGTAATATAATAATGTACAGAGCACCATGGGAGTAATATAATAATGTACAGAGCACCATGGAAGTAATATAATAATGTACAGCACCATGGGAGTAATATAATAATGTACAGCACCATGGGATTAATATAATAATGTACAGAGCATCATGGGATTAATATAATAATGTACAGAGCACCATGGGATTAATATAATAATGTACAGAGCACCATGGAAGTAATATAATAATGTACGAGCACCATGGAAGTAATATAATAATGTACAGCACCATGGGATTAATATAATAATGTACAGAGCACCATGGATAAAAATAAGATAATATAATAATGTACAGAGCACCATGGGATTAATATAATAATGTACAAAGCACCAAGGAAGTAATATAATAATGTACAGAGCACTATGGAAGTAATATAATAATGTACAGCACTATGGAATTAATATAATAATGTACAGAGCACCATGGAAGTAATATAATAATGTACAGAGCACCATGGGATTAATATAATAATGTACAGAGCACCATGGAAGTAATATAATAATGTACAGAGCACTATGGAAGTAATATAATAATGTACAGCACTATGGAAGTAATATAATAATGTACAGACACCAAAAAAAAAAAAGCACCATGGGAGTAATATAATAATGTACAGACCATGGAAGTAATATAATAATGTACAAGCACCATGGGATTAATATAATAATGTACAGCACTATGGAAGTAATATAATAATGTACAAAGCACCATGGAAGTAATATAATAATGTACAGCACTATAGAAGTAATATAATAATGTACAAAGCACCATGGAAGTAATATAATAATGTACAGCACCATGGGAGTAATATAATAATGTACAGAGCACCAAGGGAGTAATATAATAATGTACAAAGCACCATGGAAGTAATATAATAATGTACAGCACTATAGAAGTAATATAATAATGTACAAAGCACCATGGAAGTAATATAATAATGTACAGCACCATGGGAGTAATATAATAATGTACAGAGCACCATGGGATTAATATAATAATGTACAAAGCACCAAGGAAGTAATATACCAATGTACAGAGCACTATGGAAGTAATATAATAATGTACAAAAAAAGCACTATGGAAGTAATATAATAATGTACAGAGCACCATGGAAGTAATATAATAATGTACAGCACCATGGGATTAATATAATAATGTACAGAGCACCATGGAAGTAATATAATAATGTACAGCACTATGGAAGTAATATAATAATGTACAGCACTATGGAAGTAATATAATAATGTACAGAGCACTATGGAAGTAATATAATAATGTACAGAGCACCATGGGAGTAATATAATAATGTACAGAGCACCATGGGATTAATATAATAATGTACAGCACTATGGAAGTAATATAATAATGTACAAAGCACCATGGAAGTAATATAATAATGTACAGCACTATAGAAGTAATATAATAATGTACAAAGCACCATGGAAGTAATATAATAATAATGTACAGCACTATAGAAGTAATAGTGCTCTAAAAATAAATACTATTAATTATGCTTTTGCTACTTGTATAGTATATTGAACTGGAGCACCTATTCACAGCCTGTGATGACCTATGAAGATACTATGGCCCAGAATCCCACTGGCATATAGGGTTTTTGTCTCATGATGATCTAGTGGGACATTTATTAAAAATTCCTTAATATATACAGAGCATTGTGCACAGGCTACACAGGTGATATATGTAGTATATTGTACAGGATCACCTATCCTGTTTTTTCTCCAAAAATAAGACAGTCTTATATTATTTTTTTCTCTGAAAAAAAGGACTAAGGCTTATTTTTGGGGTAGGTCTTATTTTTCAGGCACCGGAGCAAATCTGAATATTTTCTGATTCGCTCCGGCGAAATCTTGTAAAATGGTTAGGGATAATAACCCTAACCCTATTGTACATTCACAATTGATGTTGCAGGGTCAGTGGGTCTTAAACAAACTTCCTGGCACTCTATCTCTAAACACTGTGTGGCAGTGGCCCCGTGCCTTCCCTATCTCCTCAAGGGAGACGTACTGTAGTGGAGTGGCTACGTCTCTGGGAGCGAGCAGGGGTGGCACCTGAAGTCTGGTCACGTAGGTAGCCATGGCCACTGCATAGTGGCGGTATTTGGGAGGCGGGCTCTGGAGCGGGTGAGTGGATTTTGACATGCCATGGTGGGAGCTAGTGGGGCACTTGTCCATGAGGTTTGGGAGCTATGGTATGCCTATTCTCTGTTTCCGTGATGTCACGTGACATAATCTAGCGCTGGAGGCGCTGACTGTAACTAGGGCTTGTTTTTGGAGTAGGGCTTATATTTCAAGCCTACTCCAAAATCCCTACAAAATCAAGCTAGGGCTTATTTTTGGAGAAACAGGATATTAGTATATATAGTTGACAGGCTATGATATACCTTATACGATATAGACATATAATGTTTTTGTTCCCTGGTGGCCTAATGGTAATACACAGGGTATAATGACCAATGGTTTCCAATAATATCACGGTCCTCTCACCCTCTCGTACACTGTACTCAGGGCTGTGGAACTGGTTGGCCAAAGCACCGACTCCGACTCCTTTATTGTCCAACAGCCCAGACTCCTTCATAAATGGCTGTGACAGCCATGACAGTAAGTAAAGCTCTTCTAATTCACAAAAAAAAAAAAAAAAAAAAAAAGAATGATTTTATGCAAGAAACAAATCTACAACAAACTATACATCTAATTATTATACAAAACTGATCATTGTAGAATGTAATTAAAAATAATCATTTTATTTTGAAACTTGGTGTCAGTAACTTCATCCACCAAAAACTGACCCCAACTCCAGTTCCACAGCCCCGTGTACACTGAATTAATTTTTCCTGGAGGTTCACTGGTTATGTTTCAGCCTATTAGGCTGAGGCCACACATTGTGGAAACACAGATTTTTTTTTGTTGTTGCAGATTTTGCTGTTTTTTTGAGCCAAAGCCAGGAGTGGATTGAGTAGAACAAAGAAGTATAAGAAGCTTCCTTAATATTCCCTATTTCTTTTATAGCCATTCTTGGCTTTGGCTCAAAAAAACGCAGCAAAATCTGCAACAAAAAAAGCTGCGTTTCTGCATTGTGGGGCCTCAGCCTTACACATCCCAATTCTTCATTTATAAGTGGAGCTTTTTGATCTTGATGGCCTAGTGCATTGTACAGAGTCCAGGCCCAGAAATACATTGGACCCAGTGACGTATTAAAAGGCTTATTCCCTGGTCCTTAGTGGTATATCCCTGGTCCTCAGTGGTATTCCGGTCCCAGACATCCCTGGTCCTCAGTGGTGCATCCCTGGCTGTAAAATAAGGAATTTGGAACCATAAAACTGAAATATAATTACAAGTTTACAAACCCCAGATATTTAGCAATACAAGTTTTTGAAGCAACATCTGCTGGATGTTTTACAAGGTCCCCTGGATGGCGGCCAGTGCAGTGAGTGCATGGTGGCCACACGCTGCTTCTTTATTGCACATAGCGTTGTTACTCCCAGAGCATGATCAGCAGGACAGCACAGACTTCAGGCCGGCGTCTCACCACCGCGCCTTCCCTTGGCCTCCCCAATTCATAAATTCATCACGATTTTCCCAGGATGTCATTTTTGGCAAATGATCCCCATGCATGCCTCACGCTAATGGAGCGGTGGCATCCTGACCCCAGGAAATACAGGGGCCAAATGAAAACACAGAACAGGGTTCAAGGCTGGGGCTGTGAACTCCAGATTTCATGGTGAGGTCGCACTGGGGTCAGGAAGGCATTGTGTGACGAACACTAGTTTCTATTTAAATCCTTTCATGTAAAAGGGAAATAGAGAAGCAAAGTGGGAAAAGGTCACAGCGTAGAGGTCTCGGTGGTGTGTGGCCCGTGGGGAGAGATAGAAAATATTAAGGGGGGATTGCAACTAAAACATGTGATCCACAGACCTTCACTTAACCTCCTCAATATGGAAAGGAGCTGGGAGTCAACACTGCGAAACGCGTGGCTCCCTTGAGGCCGGTGTTTACATTTTGTGTGGACTGAGCCAATGAAAAAAATTCTAATTTAAAAAAAAAAAAAAATTCCAAACTCAGTGTAGGGGTGAGAGTGAAGGTGGCTGTGATCCTATAAAGTACCATCATATCGGAAAAGGTTGGGCTTTGAAGCTGGAATTTCTAAAAAGTTCATAAAATTTGGGATGGAAATTTTTGCACACTGGAGCAATAGTACACGACAACAATAGAGGCCATGTAACCATGACATGCACCCTCCACCCTCATCAAATGCACCTACAGGTATACCAGAGTACCTGGACTGTCTTCACGAGCCTTTTTTTCTGAAAACATATAGTTGATAGTTCTCTCCTTGCCTCTTATTTTTGGGCTCTATTCCTTTCCAAAGCTATTACATGTCAAAAATATTGTCTTGTCTGAGAGCTGGGGGCGCTGTTGCAGTGATGTGTTTTGGAAAAACTGGCAGTAGGCCATGGTGAAAAGTGGTACTACAAGTAAAGAAAGCGGCTAAAGCCCTACTTTATTATTAGCGAGAAGCGCTGTACAGCATCCTTTGTTTAGTATGGGTTATTTTTTTGGTAGCGTTGCAGTCGTCTGCACCAGCCACAAGGAAAATGAGGAATTACTGTGAGATAATGGAAGAAGTAAGACAATCTTGCTCATCAGGGGTTAACAGCGGAGCGATTGTTGAATACGTCTCTTTAATGGCGGCTCACAATCCCATCGGATTGCTCTAGCAGGAGACAGTTTGCTGTTTTTATTGGAGCAGTCAGATAGATGTATTTTCTTTCTTGTTGGGGCCTCTTACCCACCATGTGCTATTCATTAGAGCAGATTTTTTCATGTTTTCCAGTATGCACAGTTTGCTTCTTCTGTTAGGACAAATTTGCCTTGCAGCCAATGATAAGTGCAGCTATTAATGGGAATGAAGTGGTGCAGGGCACAGCACCGCTCTCGCTCGATGAGAAGGGACGTGTGATTGGCCTTATTTAAATCTTTGCTGGGGACAGATGGGGAATGTATTGGCTGTTGTTTTGCAAAAAGCTGTTTCACTGTGAAGTGCATTCCTGCTTAGCCAGACCTCCTGAGACTGAAAATGCATGGCTCAGATTTAGGATGACCTGACTGGAATTTAAAGGACATGATGGGAGTGGGGAGGAGAGATTTAACCCTTGCATACCTTATACAGTACAGTCAGAGACAGATAGGTGAACACTACATGAGGTCAAGTGGCTGCAGTAAAGACCTTTAATGTAGTTGCTTAGTAGTGTCTGAAAAGGAAATTAAATTCCCATGGACCATGAGAGCAGCCCTAACTCTCCACGACAATGATGACTTAAATGAGGACATACAGGCCACTCCCCTTATCGAAGCCCCACCTCCTCCATCTATGTGCAACTGTTACCTAATAATCTTATCTTTCTCACTGATGGTTCAATTGCTGAAGGGAGTTTGCCAGGCTAAGTATAATTCATCTATACCAGATTAGTGGACCCTGACACCTGGCACCCCTACTGATCAGCTGTTCTCAGCATCTAATACACACAGAATGAAGCAGACAGCGCTATTCTCTGTGTGGTGGCCATATCAGATACTGCAGATTAGCTCCCATTCATCTGAATAAAATCTAAGCTGCAATAACTCAGTTTCACCACTACACATAGAATAGCGCTGTCTGCTTCATTCTCGATGAGAACAGCTGATCGGTAGGGGTGTCTGACAATGGGGTTGTTGTCGTCATCAATATTTTTAGCCAGGAAACTCCCTATAAAAATAATCATCTGTCATTGCTGTAACAGAGGTCTTCTCACCATGTACTAGAGCTGAGTGAATAATTAAATTAATTTGATTAATTCATCCTCAGGCCAGGGCCCCACGGCATTTTGCAGTCACTGCAAGGTGGATGGGATTCTAGAGAATACAATCCGCACATTGCACAAAAATACGGGCAGCGGACACCTCTGCAGACTTTCTCTGAAAAGTGCTGCAGGGAAACCACAATGCATTGCCCCCACGGTTTATCCTGCAGCCCACTATGAGGGGCCATAGCCTTAAGGACTTTGACGATTCCTGCCCGCCCCCTATGGTGGGACTTTCAGTATGGTACTCACTGACAGGCAGAGCGAGTGCCATAACTGCTGGGTCTCGGCTGCTGTATTAGTAATGCCCGTGATCAGAGATAACATTAAATGCCTATAAAATTGGTGATAGGTAGGGGTGAGACTCTCACTGATCTTGGGAACAGGGGTTGTTTTACCCCCATTGTGAATGTAGCTACGGTAAACAAAAACGCACTCCTGCTCCCATTCATTTCAATGGAGTGCTGGAAATAGCTGAAGTCCAGCACTTCTCCAGCGTTCCCATCGAGGTGAGGAGTGCGTCTGTGTGCACCGACGCTACATTCACAATGTGGGTAAAAACTCCCCACTCACAGAATCAGTCAGTCCCCACTAATAAGCAATTTAACCTCTATTTTTCAAGGTTTAACCATAATACCCATTAAAAAAAAATATCTAAAATTTCAAATGATCCTCTTTTTCATAAAATACTCATAAAAATAAACACATTTGGCATTCCACATCCACAGATATCCAAACTAAAAAAATGCTTGCCCAATATGATGAAAACCATAGCGGAAAAAAAAGATCTAAATAACCAAATCTTCACTGTTTTGCCTACCCCTCCCCACCCCCACAAAAAAAAAATAAATAAAAAAATAAATAAATAAATAAAATGGTGATCAAAACAATAGACATGCCCCAAAATGGCATAAGTTAGTCACGGTCATGGTCACTACAATAGACTTTTTTTGCATTTTTCAATAAATTTATTTATTTATTATGCTTATATAGCGCCATCATATTCCGTAGCGCTTTACAGACATTGTCAGTCACTGTCCCATATAGGGCTTACAATCTACATTTCCTATCTGTATGTCTTATAAATAAGAAAAATAAATAAGAAAATCGAGATTCAAATCAAATATTGTCCCTAAAATAAAGATTTTATTTTTTGGAAAAAAAAAAAAAAAAAAAAAAAAAAAAAAAAAAAAAAAAATCGCCGGCTCTACCATGTATTGGACTATCTGCTTAACATGTAACAAACTGGACAAGCAAAGTTCAAGGCATAGGAAAAGAGAAGAGCAGCCGCAGCCTCTGAAGGTCCATGTATATGAATATACGAATATGAATATACGCTGATTTTACCAAGCAGAACATTTCTGCTTCAGGAATTTGAAGTGGATTCTGCTTTACAAAAACCTACGAGGATTTTGACGCTGACCATGAAGCAGAATGTGGAGAAGAGTATTCTGCCTTTATTGGGCAGGCACAAATTCCAAATTCCTAGTCCAATTTTGTGTCAAATTCGGTGCCTACAGAAAAGGTATTATTTTCTGCCTCCCGTTCATTACAGTGGGATTTGCTCAGGTGGAATCCACCTGAAGAACCAAGAGGACGCTTATTTTTCCACTAGCTGAAAAAAATCTGCTACTGCCTCCTATTGAAATGAATGGGAAGCAGATTTCAGGAGGAATTTGAGGTGGACTCAAATTTAGTGCCAAATTCCTACGTGTGAACTTATCCTTAGACTCCAGCAGACAATGCTGCTAAGATGGGTTCATTGAGTATTGCTCTGCAATACAACATACTGAGAATGAGGCTAAGTTCACACCTGCGCCTGCTCTACGTTCTGTCCCCAAATCCACTTAAAAAATGTGGAGAGAAAAGTCCTGCAAGCAGGACTTTGCTCTCTGCATTTTTCGGGCAGAAACTCGGCGGATCCCATTATAGTCTATGGGGTCTGCTGGTTTCCGCTTTTAAGCGGAGTGGCTTTCTGTTATTTCGGTCCCCAAGCAGACCCGAAGAACGGAAACCCAAACGCAGGTGTGAACCTAGCGTTAGAAATAACAGTTAACTATAAACCTCTGAGCAAACCAAATAATTTCCACATCTGCGGGGTTGCTACTATTATAACCAATTTGGACAATCCCCTAATACCTTAACAACAAGTAGAGTCTTTCTCCTATAGTTTGCTACAAAGTTTATTACAATGTATCAGTACACAGTCCAAGTGATTAGCTCACAGATTATTGTCTAGCCTGGATACAGTTGTAACAAACCCTTAGCTGTCTATACAGACATTCTAGATGTCAAGAAATTTTATTTTCCATTTCCAGAGACCTTGAAAGTGATGAGGAATTGAAAGACAAAGTCAATTAGAAAGTTCATGATACAAAGCTGAAGCTTCGTTTCCATAGGACTGGGGTTATGTTACAACGTCGCCCACAGAATCTATAATACAATAATTACAATGTTCTGCTCTGATCGCCTTTCCAGAGAAAATGACTTAAAAGATAATTAGTTAATTGAGCTGCGGGATCCGTCTCCCATAGCAAAGTGTCAGCTCCTATTAGCTGCCCTGTAACATTAAGCTGTATTAGCCAGAGGCTCCCAGGAGGCAGTAATCACTCATGTAGCAGACCCGGCATCTCTACATACCCCCCCACCCCTTCCTCTTTGCTTTTAGGATTATTTTTCAGGACAGACGCTCCATCACACCAAGTACCCAGCACTGTTCCTGGTCATCTCTGTCAATAAGTGCAAGCTAAATAAGAAGAGACTTATTGATCTGCACTGGTTGGTGGATACAGACTCATGGAAGCATGGCGGGGGGGGGGGTGCAGAGTTCTGTCAAGTAACTGGAGAGACTGGGAGTCACCGAGGAGTCATTATTTAGAGCTGCACCCTATTGCATCATTGTAATGGTCACCATATATCCTCATGACACACACGCGGGAGACAGACGGCTGTTTTATGAGGCCAAAGCTGCAACTTCAATCTGTTTTACAGAGAAAGCCATGACATTGCCGCATCTTGTCCTCCAATTCCTGGATGTAACACTCCAGAACCATGACAGCGGGATACAGGGAAACGACTGGGAGGCCCATGGAAATAATCTATTAAATTCAACAGCCAATCAGATTGTAGAATTACTTTAAAAAGGGATTGAGAGATTAATCTGCTATTTTTACACAAACGCCTGACCATAGCTGTGCCTCGTGTTGCAGCTCAGTACCATTGTCTAGACCATCTTCGAGTGCATCTCCAGCTTTGAGTATCATTTATTCTAAATCGGTCTACAAATTTTGCTACATCTTTGAAGTAGTCACAGTCCAATTTTTCTGCAGCAGGGCTACATATTCCCTGTATAGTTAAGACGATTACCTTCTGTTTGTCTACATCTACCAGTAGAGGGAGCTGAGGAGCTTACTGTCACTATCGGCTGCCCTATACTTCAGGCTGACGTCCGGCTCTCCACTCCCACTGCCCAGTCTGGCGTCCAGCCTTCCCTCTGCTCCCAATTACTAGAAATGTATTACACATCAAATTCACTAAAAGTATGCAGTGAGCTCCACAGCTCCCCCTAAAGGTTGCTGCTGGCAGATAGAATATATCATTTCACTCTATGGTGATGCAGGGAATCTACATTCTTGTATGAAAGATGCAGCACCTTGTTCCTTATGTTCACAACTCTCCACTTTTTACTAAAGAGGCCAGAGACCATGGCAGGCCAGGGACACCTCCACCTGACAAATATAATATAAGAAGGCCGGCTGAGTTATACCTGAAATCTACACCATTACCTGTCTGGCATAGGATTGCTCCTGAATTAGCAAGAGTCCAGTCGGAGACTGATTAAGACTGGCGTACAGAACGCCAATCTAAATGGATTCCCTCCTATGGATTGCCCAGAGCATAGATATTCATCACTGGAAATGTCCGACATAATTCTCAAATCATTATGATATGATTTACAGAGGATTTTACCTATAAAATCATGACATTTCTACACAATTCGACTTAATCCAGTAACTGAGAGGTTAAACACAACTCGGGTCATGATTATTATTATTATTTTTTACTACTACAGTGAGCGGTGGGGAATCATTCCCGGAGTCATGCACGATTATTCTGAATGGTGTCATACGCCGCGAGACGCTGCCGTCTGCAAACATTGAAAAGCTGCCACACTGTGATGTGGTAATAACAGAACAATCCACCTGTTCTCTGGCGTCTCTGTCTGCTGGGGCTGGGGATGAGACCTACACACTGCAGAGCGAAGAGGAGGATCACAGCAGGGCTCACACCCAACTGGGATGATTGAGCAGCACTGAGTAAATGAGCCCGACGGCTGCTCCTGTCTTATGTGCCATATGTAAGGATGGAAGTTTACAGAGAAATACTGAGCCTGTGCCAGCTCACTAACACATTACTGCTATACAGGGGGGGGGGGGGGGGGGGGGGGCCCCCCCACAGCATGATGACAGGGATACAAGTGACTTATGAGTTATAACCCCCCCTATTTAACCAATTTACTCTATTATAGTAGTTATATTCTTGTACATAGGAGGTAGTACTATAGTAGTTATATTCTTGTACATAGGGGCAGTACTATAGTAGTTATATTCTTGTACATAGGGGCAGTATTATAGTAGTTATATTCTTGTACATAGGAGCAGTATTATAGTAGTTATATTCTTGTACATAGGAGCAGTATTATAGTAGTTATATTCTTGTACATAGGAGGCAGTATTATAGTAGTTATATTCTTGTACATAGGGGGCAGTATTATAGTAGTTATATTCTTGTACATAGGACAGTATTATAGTAGTTATATTCTTGTACATAGGAGCAGTATTATAGTAGTTATATTCTTGTACATAGGAGCAGTATTATAGTAGTTATATTCTTGTACATAGGAGGTAGTATTATAGTAGTTATATTCTTGTACATAGGGGGCAGTATTATAGTAGTTATATTCTTGTACATAGGAGCAGTATTATAGTAGTTATATTCTTGTGGTACATAGGAGCAGTATTATAGTAGTTATATTCTTGTACATAGGAGCAGTATTATAGTAGTTATATTCTTGTACATAGGGGGCAGTATTATAGTAGTTATATTCTTGTACATAGGAGGTAGTATTATAGTAGTTATATTCTTGTACATAGGGGGCAGTATTATAGTAGTTATATTCTTGTACATAGGGGGTAGTATTATAGTAGTTATATTCTTGTACATAGGAGCAGTATTATAGTAGTTATATTCTTGTACATAGGAGTAGTATTATAGTAGTTATATTCTTGTACATAGGAGTAGTATTATAGTAGTTATATTCTTGTACATAGGAGTAGGAGCAGTATTATAGTAGTTATATCCTTGTACATAGGAGGGGCAGTATTATAGTAGTTATATTCTTGTACATAGGAGCAGTATTATAGTAGTTATATTCTTGTACATAGGAGCAGTATTATAGTAGTTATATTCTTGTACATAGGGGGGAGTATTATAGTAGTTATATTCTTGTACATAGGGGCAGTATTATAGTAGTTATATTCTTGTACATAGGAGGCAGTATTATAGTAGTTATATTCTTGTACATAGGAGGCAGTATTATAGTAGTTATATTCTTGTACATAGGAGGCAGTATTATAGTAGTTATATTCTTGTACATAGGAGCAGTATTATAGTAGTTATATTCTTGTACATAGGAGGTAGTATTATAGTAGTTATATTCTTGTACATAGGAGCAGTATTATAGTAGTTATATTCTTGTACATAGGAGCAGTATATAGTAGTAATTCTTGTACAAAGTATTATAGTAGTTATATTCTTGTACATAGGAGCAGTATTATAGTAGTTATATTCTTGTACATAGGAGCAGTATTATAGTAGTTATATTCTTGTACATAGGAGCAGTATTATAGTAGTTATATTCTTGTACATAGGAGCAGTATTATAGTAGTTATATTCTTGTACATAGGAACAGTAATAGTAGAATCTGTACATAGGAGCAGTATTATAGTAGTTATATTCTTGTACATAGGAGCAGTATTATAGTAGTTATATTCTTGTACATAGGAGCAGATAAGAGAATTCTTACAAACAGTATTATAGTAGTTATATTCTTGTACATAGGAGCAGTATTATAGTAGTTATATTCTTGTACATAGGGAGCAGTATTATAGTAGTTATATTCTTGTACATAGAAAAAAAGTACATAGGGGCAGTATTATAGTAGTTATATTCTTGTACATAGGAGGCAGTATTATAGTAGTTATATTCTTGTACATAGGGGGCAGTATTATAGTAGTTATATTCTTGTACATAGGAGCAGTATTATAGTAGTTATATTCTTGTACATAGGTAGTATTATAGTAGTTATATTCTTGTACATAGGAGCAGTATTATAGTAGTTATATTCTTGTACATAGGAGGTAGTATTATAGTAGTTATATTCTTGTACATAGGAGTATATAGTAGTTATATTCTTGTACATAGGAGCAGTATTATAGTAGTTATATTCTTGTACATAGGAGCAGTATTATAGTAGTTATATTCTTGTACATAGGGGGCAGTATTATAGTAGTTATATTCTTGTACATAGGAGCAGTATTATAGTAGTTATATTCTTGTACATAGGAGCAGTATTATAGTAGTTATATTCTTGTACATAGGAGCAGTATTATAGTAGTTATATTCCTGTACATAGGGGGCAGTATTATAGTAGTTATATTCTTGTACATAGGAGGTAGTATTATAGTAGTTATATTCTTGTACATAAGGAGCAGTATTATAGTATTTTATATTTTTGTAGATAGAGGGCAACTGCAGGGTGACATTAAACTGTGGGGGCAACTGGAGGGGGAAATTAAATTTAAGGGGGCAGCTAGTGGGGGACATTAAACTGTGGGGATAGCTGGAGGGGGGACGTTATACTGTGGGTGTAGCTGGAAAGGGACATTAAACTGGGTGTACCTGGAGGGGGGACATTAATTTGAGGTGGCAGCAAACTGTGGGGGTAGCTGGAGTGAGACATTAAACTGGGGGCAACTGGAGGGGGACATTAAATTGTAGGTGCACCTGGAGAAGAACTTTATACTGTGGGGGCACTTGGAGAGGGACATTTAAATATCATGTCAGGGTGACTGTAGGGCTGTTCTACTGTGTGTGTGGGTACAAAGAAAAATGGATTGGAATAGGTGGAGTCAAAATGAAAGTGGGTGTGGCTGAATTACCTTGGCGCTCAGAGCGTGCCGCACACCCTGTCCCTCTTTCTGTTCTATGACATTGGGAGGTAAGGTTTACATAAAGGGAACTGTAATGAACTATGACACGGTGCAGTAATGGCGGGTGCGGCGGCTTCTTACTGCACAGGGGTCAGTCAGGTTTCTTGTAACTCTATCAGCGGTGCCATTTTGCTTAAATAAGTCACAGTTATAAACCCGCCTGTGTGTACTTGGCTGACGTGCTATAGACGCTGCCCCTTCTCCGGTGATGTCCATCAGGCGGACACGGACAGCTTTCCATCAGCCCCTCCATTACTCATGTCTGAGATCCGCCCCGATCACTCCAGTCCTCTAGTTAATAGGCCTAATGTAGGTGACGCTCCCTGTATAGCTCCCTGTGTGCTGAGCGCCCCCTAGTGCTGGCTTTACAAGGCTCTCGTGCCACTATTTTGCCCTCAGACCCCACAAGACACAATTTTTGGGACTCTGAGACTTACAGAGATGAGGAGGGAGATTTATTACCATGTGAGGCCCCGCTTTAGTATATATATTGTATACTTCAGGCTTTATGTGCCTGTGCCAGCCGCCATTTTAAGGCTCCAGGTGTCATGTGGCCATCCAATAATAACAACGCCATTTGTAGTCACAATGTAAACCAACATGGCGACCGTACTAGTGTCACATGACCTGACATGTATTCTCCACAGACTACTAGACGATCAGATCTCTCCATTATTGTGAATTCTCTGAGGTAAAAATTTTATCTCAACAGTAAATTCTTCTCAGCTATAAGACAAAGCCATCTCCAGGACTAGTATGCACATAATAATGACTACTACCACTATTAGTACCACAACTACTCCCCTCATCATCACCTCACCTGTCTCTGCTGCTTCCTGTCAGTGTCTTCCCGCCATCTTCTTTTTCTCACCACCTGTAGCTCCGCCCCCTTCACCTCAGTCATCTCTGAACGTCCCCAAAAGACTGTGCAGTTTCAAGTCTCCCCGCTCTTCAGGCAGCAGCTCCTGATTGGTCAGTGCCCAAGCCTGGAGACAAAAAGGGCGTGGTTAAGGGCGGGGCGTCTTTACAGGCGATAATAAGGAGTTGTGGTCATGTGACTTGTCTATGTGGGCGTTTACAAAGGTCGCTTATGCCTCGCCCTGAGCCCCGCCCCCAAAGTTCCTGGGTTTTGGCTAGTTTGGAGCTGTCCAATCAGAAGCGGCCGCCGGCAGTCACAGGAGTATGGGGGGACTCGAAACTGCTAGATCTTTGGGGGACATTGAAACCTACCTGCCTGAGGGGAAGGGGTGGTGAGAAGAAGATGGCGGGAAGACCCTGACAGGAAGCAGCAGAGAGAGATGAGGTGATGATGAGGGGAGTAGTAGTAGTCATTATAGTGGTAGTAGTCATTATTATGTTCATAGCAGTCCTGGAGATGACTCTTTCTTATAGCTGAGGAGAATTTTGCTGTTGAGGTAAATTTTTACCTCAGGGAAGACACAACAATGGAGGCCGGTTAAGTCGTGCGCAGATTAGTGCCTGTCAGTCCTCCAGCAGGTCTGGGGTTCAGTATCAGTCGGCCGCCATGTTGGTTTTCACTGTCACTCAAAATGGCGTTATGAGCGACGCAGTGTCAGATGATGACATGACCTCAATATGGCGGATGTGTACATGAAATATACCGCAGACATGGCGCGACACTCCGTTATCTATACCAATGGTCGACAGGCCCAAAACGGGAATTTTATGTAAAAAGAAACAATAAAGGAGATTTGCAGCAGATTTTTTTGACATTTGACGTGTTTTGACTGACCAAAATTTTCCCCATTTTCACATAGATTTATTAATATTATACAGGCACCGCGCACATTCTTCGCCAGTGTCAATAAACCACTAAATTTTTTTTTGCTAGTTTACTTAAAAATTGTCTTGATCTGCTGTGTAGACTTGGGCCGTAGTTTTTCCACCGCACTCCGTGTGCGCCAATTTTTTGCGGTACCTCACGTCATATTGTATTTATTTAATATGTCATGACCCCTGTAATCCATAGCTCTCCATACTAAATGTGTACGCGGTGAGCGCCACCTAGTGGTGGTTGTAAGGAGTTAGAATAGGATGACATAACTATGTCTGTGCAGGGATTTGGCGCTCTGTATCAGGCATGAGTTATACATTCTGTATATTTTAATGCTGCTGAGGTCTTGGCGCGGTCACACTGCTTCTTCCTATCCCCGTTGCCAGTCCTTGAAGTGCAGAGCTAAGAAAGACTTGCTGCTACGGATTAGAAGCCCATCTCTGGCAACCAGGCTGTCTCAGGTGGCTAGTCTTCTTTTCCAGGCTAATCTGGCATCAGACCGAATGCGAGGGAGGACGACTGAGGCCTGACCTACACTTTTGGGTGAGATTTTTAGGCAGATCGTAGAGGTTCACTGACTTTGACCACCATGTTTGGTAAATGTTGCATCCTGATGGTATGTGGGGGTGCAATGGTTTTGGAGACAATGATGTTCATGGTCTTCTATGGAGCCCCCCACCCTCTTTTCTGTCTCTGTTCTCACCATTGCTGCCAGTCAGTAGCCATACAATTCAAGCAGAGCCTGGGAATCAGCGAGTTAAAAGAAAAGCAGCTACCAAATGTCATTTTCCCAGTAGGAAAACAAGCCCAAAATAGCCTGGCATAGCAGCGATGGCAATGACAGAGCCAGGAGTGTTTTGTGCCCGCTCCTCTAAATGCTTCTACACTTAGTGCAGCGCAGAGAGAACGAGGGAGATGGGACTGAAAAAATAGAATGTACAGAGCGGCATTCAGAGTCAGAAATAGAGCCGGCTCCTCGCCTAAGTGCCGGCTGCAGCCAGCCTTCACCGTTCCAGCATGTTGTTTCCTGGTAATTTATATTGACAGCGCCTTTCACAACGCACAGACTTGTTTACTGTATCGAGCGGGAACATTGTCTAGTTTTTCCATTTATCTTCAGGGACATCAGTATTTTAACAACAAGACACTTAACCTGTCTGCTCCACCAAGGGTCTGCTGCTGAGGACCGAAACTCCTTCCTTCATCAGGGACAGCCAAGCGTACCGCTCCAACCACCTAGGTATAGTGTAGAGTAGTCCGGCCTAGTCCCCAGGCCCAGAACAGTGGCGACAATGATTCCCTCCTAATCCAATCATTACCTGATCGATCATTGACCGTATGTTCCAGTGACCTATAGTTTCAAAAAATTTCAGTTTTGTGATTAAAAAAAAAAAAAGCTGTGTTGCATAAGTTTGTGCACCGTGTATAAAGTTCTGACTATCTGCGTACATGAGTTGGCTGTTCCTGAGAAGAGGGAGGTGTTTGTTAGCTGGGAGTGCAGAATATTTCTTCTGAGGATTTGTAACAGCTCCGCTGTCCAGGATCTTTGAAATAAAAGTTATTAGGGCAATAAACCAAACCAGACGTGTTACAGAGATAATGGATAGTGCAATATAGCCCCCTGCACAGATAAATTGTCCTTGTATTGCAGCCTTTATAATCTGCTACTACAACTGCCCATAAATTTGCAATATCTGTCAGCCTGCAGCTATTCCTCCTGACTCACCCATAGACATGCAGGCCCAGTTTGGCTGAGAGAGGAACAAAGGATGGGGCATCATCCCCATCTGTCAGGGAAGAGTTTGGCGGCCCCCATACACATTACATCATTGGCAGGTCTGGCCATTTTCCTCCCACAATCCAGATATCTACTGATGGGGAATATAGAGTGTAAGCCCTACATGGGACAGTGACCAACAATGTCTGTAAAGCGCTGCAGAATACGATGGCGCAATATAAGTAAGAAATAAATAGAGGTCATGTCCTATTTTATGACGATTTCACCAATCTCTCCAAACACTGAAATGTATAGGGGATCCGTAAAAACGGGTTCTCCTCGGGTGCAAGATGGACGTGAAAAATGGACTAAATTTATTAAACATTGTGTAACATTTGGTGCAAATTACTCCAACACAAACTAAAGCAAAGCAGACTTTCCCTCCATTGTGTTTCACTTGCCAAGACGTCTACTTGGTGTCATTGTCATTATCATGTCCAAGTGATACAGACTTGTCAGATAAGAGAATGAGGAGAGTTCCGGATAGATATGTAAATGTTACTATTCACTGATAACAGATCACAAATATTAAAACTAGTCACCACATGAAATGCAAATTATATTAGAACATAACAAGCTATTCAGTTTCCTTGAAGAGTTGAAGGGGGTATTCCAATCTTGGATATTTAAATTGTTTACCCATGAACAGAATCTAGTTTAGATTTGAAGACAAATTAAAGTTTATGAAATAATTACAAATTTTGCATAGTTTTATAGATTTTTCTCTAACTATCTTAGTGGTGACAGTTTGTTGTCTTGATCGGTTGCCAATGGATACAACCATTAATGCAGAAACTTTCTATAGTCTGGAATCTGTCTGTAATCCAGCCATGATTTTCATATTGTGGACATGCTATCAGGAGGACACTACATGTATGAGAAGATAACCCGACCACAATAAGGACATCATGGCTGGTTATCAGGAGGACACTACATGTATGAGAAGATAACCCAACCACAATAAGGACATCATGGCTGGTTATCGAGGGGAGACTACATGCATGAGAAGATAACCCGACCACAATAAGGACATCATGGCTGGTTATCAGGAGGACACACCACATGTATGAGAAGATAACCTGACCACAATAAGGACATCATGGCTGGTTATCAGAAGGGCACTACATGTAAGAAAAAACAACCCCTGACCACAATAAGGACATCATGGCTGGTTATCAGGAGGGACACTACATGATAAGATAACCCACACAAAGGACGCATGGCTGGTTATCAGGAGGACACTACATGTATGAGAAGATAACCTGACCACAATAAGGACATCATGGCTGGTTATCAGGAGGACACTAAAACCCCAAAAAAAAACATGATAGAATGAGAAGATAACCTGACCACAATAAGGACATCATGGCTGGTTATCAGGAGGACACTACATGTATGAGAAGATAACCCGACCACAATAAGGACATCATGGCTGGTTATCAGGAGGACACTACATGTATGAGAAGATACACCACACAATAAGGACATCATGGCTGGTTATCAGGAGAGACCACATGTATGAGAAGATAACCCGACCACAATAAGGACACATGGCTGGTTATCAGGAGGACACTACATGTATGAGAAGATAACCCGACCACAATAAGGACATCATGGCTGGTTATCAGGAGGACACTACATGTATGAGAAGATAACCCGACCACAATAAGGACATCATGGCTGGTTATCAGGAGGGGAACTACATGTATGAGAAGATAACCCGACCACAATAAGGACATCATGGCTGGTTATCAGGAGGACACCACATGTATGAGCCAAGGACACATGGCTGGTTATCAGGAGCACAATGTATGAGAAGATAACCCGACCACAAAAACATCACACAAGGACATCATGGCTGGTTATCAGGAGGGGACACTACATGTATGAGAAGATAACCCGACCACAATAAGGACATCATGGCTGGTTATCAGGAGGACACTACATGTATGAGAAGATAACCTGACCACAATAAGGACATCATGGCTGGTTATCAGGAGGGGACACTACATGTATGAGAAGATAACCTGACCACAATAAGGACATCATGGCTGGTTATCAGGAGGACACTACATGTATGAGAAGATAACCTGACCACAATAAGGACATCATGGCTGGTTATCAGGAGGGGCACTACATGTATGAGAAGATAACCTGACCACAATAAGGACATCATGGCTGGTTATCAGGAGGGACACTACATGTATGAGAAGACCCATAAGGACACACACAAAAACCGACCACAATAAGGACATCATGGCTGGTTATCAGGAGGGACACTACATGTATGAGAAGATAACCCGACCACAATAAGGACATCATGGCTGGTTATCAGGAGGACACTACGAAAACCCCAAAAAAGGGGACACACATGTATGAGAAGATAACCCGACCACAATAAGGACATCATGGCTGGTTATCAGGCCAGGAGGGGACCACGACCACAAAAGGACACAGGCTGGTACACGAGACACTACATGTATGAGAAGATAACCCGACCACAATAAGGACATCATGGCTGGACAGAGACCAAAAACCCCCAAAAATCATGGCTGGTTATCAGGAGGACACTACATGTATGAGAAGATAACCCCACCACAAAAAAAACACCACGGACAGGAGGCACACACATAAGGACCCACAATAAGGACCGACAACATGGCTGGTTATCAGGAGAGACACTACATGTATGAGAAGATAACCTGACCACAATAAGGACATCATGGCTGGTTATCAGGAGGACACTACATGTATGAGAAGATAACCTGACCACAATAAGGACATCATGGCTGGTTATCAGGAGGGGACACTACATGTATGAGAAGATAACCTGACCACAATAAGGACATCATGGCTGGTTATCAGGAGGGCACTACATGTATGAGAAGATAACCCAGACACAATAAGGACGACATGGCTGGTTATCAGGAGAGACACTACATGTATGAGAAGATAACCTGACCACAATAAGGACATCATGGCTGGTTATCAGGAGGACACTACATGTATGAGAGAGAGATAACCCGACCACAATAAGGACATCATGGCTGGTTATCAGGAGGGCACTACATGTATGAGAAGATAACCTGACCACAATAAGGACATCATGGCTGGTTATCAGGGGAACACTACATGTATGAGAAGATAACCCGACCACAATAAGGACATCATGGCTGGTTATCAGGAGGACACTACATGTATGAGAAGATAACCCGACCACAATAAGGACATCATGGCTGGTTATCAGGAGGACACTACATGTATGAGAAGATAACCCGACCACAATAAGGACATCATGGCTGGTTATCAGGAGGACACTACATGTATGAGAAGATAACCCGACCACAATAAGGACATCATGGCTGGTTCCCACCATCAGGAGGGACACTACATGTATGAGAAGATAACCCGACCACAATAAGGACATCATGGCTGGTTATCAGGAGGACACTACATGTATGAGAAGATAACCCGACCACAATAAGGACATCATGGCTGGTTATCAGGAGGGACACTACATGTATGAGAAGATAACCCGACCACAATAAGGACATCATGGCTGGTTATCAGGAGGACACTACATGTATGAGAAGATAACCCGACCACAATAAGGACATCATGGCTGGTTATCAGGAGGGGCACTACATGTATGACAAGATAACCCGACCACAATAAGGACATCATGGCTGGTTATCAGGAGGACACTACATGTATGAGAAGATAACCCGACCACAATAAGGACATCATGGCTGGTTATCAGGAGGGACACTACATGTATGAGAAGATAACCCGACCACAATAAGGACATCATGGCTGGTTATCAGGAGGGACACTACATGTATGAGAAGATAACCCGACCACAATAAGGACATCATGGCTGGTTATCAGGAGGACACACAGAGAGAAGACAACCCCACCACAAAAGGACACCATGGCTGGTTATCAGGAGGACACTACATGTATGAGAAGATAACCCGACCACAATAAGGACATCATGGCTGGTTATCAGGAGGGGGGGACTACATGTAAGACAAGATAACCCGACCACAATAAGGACATCATGGCTGGTTATCCAGGAGGGACACTACATGTATGAGACGCCAACCCCCCACAAAAGGACATCATGGCTGGTTATCAGGAGGACACTACATGTATGAGAAGATAACCCGACCACAATAAGACACACGGAAGAAAAAGGACATCATGGCTGGTTATCAGGAGGGGACACTACATGTATGAGAAGATAACCCGACCACAATAAGGACATCATGGCTGGTTATCAGGAGGACACTACAGTATAGAAGATAACCCGACCACAATAAGGACATCATGGCTGGTTATCAGGAGGGACACTACATGTATGAGAAGATAACCGACGAACCACAATAAGGACATCATGGCTGGTTATCAGGAGGGACACTACATGTATGAGAAGATAACCCGACCACAATAAGGACATCATGGCTGGTTATCAGGAGGACACTACATGTATGAGAAGATAACCCGACCACAATAAGGACATCATGGCTGGTTATCAGGAGGGACACTACATGTATGAGAAGATAACCCGACCACAATAAGGACATCATGGCTGGTTATCAGGAGGACACTACATGTATGAGAAGATAACCCGACCACAATAAGGACATCATGGCTGGTTATCAGGAGGGGACACTACATGTATGAGAAGATAACCCGACCACAATAAGGACATCATGGCTGACAGACACGAGGGACACTACATGTATGAGAAGAAACCCGACCAAAAAGGACATCATGGCTGGTTATCAGGAGGGGACACTACATGTATGAGAAGATAACCCGACCACAATAAGGACATCATGGCTGGTTATCAGGAGGGACACAACATGTAAGAAAAGAAAACCCGACAAAAAAAAAGGACACAGGCGGTACAGGAGGGGACACTACAGTATGAGAAGATAACCCGACCACAATAAGGACATCATGGCTGGTTATCAGGAGGGACACTACATGTATGAGAAGATAACCCGACCACAATAAGGACATCATGGCTGGTTATCAGGAGGAACAACAAAAAAAAAAAAAAAAAAAAAAAAAAAAGGACATCATGGCTGGTTATCAGGAGGACACTACATGTATGAGAAGACAACCCGACCACAATAAGGACATCATGGCTGGTTATCAGGAGGGGACACTACATGTATGAGAAGATAACCCGACCACAATAAGGACATCATGGCTGGGTTTCTGACAAGTCCCAGACCAAAGAACCATTGGCAACTGATCAAGAAAACAGACTGTCACTGCTATGATGTTTAGAGAAAAATCTATAAAACTCTGTACATTTTTTAACTTATTTGTATTTGCAAAAATGTTTATTGTTTTGTTGTCTACACATTTAAGTATGGTTGTATTTGTGGGAACATCGCTTCATGGCATATTTAGAGGATATGTCAAAAATGTTTGATATGGTTCCCACCCCTGTGATTCCGCACCTATCTTTAGAATGAGGTCCCCTAAAAAGAATAAAGAGATGGCACTCCATGGTGCAGGCAGCCCTGTTTCATATGAAGACCGTATAACAGAGCTCAACTGTTTCCCTAATCATGCCATTCATATGACAGCCAGCTCGGGGTGTAGTCAGGGGACTGCCCTTCTAGAGATAGGTATAATTCAGAGAAACGGGACTTGAATCTTTCAAGTCCTTTTTCCATATCCTATAGATAAGATGAAGATTGTGGTCCAAAGTATGTTAGTTCTGAGTATAAAACATTTAGGGACATTTTGGAAAGAATTTCCCTTTAAAACTATAAATTGATACCAATTCTTCCATGTATAAGCTATTGTGGAAATTCCATTACATTCTGCTAAACAGGAATAGATCTCGGCCGTAGTGTTTAGCTGCAGACAGATCTGTTGCTGTTTATTGTGTTACATTCCTGATGTTTCATTCATCTGACAAGGTCGGCATGTACTGTAATTACAGGCCGCAGAACACAATTTTCTGTCCGTGACTTTGGGGTCAGGCTGGACTGTTGCTATGGGCTGTAATCGCCTCTTCCCCGGTTAAATTGTGAATGCACAGCAAAGTCACCAAACATAACAATTTCTTTCTTTGCTATGATATTTGGCCTCCTTCTACATAATTACATATCAGTTCTCCATTGTCGCCTTCTGTTACATAATTACACAATGTCAGGTTACATTCCGAATTCATTCTTACAATATCAGCTTGTATTATAGTATCTATGGTTAATGGTAAAAAACGAGTACAAGTCATACCTCAAAAAAGCAAATGAGGGGGCTCGATATACTTTGTTCATTCTAAGGCTGTATTCACATGACCTTTATTCACCCCTGCTTTGCACCTGTGGGGCACCCATATTCATGGATACCTCTTGAGTCTATGAGGGATTCATAAAAAATAAGCAGAAATAGACATTTTTTTGATGGACTGTAAGAAAAATGGGCATATTAATTGCTTAGATGAAATGAGTGCCCCAGATTTACTCTTGTAGTTATGACTAGACACGGGCGTAAATGTGGCTTATCTTTTTGTGCAATGCGTGGCATCTTGACACATCTAGTTTGGGTGAAAATGTTTTGACTTGCTAGATAAGTGGATGCAGATTCTCAGGAGAATGGGGCAAGTCTTACATGTGTGATGATGCACCAAAATGTGCCAGGATTGTGGAATAAAATTCTGTCTCAAAGCCAACTAAAAGGTGGTATAAATGTAGGGGCATAAAAGGTTTCTTTGTGCAGATTGACAGTTTTCTTTATAGCTTCTGTGCCGCCCTCGCCACTTTGGCAAAAACCGGGCGTGGTGAGGTCAGGCAGGGGCAATATAGCATAAATGATGTGTGAAATGTACACCAGCCATGAGCTATGCTATACATTACCCCTCCAAGCACACGGACCAGCGGAGGCCATGGGTCATGTATGAGGAGGCATGTGCCAGCAGAGGACCTATGAAGACTGGCATGAGGAACGCTTACCTTCATAAAACTGGGCCATAGACTAGACAGTGTAAAGATTAATTATCCAGTATCCGCCACTGTGATAAATCTGGCACTGTTAAACTATTAGTGTTCGTTAAAAAAAGGCTGTCACAGAGGCGTTTTTGGTGCTCATGTGAATAAAGCCTTCGCCTTTGTAGTCAGTGAGTGAGAAGTTAAGAACTTGGGTGCAGCTCTGTTTATGCCAAGCAATACAGAACGGCATCAAATCAATATTAATGCACAGCGCCTTAGTAATAGCTATAAAGCTCTATTGTATCCTTGTCTCTTATATGGCATAGGCTGTTATGAGACTGTAAAGGTACAAGATACAGTGGGGTATCGCTGCCAGAACAACCAGGGGGCCTTTTTTTATTTTTTTGTGTCTCTCATTTCTTGGGCCCAGATTATTGCACAAAGTCTTTTTCTTCTTTAGTTCTGATTAAATAGGTTAGCAATGATGTATTTATCTAGAGGATAGTATCTCATATGGCTGATATCAAAGCTAACGTTACATAAGGGGCCGCAATTCAGGCAATAAAATTCAACTTTAGTTGTTTTTACGTATATGCCGGACGTCAGGAGATGTGGTGTTATAAATCATTACAATTCTTTGTGGGTTAGTCTTGGCCGCCTACAGTAATAATCCTGCAGATAAGCGCTCACTGACCCCGTGACCCTCTTAGTCTATTTACTTTGTCATGGTTGACAATGTGGTATAAATCATGGCGGCTGCTTTACTGGGTGCAGCACATGCTATATCTTATCAGCCACAATAAGGCATTTACCACATCTCTCCCCACATGAGACTTCATCAGGTATTACTCTCCTAATGTGTTTCCACACAGGAAGCAAATAGCCATGATAACTATTAGATACCCCGTATGGTTGTCATAAACCCTCAACTAATACACTTCACAGCCTCTGCAGTTTCCACCGTTATCTGCCACTTATTACAGGAACACTTCTATACAAGTCCTAGCAGCAACCTCCAAGCCTTCACCTGCAGAGACGCGGTTTCCTTCTGTCACTAGGCTGGGGTATGAAGGATACACATAAGATCCATGACTCAGTGGCAACTCCACCAAATATACACCACGGCTCCACTGCTTTGTTGCATTTTCATCAGACTTTTATGAGAGACAACTTTTGCATGAGTGTGCTGTCGCAGATCCATCCAATTTCCAATAACTATTATTATTGAGGATTGGAGTGCGATTTGGTTATTTTTTTAATGCACATTCATGTGATTCGACATCATTGTGACTCAGTATTTAGCACTTTTGCAATTCAGCACCCAAATCTCAAGTTCACAAATGACCAGGGTAACATATGCAAGAAGCTTGACTGTTCTCCACGGGCTTGGGTGGGTTTCATCTAAGTATTCTACCCTCCTTCACTCCACCGTTTACTGACCTTTAAGGGATTGTCCCACCTCTCATTGCATTGATCATACAAAATTATTGCTCCCCGATTACTTGCCTCCAGTGAAGAGTTCTGACTTTTACCTACATAGTATGCTGCCCCCTGTTGTTTACAAGATGTAGCAATGTGCATGTCCACCTGCTTAGCTGAGTGCTAGCGGACACACATTTTCAGTCAGGTTATGTTCACATCTCTGCCAAGTGTCCACCTGGCACGGATCCATCAGAAATCACTGAATGAAAAAGTGTTGCAAGCCCAACTTTTGGGTCCGGTGATTTAAAAAACGGATACCTGAAGAACTGATTCACTGATCTGTTTTTGTCAGTTTTTTTTATTCTGCAGGGGAAATAGGAAGGGGCTATATTGTCAGCTGCCAGAGGGGAAGGAGACTGATTCTGCCAGAGCCCACGCTTACCAGCAGCACCAAGGGGTGTAGATGGAAGCAGAAATGATAAAAAAGGTATTTTTATGCAAGAAACACAGCATTACTTAGAAGAACTATAAACAGCCTTTCGGGAATTTTGGTATAAAAATGACCAGATAATCCAGAAGTTGGTAATCCAGCGGCCGTCTGCTCCTCCAGATAATTAGGATTCTTCTGTTTTATTTTCTAGATTTTTTACACTTGGTGACAAGCCGGCCACTATGAATCGCGTTGTGTCTTTTACTGTGCAGGGAGTAATGGTTTCCCTTTTCTGCGCCTGGTTTCCTGCATCGCTGCCATTTCCTGATCAAAGCCCCCTAGGTCTGCAGCTCTCTGACAAAGACCTTTTATTTCCTTTCCAGAGAAAGCTGCTGTTTGTGGCTCCTGCTCCAGCCCTGGGAGCGAGCCGTGCCCTGCGGATGAGAGAAAAAACACACAAGAAGCCTCCAAACAATTTTTATTTTTCTTCAGGGAAAAGCATAACATAAGTGAGTGCAGAAGAATGTCCTGTGGATTTGCTGCCAAGCCGTGCTGCTCCTCCTTGTCTTATTTTTCTTGCTAATGGCAAAGGAACCGAGGTGTGCCAGCCGCCCTGGGTACTGTCTGGTTCTGACGCCATGCCAGGAGTTATGTCCAATGCCAATCCCCGCTGTGCTGACGACCCCCGCCCCCCGTTTATCGATTGCCTCCTGGGCGAGGGTGGGAGTAATGAGGTCACACAGAGCTGCAGTGTGCATCCCAGCAAGTACACTTTATTACAGGCCTGTTGATTGCCCCTGCTGTGGTGACAACGCCTGGCAGGAAAGCATGCTGGGAATAAAACCCTTTTCGCGGCTGGAAAAACAAAACAGAGACATTTATTTGGAAATGAATGACTGCCGTACAGCCAGGCCCCATGTAGTTTACATGTTACTGCGCTTGTGCTAAAATGACATCTTTATACCCGCTGGACCAAACCAAAAAGTCAGGTGATTATTATTATCGACAGCCCATTATCTTCTAAAAACAACATAGCGTGAAGCATTCTACACTACAGCCGCACGTCTCTACTTTTAAAGGGGTACTCAGATTAAAACCAGTTTTATTATCCATTGCAGAAGCGTGGCAAAGCTTTTCTTCCCTGGCACAGTTAGCTACCCTGAATACCTGTGACATGACAGTGGCTTGTTGTCACTGTCCACAACATCCAGCATGGAGGGCACATTCCTCTACAAACCCCCCATATATTAGTTATATCTCTAAAAATTGAACTGTTGTTATCTCTTACTTCTACTTACCTGATGGAATCAAGCATGGCAAAGGTGTCAGTCATCTATATAGAATGTGTATTGTCCTCTGTTGTCAGTCATTTAAGGGGAGAGGCCGACTGTAGGACAGGTGACTACAATCTATTACTATCTGTTATCAGCCATGTCAGGAGAGGAGAGGCCGACTGTAGGACAGGGGAATACAATCTATTACTATCTGTTATCAGCCATGTCAGGAGGGGAGAGGCCGACTGTAGGACAGGGGAATACAATCTATTAGTATCTGTTATCAGCCATGTCAGGAGGTGAGAGGCCGACTGTAGGACAGGGGAATACAATCTATTACTATCTGTTATCAGCCATGTCAGGAGGGGAGAGGCCGACTGTAGGACAGGTGACTACAATCTATTACTATCTGTTATCAGCCATGTCAGGAGAGGAGAGGCCGACTGTAGGACAGGGGAATACAATCTATTACTATCTGTTATCAGCCATGTCAGGAGGGGAGAGGCCGACTGTAGGACAGGGGAATACAATCTATTAGTATCTGTTATCAGCCATGTCAGGAGGTGAGAGGCCGACTGTAGGACAGGGGAATACAATCTATTACTATCTGTTATCAGCCACGTCAGGAGGGGAGAGGCCGACTGTAGGACAGGGGAATACAATCTATTACTATCTGTTATCTGCCATGTCAGGAGAGGAGAGGCCGACTGTAGGACAGGGGAATACAATCTATTACTATCTGTTATCAGCCATGTCAGGAGGGGAGAGGCCGACTGTAGGACAGGGGAATACAATCTATTGCTATCTGTTATCAGCCATGTCAGGAGGGGAGAGGCCGACTGTAGGACAGGGGAATACAATCTATTACTATCTGTTATCAGCCATGTCAGGAGGGGAGAGGCCGACTGTAGGACAGGGGAATACAATCTATTAGTATCTGTTATCAGCCATGTCAGGAGGTGAGAGGCCGACTGTAGGACAGGGGAATACAATCTATTACTATCTGTTATCAGCCATGTCAGGAGGGGAGAGGCCGACTGTAGGACAGGGGAATACAATCTATTACTATCTGTTATCAGCCCGTCGGAGAGGAGAGGCTGACTGTAGGACAGGGGAATACAATCTATTACTATCTGTTATCAGCCATGTCAGGAGGTGAGAGGCCGACTGTAGGACAGGAGAATACAATCTATTACTATCTGTTATCAGCCATGTCAGGAGGGGAGAGGCCGACTGTAGGACAGGGGAATACAATCTATTACTATCTGTTATCAGCCACGTCAGGAGGAGAGGCCGACTGTAGGACAGGGGAATACAATCTATTACTATCTGTTATCAGCCATGTCAGGAGGGGAGAGGCCGACTGTAGGACAGGGGAATACAATCTATTACTATCTGTTATCAGTCATGTCAGGAGGGGAGACCGACTGTAGGACAGGGGAATACAATCTATTACTATCTGTTATCAGCCACGTCAGGAGGGGAGAGGCCGACTGTAGGACAGGGGAATACAATCTATTACTATCTGTTATCAGCCATGTCAGGGAGGGGAGAGGCCGACTGTAGGACAGGTGACTACAATCTATTACTATCTGTTATCAGCCATGTCAGGAGGGGAGAGGCCGACTGTAGGACAGGTGACTACAATCTATTACTATCTGTTATCAGCCATGTCAGGAGAGGAGAGGCCGACTGTAGGACAGGGGAATACAATCTATTACTATCTGTTATCAGCCATGTCAGGAGAGGAGAGGCCGACTGTAGGACAGGTGAATACAATCTATTACTATCTGTTATCAGCCATGTCAGGAGGGAGGAGAGGCCGACTGTAGGACAGGGGAATACAATCTATTACTATCTGTTATCAGCCATGTCAGGAGGGGAGAGGCCGACTGTAGGACAGGGGAATACAATCTATTACTATCTGTTATCAGTCATGTCAGGAGGGGAGAGGCCGACTGTAGGACAGGGGAATACAATCTATTACTATCTGTTATCAGCCATGTCAGGAGGGGAGAGGCCGACTGTAGGACAGGGGAATACAATCTATTACTATCTGTTATCAGCCATGTCAGGAGGGAGAGGCCGACTGTAGGACAGGGGAATACAATCTATTACTATCTGTTATCTGCCGTGTCAGGAGGGGAGAGGCCGACTGTAGGACAGGGGAATACAATCTATTACTATCTGTTATCAGCCATGTCAGGAGGGGAGAGGCCGACTGTAGGACAGGGGAATACAATCTATTACTATCTGTTATCAGCCATGTCAGGAGGGGAGAGGCCGACTGTAGGACAGGGGAATACAATCTATTACTATCTGTTATCAGCCATGTCAGGAGGGAGAGGCCGACTGTAGGACAGGGGAATACAATCTATTACTATCTGTTATCTGCCGTGTCAGGAGGGGAGAGGCCGACTGTAGGACAGGGGAATACAATCTATTACTATCTGTTATCAGCCATGTCAGGAGGGGAGAGGCCGACTGTAGGACAGGGGAATACAATCTATTACTATCTGTTATCAGCCATGTCAGGAGGGGAGAGGCCGACTGTAGGACAGGGGAATACAATCTATTACTATCTGTTATCAGCCATGTCAGGAGAGGAGAGGCCGACTGTAGGACAGGTGACTACAATCTATTACTATCTGTTATCAGCCATGTCAGGAGGGGAGAGGCCGACTGTAGGACAGGGGAATACAATCTATTACTATCTGTTATCAGCCATGTCAGGAGAGGAGAGGCCGACTGTAGGACAGGGGAATACAATCTATTACTATCTATTATCAGCCGTGTCAGGAGGGGAGAGGCCGACTGTAGGACAGGTGAATACAATCTATTACTATCTGTTATCACCTATGTTGTATTCCAAACAAGATGGTTGAGAAAAGAATAACTAGCAGGAGGATAGAGACAATAAAAAAAGAACAGAATTGCAGGTAACCCGTGTCCTGGCGAGATACTCTGGAGAAGCGCTGGTTGTTGGAATAGACATTGAAGCTATTAAGTGAGCTGTTTTAGGAGCAATTGCTGTTACTCTGTGTTTGCTCCTCCTGACTCATATACAGGAATATACAGCTCCACTAACCTCTCTATTTCTTCCACAACCCTGTCACTTTAGATGGAATTTAAGGAGCATTTGCAGAACTGAGTAGGAAGAAGAGAACAGAACATTGGCTGCATCTACAGCCGCCCATAGTAACATCAGTCCATTAAGTCCCTGTACTTGGTAGATGAATATAGGTTATGAAGTAGAGGGACAAAAAAATAATAAAGTGTGTTGGAAATGACTTTCCATCAAAAACAACTTTTCCATAACTTTCCTTTTCCTGTTTGTATCACACATAAAAGCTTTGAAAATATATTTGGCAAAAACAGGACAATTGACTCAAAAGTTCTGTTCCCTGATTAGCAGGGATGATTCACGTGGCGGGCGAGTTTCTGCTCGCGATTAATACACCGGGACATTTATGTGTTTTTCAGAACTAGAAATGTTTTGACTAGTTATAGGTCAGTTATTTTTAGCAGCTGGTTCAAGGGGTTTTAGGCACTAAAAGTCACCAGATATCACAATCACATTTCACGTCTTATACTCCAATCACATCCAAAGCTGTGTGCATAAGTCTGATGGTTGACGCTGATACTGAATGACCCCTGCTGGTTCGGTGTCTTCGTAGGATAGAAGCCCAAGAAGCTGGAAAGCCACAGATTGAACACCACTGCCATATTTATGGTTAACTGTGTTGAATGGCGTGGGAAGGAGAGTTTGTACCAGATGTGTACAGATAATCCCTACGTCTTTACAATCACGGAGCATAGTCACCAAACTGCTTATAGTTTCCAAGTGAGAAAAAGAAGCATCTTGAATATAAAAAAAAAAAAAAATCCTCCTTGTGTGTGCAGAGCTGTTGTTCACCATGGTTACAGACTACAAACAGACCCTCTGTAGTCTGATGTAGCAGTCCATTTCAGCACTTTTGTACTATTTATAGGACAGGGGTACTGAGCAGGCTTTAGTAATGCTTCACTAGGTAAAGCTTGTGGCCTGAAATGAACAGTAAGACTAGGTTCACACTACTGTTATTAATGTCTGTTGCTCTCATCCGTCATAGGGATTAACTGTTTTAGGATGCGAGCAATGGGCATTAACCTTTGGAAGCGACTGAGCTTCCTCTGTCTGGTGTCCGCTTGCATTCACTCTCATATTAAAAAACATTATTGAAGCTTTTTTCTATCTTCGATCTGTCAGCATGTTTTTTACTTTTCTAATGGAAGAAAAAGTCCTGCGTGCAAAAGAAAGAAGAGACAATAAAGTGCCCGTCGGATTATTTACATTATAGTCAATGGGAATGGACACAGACAGAGGGGGCTCCATCACTGTTAAAGTCTGTTGCTCTCATCCTATGAGATAGTGTGAAGGTCCCTTAAAGATGTCTTCTTTGCAAACTTTGTAGAGCTATTTACATCCAGATTTATTATTCGTTAGTGGAAAGACAAGATCCCAAAATAAATTAAAGGGGTTATCCAGCTTCCAAAAATGATCTGCAAATACATCCACAGCAGTGCTAAAATCCTCACTACTCCCTTTCAAAGGCTCCATAAGGGAACAGTGAGGATTTAGTACTGCTGTGAATGTATTTGTAGATCATTTTTGGAAGCTGGATAACTCCTTTAAGACTTCAGACCCTAAACTTATTCAGACCCTATACAGTACCACTAAAATAAATTCAAACCCCAGACCAGACCACTAAAAATAACCAGACCCCAGACCAGTCCCCAAAATGAATTAAGACCCCACATCATAAACTCATTCAGACTCCTTACACTCCAGATGAGACTCCAAAACTCATTGAGACCGTATACGATGCCGCTAACATTCAAACTCCAAATAAATCAGAGCTCATGTAAAACGACATTATTATTGATGTACTGGAGTGATATTTTATTTTTTTCAGCAATTACTACTCCCTCCCCCCCCCACCTTAAAGGTCAGTCTTGTCGTGGAGATGGTGGAGACTTTAACTGCGATGCAGATATCGTCACCTGCAGATTAGGGCTCATTTCACTACACAGAATATAGCTGAGCTCTTTTACAGTGGGCACTGATGGTTCTGACGCCATGTCTCATCAGTCTAGAAAGCGCTCAATGGGTGGAAATTTTCCAGTGGCTGATTGGGAAGAGAGTAGCATCTCGGTGACAGCAGGAAGACTCATAGTGACACTTAGGAGTAGAAATCCATCGTGTAAAGCTGAAATCAATAGCCATAACTAATATTAATGATGATTACCCGGCTTCATACTGCCCGGCTGCACAGAATGAATGTGGTTAGAGAGATATTAGCAGCTGCACCATGCACAGGGGAGAAGCTCAGCAAACCCAGATCTGAGGGGAAGACAGGAAAGGCTCCGAAGAATATTACAAACACCCAAATAGAGCCCCTAAGAGTTGCCCAATGCATCTGGTACTGGTAGGCACCACCGCCGCCTCCACTACACAGTCCCCAGAAGCTCTGATGGGTCACAGAGGGCACAGCTTTTCTAAATATAAAGTGGGGTTTTCCTCTTAGCTGGCCAGAAGAGATCACTTGATATGTATTTCTTTATTTATTATGCTTACTTATATAGCGCCATCATATTCCACAGCGCTTTACAGACATTGACAGTCACTGTCCCATATAGGGCTCACAATCTACATTCCCTATCAGTATGTCTTTGGAGTGTAGGAGGAAACCAGAGTACCCAGAGGAAACCCACACAAGCACGGGGAGAACATACAAACTCCTTGCAGATGTTGTCCTTGGCAGGATTCGAACCCAGGCCTCCAGCGCTGCAAGGCTGCAGTGCTAACCACTGACCATACACTGTACACCTGTACAGTACTAAAATAAAGGTACATGGAAGGAAGTCTGGAACCCCTCTGCTGGTACTATTGTGTGGTCGCTTAGGTAGCAGCCACCAGCAAAGCTATAATAGAGCTACAGTGCTACAAAAGTGTCAGTCGCCAATTTACAACTATTTAATAGCAATTGTAACTAAACAGACCATGTGCCCCAATTATCAGGCTACATGCACATGAATGTGTGCATCTTCGGATACGTGGGAAAACAGCACAGATGGCACATGGATAATATGCGGTCCTTGCACTCCATGGACTCATTTATTCATTCATTTTCATGTAGCGAGCCCAGGTCGTGAAATGGATAGGTATAAGACCTGTCCTGAGTTTTTCCTCAGGCTCTCGGCCCTCTACATGGACCCCTGGTAATACACAGGCGTGTATATGGGGCCTCAGAAAATAAGCACAAGTTTGCGGGCATGGAGCCTTAGTGTATTATTGTCCTGTATCCAAGTGTGTCATTATCCTGTACTTCAAGTGTCACTGTCATTATCCTCTACTTCAAGTGTCACCATCATTTTCCTGTACCCCCAAGTGTCAGCCTGTCATTATCTTGTACCCCGAGTGTCAGCCTGTCATTATCCTGTACCCTGAGTGTCAGCCTGTCATTATCCTGTACCCCCAGTGTCAGCCTGTCATTATCCCGTACCCCCAAGTGTCAGCCTGTCATTACCGACCCCTCCCTGCACGTACCCCCCCAGTGTCAGCCTGTCATTATCCTGTACCCCCAAGTGTCAGCCTGTCATTATCCTGTACCCCCGAGTGTCAGCCTGTCATTATCCTGTACCCCCAGTGTCAGCCTGTCATTATCCTGTACCCCCAGTGTCAGCCTGTCATTATCCTGTACCCCGAGTGTCAGCCTGTCATTATCCTGTACCCCCGAGTGTCAGCCTGTCATTATCCTGTACCCCCGAGTGTCAGCCTGTCATTATCCTGTACCCCCAGTGTCAGCCTGTCATTATCCTGTACCCCCAGTGTCAGCCTGTCATTATCCTGTACCCCGAGTGTCAGCCTGTCATTATCCTGTACCCCGAGTGTCAGCCTGTCATTATCCTGTACCCCCGAGTGTCAGCCTGTCATTATCCTGTACCCCCAGTGTCAGCCTGTCATTATCCTGTACCCCCAGGGTCAGCCTGTCATTATCCCCCCCGAGTGTCAGCCTGTCATTATCCTGTATCCCCCAGTGTCAGCCTGTCATTATCCCGTACCCCCAGTGTCAGCCTGTCATTGTCCCGCACCCCCAGTGTCAGCCTGTCATTATCCTGTACCCCCGAGTGTCAGCCTGTCATTATCCTGTACCCCAAGTGTCAGCCTGTCATTATCCTGTACCCCCAGTGTCAGCCTGTCATCCTGTACCCCGAGTGTCAGCCTGTCATTACCCTGTACCCCGAGTGTCAGCCTGTCATTATCCTGTACCCCCGAGTGTCAGCCTGTCATTATCCTGTACCCCCAGTGTCAGCCTGTCATTATCCTGTACCCCCAGTGTCAGCCTGTCATTATCCTGTACCCCGAGTGTCAGCCTGTCATTATCCTGTACCCCCAGTGTCAGCCTGTCATTACCCTGTACCCCCAGTGTCAGCCTGTCATTATCCTGTACCCCCAGTGTCAGCCTGTCATTACCCTGTACCCCCAGTGTCAGCCTGTCATTATCCTGTACCCCCAGTGTCAGCCTGTCATTATCCTGTACCCCCAGTGTCAGCCTGTCATTATCCTGTACCCCCAGTGTCAGCCTGTCATTATCCTGTACCCCCAGTGTCAGCCTGTCATTATCCCGTACCCCCAGTGTCAGCCTGTCATTATCCTGTACCCCAAGTGTCAGCCTGTCATTATCCTGTACCCCCAGTGTCAGCCTGTCATTATCCTGTACCCCCAGTGTCAGCCTGTCATTATCCTGTACCCCCAGTGTCAGCCTGTCATTATCCTGTACCCCCAGTGTCAGCCTGTCATTATCCTGTACCCCCGAGTGTCAGCCTGTCATTATCCTGTACCCCCAGTGTCAACCTGTCATTATCCTGTACCCCCAGTGTCAGCCCGTCATTATCCTGTACCCCCAGTGTCAGCCTGTCATTACCCTGTACCCCCAGTGTCAGCCTGTCATTATCCCGTACCCCCAGTGTCAGCCTGTCATTATCCTGTACCCCGAGTGTCAGCCTGTCATTATCCTGTACCCCCAGTGTCAGCCTGTCATTATCCTGTACCCCCCGAGTGTCAGCCTGTCATTTTCCTGTACCCCGAGTGTCAGCCTGTCATTATCCCGTACACCCAGTGTCAGCCTGTCATTATCCTGTACCCCCTGTGTCAGCCTGTCATTATCCTGTACCCCCAGTGTCAGCCTGTCATTATCCTGTACCCCCAGTGTCAGCCTGTCATTATCCTGTACCCCCAGTGTCAGCCTGTCATTATCCCATACCCCCAGTGTCAGCCTGTCATTATCCTGTACCCTGAGTGTCAGCCTGTCATTATCCTGTACCCTGAGTGTCAGCCTGTCATTATCCTGTACCCTGAGTGTCAGCCTGTCATTATCCTGTACCCCCAGTGTCAGCCTGTCATTATCCTGTACCCCCCAGTGTCAGTCTGTCATTACCCTGTACCCCCAGTGTCAGCCTGTCATTATCCCGTACCCCCAGTGTCAGCCTGTCATTATCCTGTACCCCCAGTGTCAGCCTGTCATTATCCTGTACCCCCAGTGTCAGCCTGTCATTATCCTGTACCCCGAGTGTCAGCCTGTCATTATCCTGTACCCCCAGTGTCAGCCTGTCATTATCCTGTACCCCCGAGTGTCAGCCTGTCATTATCCTGTACCCCGAGTGTCAGCCTGTCATTATCCCGTACACCCAGTGTCAGCCTGTCATTATCCCGTACCCCCTGTGTCAGCCTGTCATTATCCTGTACCCCCAGTGTCAGCCTGTCATTATCCTGTACCCCCAGTGTCAGCCTGTCATTATCCTGTACCCCCAGTGTCAGCCTGTCATTATCCTGTACCCCCCAGTGTCAGCCTGTCATTATCCTGTACCCCCAGTGTCAGCCTGTCATTATCCTGTACCCCCCAGTGTCAGTCTGTCATTACCCTGTACCCCCAGTGTCAGCCTGTCATTATCCCGTACCCCCAGTGTCAGCCTGTCATTATCCTGTACCCCCAGTGTCAGCCTGTCATTATCCTGTACCCCCAGTGTCAGCCTGTCATTATCCTGTACCCCCAGTGTCAGCCTGTCATTATCCTGTACCCCCAGTGTCAGCCTGTCATTACCCTGTACCCCCAGTGTCAGCCTGTCATTATCCCGTACCCCCAGTGTCAGCCTGTCATTATCCTGTACCCCTGAGTGTCAGCCTGTCATTATCCTGTACCCCGAGTGTCAGCCTGTCATTATCCTGTACCCCCCAAGTATCAGAGTGTGAGCACATCTAGTTCTAGGACATGTGCAACAACCACTGACTTTACATGTTTCTTACTGGTTTTCCTGCCTGCTCCCTTGAGATGTACTGTGCTTCTTATTAATGAGACAAGTCTGTAAGTGTCAGTGAAGTGGAGGGGCGTCCTGTTAATAGGGTAACATCACTCGACAGGTGTTTGCTATTTAATTAGATTTTTACATTACAAGTTCTGACTCCAAACCCCATAGTTACATTTAAATCGGAAATCAATTAGTAGATGAGAGTTAATGATGCAGAGCAACCTTTTCTAGTTCCACTCCCTCACTGCACAGACTAGGAGAGGACACTTACTACTTTTGTGTTTTCTCCATCCAGATTAATCTGCAAAAACAACTCTGAAAATGCAGAGGAACATAAAATAAACTCTACAAATGAAAGGCAATCGCTGGGATGTGAAGAAAGAGACATGCATTGACCTAATGTAATGCTGCAGTACTTCATGAAGAAAATTATATGAGTCTTGAAAGCATAAGTCTCAAGCTATCCACCGAGTCTGTAAGTAATCTAGAACTAAAACTCTCTGTTATTTATTAGCTTCATTATCTCGCTGACTACTCTATTCATTTCAGTATTGGTTACAGTAGTAAGAGGCTAGCATTACTATAGCCCTTTACTTCCTCCCTGCTGAGAAATAGATAAGTAGATAAATAATGAGAGAGATAGAGAGATAAAGCTAAAATATCTTACCTCAATAGGAAATAATATGCTGTGTGTCTGTAAAAAAATTGCTAGTTAATAAAGTCTTGAGATTACAGCAGCATGTGCACTATTTCAAGCAAGCAGTTCTGCCGTGTGAAAAAGGTAAAAGGAGGGAGTAATGTGAAATAGCAAACTGTAGAGACAGTGACCATGAACAGGCTGCAGAGGAGAGGTCTGCACAAGATGAAGACTTTACTGAAGGACATGAGGGTCTAAGGTCATTGCTAAGTTTTTATTATGACTGTTGTATCATTGTATCATACATGATAGGCTTAGATACTCAGACTCTGCAGGCAATATCATATCATAGGTTTAAATACCACAGATCAGCAGACAGTATTACACATGGTAGGATTAGATACATGATTCAGTAGACAGTATCACACGTGATAGGACAAGATAGAGCACCTCAACCATCAGTATCATCTGATATGATTAGCTACATAGCGTAAAAGTATCACATATGATTGGATTAGATCAGCAGCTCAGCCTACAGTATCACACAAGATAGGATTAGATACCCCGCTCAGCAGACAGTATTACACGTGATAGGATTAGATACACATCTCAGTTGGCAGTATCATGCATGATAAGATTAGATACAGGTGCTGACTCTAGAAGTGCACCACTGCATATGTAGGAACATCCTCGTTTCAATATCTGATTCAGTAAGTGTGACTCCTTAAAGGGGTATTCCCATGTACATAGCCATTTTTAAATTTGTAGATAATTAAAAGTTAAACATTTTTGCAAATATAAGTAATTAAACATTTTGCAGAGTTTTAAAGATTTTCTCTAAATATCTTGTGGTCACAAGTTGTTGTCTTGATCGGTTGCCAGTGAATACGACCATCAATGCAGGACCTTTCTAAGGTCAGAAAATGTGCCATGATTTCCTTATAGTGGCCAGGATATCTTCTTATACATGTAGTGTCCCTGCCTGATAACCCGGCTACAATAAGAAAATCATGGCTGGGTTCCTGACAAGTCCCAGACCATAGAAAGTTTCTGCATTAGTGGTCGTATCCATTGGCAACCACTCAAGACAACAGATGGACCACTAAGATAGTTACAGAAAATCTTATATCTGCAAAAATGTTTAACTTTTAATTATCTACCATTTTATAAATGATTATGTTCATTGGAATACCCCTTTAAGGTTTATAAATCTGATAATATCAGGTTCTTACTCAGAAAATTCTTTCACACCGCTTACTGGAGGTTGATGCCCACGTCATGCCCTTTCTGCAGAAATTGCTTAATTTTAGCTTATTAGGAAAATAACATCTCAAAATGTTTAGTTCTGAAGCTTTTTATGAGTTGATCTTTGATGGAATGGAAATATTGTGATTCGAGATGGCGATCAGGAGAGCAGATAATCAGTTATGGGCCAGAGAGGAGAGATGTCAAAGCTGTCCTTACAGCTAGTCTTGTAGACTAGATTTTATTGAGATTTTCAGTGATAACCAACACGAAGTGTCAGATAATTGTGAAGTGGAACGAAAATGATACAAGGTTATCAAATCTGTAATCAAATAAAAATCTGAAAAGTGTGACGTGCAAAAGTCTTCACTCCCCCCATATCAATACTTTGTAAAGACGCCTGCACAGAGGACTTTTCTCTTTTTGCTGGTTTCAGTATAAAAACGGCAGACTCTCCATGGCCACCCAGAGGGCCCCACTATAGTCTATGGGGTCCACAAGTAACCACTGTTTTAGCAGTCCGGCTCTCTGTTGTTTGGTCCTCCAGCGGATCTGAACGATGGAGATCCGTGCGCAGATGTGAACCTAGCCTAACATCCTTGGACACAAAATCTCCCAAGGGCTAACAGAAACGGCCTAGTGTAGATTTACTTTGCAGGCACATCCACTGCCGAAAGCACCACATTTATTAGGAACCATGTGCAATCTCATTCCGGTAAATGGGTGAAAAATTTGAAGAAATGTCTCCAGATATATTCAAAAAGGAAACAAATTTAACAACATTTTGATATATTTGTCACAAATAACATGAAAAAATATCAGCAAAAATGATTGAAGAAATACTGCACATGATAAATTCCTCCTCCTGCTTCTTCTCTCAGAATGGTCCTGTTTGGAAGACAGCAGCCATGTTTTTATATCTCATGCAATTCCTTTAACCACTTCCTGATTGCCCATTGACTATACATTCAGGTGGACGGCGATTAGCCCTGTCGGTCGCTGAAGAGTTAGAAGCCGCACAAGATTGTGCAGCTACAGGAGCACAGACTCACCAGAGAGAAAGGAGGGAGAGTGTAGTACCATCCTTGCCTTCCCATTCATTGTATACACAGCTATGGGACCCGCCATGATGTAGCTTCCTTCTGGCCTGGCTGTCATGGGATGTGCCGGGTGCCACAGAACTGACCGATCTGTTGGGTTAAACCTGGTATAACTGCTAAGACACTGTATTTCTTCTGTAACTGGGGCTAATATATCAACCCCAGTCACAGGGGAAATCAGTAAAAAAAATGAAAGTTAAAAATGTGCCCTAGAGGTCTATTATGACTTTATAGGGGGGAGGGCACAATGTGTAACAAAAATAAAAAATGACTGGCACTACCACAACCACATCACAGATTCTAGCCCCACTCCTGGTGACACAAAGCTTTTTGTAACCTACATAAAAATATCTAAGGGAGAAGGAAAAGTATTAAAAAAATTATTGTCAATTTGTGCTATTAAAAGAAAAAATGTGAAGAACAGAAAAAACAGATATATTCTTTTTTTTTTACATTTTCCTGATTTTAAAGAAAAAGAAAAAAAAAAAAGCAAAAATAAAGGTAACCCAAAAATAAAACCTTATGTATCGTTGAAAAAAAAATATTTCAATAACCTGAATGAAAAAAAATGTTAGTGTTCAGAACCACATAGAACAAAAAACGTGAAAATGTATCCGGTCATGAACCATGGAAAATGGCGCAGTGATGAGGTGGAGCGGTGGCTAGAGCTTTTATGTACATGATCTGTAAACTGTATACAGCGTGCAGTGTTACTATACACAAGGAAATCTGTTATGCCTTAAAATTAAACAAAAATGTGAATTAATCTACATTTTTGGAGACAAAGATTCTCTTTTCTCCTCTTGGTTTTTCAGGGCAGGAGGTTTGTGCCACTTGGTGTTTAGAAAAAGCGTCTATTTTCTCTAGAATTCCCCGGAGGGAATGAGCTCAGCAACCAATCAAATTATATATGTTGTTTCAAGCAGCGAGAGGGAAACTCTGCCTGATCCTTATTGAGATATATTGCTTCCCTTAAGCCTAATTGTCTACAGTGGCTCTGGATCTTTTTAGCAGTTTGGATAAGTGGAGTTAAGAAAAATGGTAATGACCGGCACAGAGCATTGTCCTCCGCTTATCCAGACACAATTGGCTAATATATGTGAAGATGTGTGGAGATAGCCAGATGTCAGCACATCACTGCGCACAGACCGGGAGGCCCGGCTCCCTCTCCGCCTTTGTACTGTCATCCAGAATGGCGCAGATTCCTTTGATAACAATAAGAATGGGACATTCGAGAATTTTTTATTTATTCTTGTTTTATTTATGTCTTTTAACAGAAAGAGAATAAATAAAATCAAGCAAATGAATTAAAAAGTATTCAATAAAAAGACAAACTAAAAAAAAAAAGAAAACTAAATATATTTCACAATGAATTAATTGAATAGATAAATATATAAGATGCTGTAAAAAGTTTTTTGTACCAACTTTAGTTTACTGGAAGCCTAAACTGAAAACCACCCATATAGCGCCATTCAAAGTAATTCCTATAGCGTGAGTCGGGGCTGGGTAAAGGGGTGCATGAATAAATATACCAGTCTTAATCTGGGCATTAGATGTACCCCAATTATTACAAGGCACAGGCACCTTAGGGTGGGTTCACACTTGTGCCGGCATTACGTCCACCGCGAATCCGACCTCAATGTCAGAAAACTGGATAGGGAAAGGTTTGCTACGCATTGCTTAAAACCCCATTCATTTGAATGGGATTTTAAAGCCATGCGCGGGTGTGCGCTTACACCCTCTGTGCTGCGAAGCCAGTTTTTTTTTGTCGGAAACAAAGTCGGACATGCAGGAACCGACACTTGTCACTTAAATCATTGCAATAAATATACAAAGATATAAGATAACATAAGATAACATCTGCTTACACGTTTGAGTGTTTATTTGCCTATAGGGTGTGTCACTATGGGGCTTGGTGGTGCCCTAACCTTTCATCCTATCCCCTCATCTTAGCCTTTGCGGGGGTCTCAGCTACAGACCACCAGTATTCATCTGACTTGTCTCAAGGGGGTGACTACGTCCCAGCGTAAATGTATTTCATCTACTTAACTGCACAAGACCCTGCCATTGTCTGGTGTCTCTCCACGTGCGCTCATATCTCCTTGCGAATTGTTTCACGTATTGGAATTCTGTTGAAGATGAACGGATGGACAATCTCCACTGACATGGAACAATGACTTGTTTTACTGCCCCAGGTTTGTTTGGCTTGTAGTTGTCAGTCCCCGGGCCCTTGTGCCAGCTCACTAGACGGAAAATTGCCTCAGAACAGTGAAACATAAAATGGGGATGGAGGCCGTCAGATAGCTGACATCTGCTAGGACTCTTTTTCATGCCTGCTTGCTGCTAAACATGTGATGACTGTGGAAACAGATCACGACGTCTCATGAGATCACCCGGGTATATGACAATTAATAGGAGCTGGATGCATTAGTAACAAAGACACAAAGATACGGCGATACAAAGTAACAACCACATGGCCTATAAGTTACTGCTACACAAGGAGAATGGACGGAAATAAATTTGAAGTCATCTGTGTTTTATTCCTAATAATCCAAAATATCTAGGTCCAGTGTATTTCATGTAAAGGGATTCTATTACATAAGGAGTCTCAGACTAAGATATCCGACAATCCAGCAGTACCCCAAGGGGCATGAGGATGGTGCTGTAAGGTTGATTCCACAATGAAGTTGTCAGTGGAGCAGGAAGATTTTGACATACAGTGAAGTGTTTCATATCTATCCATTGACACGTATGAGATACATATATAAGGGTCATATATGGAGCAGAGAGGGCAGAGACCAAGTATTAAGATAAGGCCCCTGTTGGTGGTGGATGAAACCATAAACTATGCCTGGTGCATATTACCCTCAAAGGACTTCCCATCTCTTGTAGGGGAAATGGAAGGAGAAGAAGGCAGGAAAAATACAGAGAAAAAAACTATAGGAGCTAGTAGACCGCACAGTGCACCAACCACGTGTGACCAAAACCCAAAACCACAACTCACGTTGTGTAGAGTATTAGCTGCATAGTTTTACCTGTAAACCCCAAGAGCATTAATAGTCATGATAAATAGGTATATGTAAGATATATATATATATATATATATATATATATATGGATATAAGATAGATAGATAAATATGAGACAGTGTGATGGTGGTCTCACGGTTCAGTCCCGGACAGGGCATGCACCAGCTTCGCTTAGAGGAAAAAGAACCTTGAGTTTAATTGGTAACAATTTCAGAACAGATTAGACAAGGACAGATGACTCATATGATGTGATTCCATCCTGCGCTCCGCCATAGACCCCCCTCCTTCCCTGCTCACAGATGTCAGTGGAAGCTGCTCATCTGTCTATGCTGCAGCAGCCACTGAATTCCCCCAACGCTCTCTTGTCACGCAAGTTTTAAGGACCCAAGTTCAAGATTTGCAGCAGACAACCAGGAAATTCATCACAGGCGACCGGCAAAGCAAAAACAAATAGCAGGGAGCGCTCAGGCAGATGTAAAGCGGGATTATTTTACATTCCACCATCAGACTGACATATTGACTCAGATAATTTAACCCCTACACGAAAACGCAGCTAAATTCTCCAATATATTGTTATTACTGGAATTGACTCCATTACATTTGTCTAGAGAATACAGGGTTCCCCTCAAAATAAAATACCAGGATGGGGTATATAACTTCCCATTTAGGTACATCTGTTGTTCAGGGCACTAAAAAAGCTTGGTAATCTCCTCTCTCGGAGTTGTCATTCAGCAAAGAAGCAGCTAAATGAAATTTTTAAAGTGACAGTACAGCCAGGAGTTCAGAAATGACATGTCGGTACCTAAAGATGTTCTTTACCTGCTATTGATCTTTCTTATCTTGCTCCTTGGCTGCCCTTATTTTCCTCCAGTAGGTCAGAGCTGTGATCTGTGACTCCGCCATAGCTGCAGTGCTTGCAGGGAGTCTGCGGTAGTCTGAGACACACTTCCTGTTTCCTCATTGGTCCGGGATGCTACTCTGTCTAAAAATAAACAATGAAAGTAACTTCTGCTTGGAATATTAGAGTCCACACACACCGGGCACATGGATTTTGGCAAGTTCTTTTCAGATGTACAGGATAGTTGCAGACATTTTTGCCATGTGTGACTCCACGCTTAGATGCATGTAACCTGATAGACTTTATACACGTTGACTAAGAAACGTGTACAGAGGATGGCTGCAGATGTATGGGTGCAGTGACAGCTTCCTCGTGTCACACAATTAATTGCTGTATAATTATTTGCTCGGAGAACACACAGGACAATTTCACTACATTATTTTCTACTTTTAGAGGAAATGAAGCAAAGCCATCGATACTGGTTTTCCAGGTGAGAGAACAGCAGGGTGTCACGTATTACACAGCGTACAGTGGAGATTATTACCTCACCCTGGTCCCCGTGCAATCTGACTGACCGTTGTTCCAACCATAGACAGCATTAGGGGTTCTGTACATTACTGATCTAAACAAGGAAAGCCGTGCCACATGTCACATATATGACAAGTCATGGCCATAGGGAATAGCAGCAGCAACTAACACATCAATAATGTCTATACTGCGGCCAGTACCATACACTGCAAAAAATAAAGTAAACTCCACCATACAATACTGAAACACTATCTACAAACAGTCCATACAGTGCCCACATAATAGCGCCATAGACAGACATCTAATAACAGGGTTATGGGGTCTGGGTTCCATAGAGTTGTACGTGGGTGGTTGAGCTAAACCACCTGCAACCCTGAACTACAGCTTTGTACATGTGAACTGAACTCTATTACTGCGCAGTGGACTGTTACTGCCCCAGTGAGGGTATTCCCAATACAAGGTATAAATGTGGCCGATTGTAGGGCCTAAAGCTTGTGGTGTAGTGAGCAGTGGACGTGTGACGAGAGCGTCAGATGCAGCGCTAAGAAGTAAGTGGATTTGGGTCCAGCCAGTATCAGGAGCTGCTTACAGTGTCTGGACCTGTTCCAGGTTGCATCAGTGGCTGTAATGGATCCAGGTATGGCCTGTAGCCGGAGCTGCTCTTTATTTGTGGGGGTGGCTCTTTTATATTGTGGAGATAGTAAGAAAGTACTTTTAATCATGTGGGGGCTCTATTACTGCAGGGGAAGCGAGGGGTACTGTGAGAAGGACACTTTTATTGTGTGTAGGGCACTAAAATTGCACTTTTATCAGGAAGGGGCAGTAATGGGATACTAAGGCTTTGTAGGAGTGGTAGGTGGACCCTGTTACAGTGTAAAGGACACTAAAGGGGCACTTCTACTATGTGACAGGCATTATTACAGTCTTGGGGGCACTGTTGCTGTGTGTGGCACACATAGGGCACTATTACCATCTGGTGCATGGTTTGGCAGTATATTTTTGAGGTAACGATAGTTAGGAAGGCACTGAGTGCAGCAGCAGGGTAGTTCTCTTATGGACCAATACTTCCAGATGACTTCTCTGCTGGAGAACTAATCCAAAAGATGGAGCTGCAAACTCTACAGATACGAATCAAGGCTGGAAGACGTCTTTAAGGTGGTCTAGGACAGACGGAAAAGAAAATGGAAAGAGATGACTTCTAATGCAACTAAATTTTTTTCCATCATTTTGTCTAAAAAGTAGTCATTTTAACCTCTTTCCGCCGCAGGCATTATTTTATTTTTGTTTTTGACACTCGCCTTTCAAATGCTATAACTTTTTTTTATTTTTCCCTTCACAGAGCTGTATATGAGGGCTAAATTTTTGCGGGACAAATTATACTTTGTAATGGTACCATTTAATATTTCATTAAATGTTCTGGGAAGCTGGAAAAAATCCAGAATTAGGTGGAATTGGAGAAAAATTACGTTTGCGCGACTTTCCTATGGGCTTTTTTTTTACGGCATTCACTGTCCAGCCAAAATGACCTGTCACCTGTATTCTATGGGTCGGTAGGATTGCAGATAATTTTAACCCCTTAAAAATATCTAAAAAAAAAATGTCAAATTCAAATCTCTTACAGATGCCCCATAGTCACATAAAAAGAAACATCAGTGCTCTACGTAGGTAACACGGAGGGAATGGTCTATCAGATAGAATAATAGATAAAGTTCACAAGAAAACAGCACCAAAGAATTGAATTGTACAAAGATGGCTACAAATCCTTCCTGTCAACACCTTATTGAACATGTAAGTAAATCCAAAAAACTCAGGCAGCCCAAAAATAGTGAAAAAAATAGAAGGACTTTATTAGCCCCCAAGTGCAACATTTCAGTTCTTATAGAACCCCAAGACTGCTTGAGAAAGGTTCTGTAGGAACTGAAACATTGCTCTTGGTTCTGATAAAGTCCTTGCATTTTTTCACTATTTTTGCAGTGCTGCCTGAGTTTTTGAGCTATATACTGTAGATATATATAAGGTAGCGTGCCAGCCGCAGGGCACAGGCTGTAGTCCCCAAAAAAGTGTACTTTATAATAATAAACAAATATCCACACTTTTTATAACTATTTTATATTCCACAGCACTTTGCAGACATTGTCAATCACTGTCCCATATAGGGCTCACAACCTATATTCCCTGTCTGTGGAGTGTGGGAGAACATACAAACTCATTGCAGATGTTGTCCTTGGCAGGATTTGAACCCAAGACTGCAGTGCTAACCACTGAGCCACCGTGCCACCCAGGAATTAGGCCAGTCCGTGGGCTTTCTCTCAGTGGTTTAGGCCCAGTAAGGTGTCCTATGGGTGTTATTGTTCTCCGGAGTTTTCCGTCATGTCCTCACCTAGAGGGAGCGGCCGTGCGTCTCCTTTGTCAGTAAATGTTTACTTTATTATATTCTGTTTTACTCTAATCCCATACATCACCGCATTTACAAAGAATCTGTCCCAATTCATCTCCCTGGCGCCTCCCCCACCCGGGGGCACATACTTCATCTACCTAATGTTATTTTTGTGTCATTTTACAATGGCTGATAATGCAGAAGCATTTTCTCTTCTCATAAAAGGAGGCATCATTTAAGAGCAGGTGTTAGATAGAGAGGATTATGGGAGGGGGAATAAAATAACCAGACGGGGTAAATCTAGAATACGCGTCTGGCCCTCCACCAGTCCTGTGGTTCTTCATATTGTCTTCAGGAGGTCAGCGAGGTCAGTGCTCATCCCTGGGATAATATATGTATGATGGCATAGAGAAATGCAGCCTGTGCGTACATATATATATATATATATATATATAACATCAGGAAATGGACCACCAACAGCACGTCCAGCCCCCACCCCTCCTGATGACGCGTACTGCTATGTTGCTTAGGAAACCAAATGACACTATGTTACAAATGCAAATTATAGACAGTAAATTAAATTGCTGTGATAGATCGCTTAGCAAATAGATGCTTCATTCCCCAGACATTGCTGTCTGCAATCCCTGAATCCTGCAGTCTGCTTTCAGAGGGACAAGACTTTCTTATATAGGAAGGCACAGCCAAGGATTTTATATTGTAATGTGTGAGAAAGAAAGATTGAGCTCTCTGGTAGACAAACATAAGGCTAGAAAGAGAGAAACACAGATATAAGACAAGGAAGATAACACTGACACTATGTACATGAGATGCTGAAATAGGGACTCCACCCGATGTGCCAGAGCCTTTCCCATATTCTCGCTGCGCCCCAGTTCTAGGCAGTATCCGTGTCTGATGAAGGTCCATGACTGAAACGTCTTGTGCCAAACGCCTAATAAAAGTCATTTCTTTGCATCTGACGCAAGCGTGCGAAGGTCCTTGTTACAGATATATGAAAGATATAAGATAGATAGATACCATAGATAGATGAGATATGACAGATATGAGTAGATAGATAGATAGATAGATAGATAGATCCTAATATCATCTCCATTTTCCATCCAGACCCCATTGTTTTTAATGGGAGTCAGTGACAGATGCTGAAAAAAAACCGTACTGCTTGATCTTCTGGAGGCTGTCAGCAAGCAAACCCCGGGTGAAGGCCAAAGCTCATCTGCGGCTTTCCTCCATGGGGTTCATAGGGCAGGAATTTGGAGAGGAATCTGAGGCAGAAGACCACCTCAAATTCCTCTCTGAATTATGCCATGTGAACATATTCTAAGACTTATACAATAGATAAATATGAGGTATATACATGGATAAATATATATACGATAAGGAATATATGGATAGAGTGTGATTAATATGAGATAAATAGATACTGCGCCCCAGTTCTAGGCAGTATCCGTGTCTGATGAAGGTCCATGACTGAAACATCTTGTGCCAAACGCCTAATAAAAGTGTAACAAGCGTGCGAAGGTCCTTGTTACAGATATATGAAAGATATAAGATAGATAGATACCGTAGATATATGGATAGATAGATACCATAGATGGATATCAAATAGATAGAAGATAGATAGATATGAGATAGATATGAGATAGATAGATAGATATGAGATAGATAGATAGATATGAGATAGATAGATATGAGATAGATAGATATGAGATAGATAGATAGATATGAGAGAGATAGATAGATATGAGATAGATAGATATGAGATAGATAGATATGAGATAGATAGATAGATAGATAGATAGATATGAGATAGATAAATAGATATGAGATAGATAGATAGATAGATAGATATGAGAGATAGATAGATAGATATGAGATAGATAGATAGATAGATATGAGATAGATAGATAGATATGAGATAGATAGATATGAGATAGATAGATAGATAGATAGATAGATAGATATGAGATAGATAGATAGATATGAGATAGACAGATATGAGATAGATAGATAGATATGAGATAGATGATAGATATGAGATAGATAGATAGATGTGAGATAGATAGATATGAGATAGATAAATAGATATGAGAGATAGATAGATAGATAGATAGATATGAGAGATAGATAGATATGAGATAGATAGATAGATATGAGATAGATAGATAGATATGAGATAGATAGATAGATAGATAGATAGATATGAGATAGATAGATATGAGATAGTGATAGATATGAGATAGATAGATATGAGATAGATAGATAGATATGAGATAGTGATAGATAGATATGAGATAGATAGATAGATATGAGATAGATAGATATAAGATAGATAGATATGAGATAGATAGATATGAGATAGATAGATATGAGATAGATAGATAGATAAATATGAGATAGATAGATAGATAAATATGAGATAGATAGATAGATAGATATGAGATAGATAGATAGATAGATAAATATGAGATAGATAGATAGATATGAGATAGATAGATAGATAGATATGAGATAGATAGATAGATAGATAGATAAATATGAGATAGATAGATAGATATGAGATAGATAGATATGAGATAGATAGATATGAGATAGATGATAGATAGATATGAGAGATAGATAGATAGATAGATAGATATGAGATAGATAGATAGATATGAGATAGATAGATAGATATGAGATAGATGATAGATAGATATGAGAGATAGATAGATAGATAGATATGAGATAGATAGATATTAGATAGATAGATAGATAGGGGCTATGTTCTCTGATGGAACGTCTGTCTAGATTGGATAGTGAAACTGTGTATGGAATCACCTCCTTCTCGGCCTCTTCTCCTTCAATATCGCCCTGTATTTCTTTTGCAAACAAATTTAGTTGCGTAATTGGCTAATTAAAGCCAGGGCAACAGCATGAAATGGAAACCACTCCACAATCTCCATGGAAAAACCTTTTAAGAATAATAAACAAGGCACTCGAATGACAAGAAGAGCATTACTCCTAATTATAAGACCCAAGTATCAGATGTTCTTCACATCTACCCTCTGTTATAACATTAAAGTATTTATTGCAATTACAGAAGACACAAAGTTTCCCGACAACCTTAGACCTCACTCCCAAAAATGCACCCAGAAAACTACGACCCAGCCACCAGCGTCCTCTATAGACTATGTATTACACGCCTCCAGTCCTATAGAGAGAGTGCAGATCCAGCGGTGTCACCTGGCAGCCACATCCTCTGTCAGCCCCACATCACGCCTCTGCTTCCTGTCAATAAAATAATTATTATAATCTCTTGTTGATTTTATCAACTTTTTACTGTTTTCAATTCAATTTAATAACATCTTATATAAGGAGGCAAAACTATTCATAAAGATGTAGAAGAATAAAAACTTTACCCTATAATTATACAAAGTATATACCAATCCCACCTTATCACCATGGAAGATAAGACACAAAATAGCGAAAATTACATCGAGAAATAAAACAATGGCAGGAAATGAGGAGCCGGAATGATAATTTAACAGCAAAAGTTTCCTCATACATATAGATAGAACACTCAGATGTATAAAGTTAACTTTTGGGGGGGAATTAATCTAAACGATAGATAAATGCCCTTTTAATGTACATGACTTGACTGTTTACATGGCAGGAGGCGGCATCAATCAATCTCTCTCCCAGCATTTACTGCAGTCATTTTCTTAGAAGCCTCCCAATCTGTTAAATGAGAGAAACACATTAGTAACAGGTCTGTGTAGGTAATTGGGTTCATTACCATAACTCCTATACAGTATATGTAATAGAAAGGCATCTCCTGTGTGTATAGGTAACTAAAACTTTCCTCCTATATTTTGTTTAGCCCCTTCTCCCTAAAGCTAAGCCCCCACGTAGCGGGCCGCAGCCAAAAAACACTGCGGGAAAAACCACGGCGGAAATGCATTGTGCTTTTTCCCGCAGGGCTTTTCACAGAAAGTCTGCAGAGTTTTCCTCTGTGGACTTTCTATTTCAATTATACCTATATAGAAAATGCCAGCGTTTCCGTAGGTGTAATCGGCATTCTGCAATTTGCAAAATCAACACGGTTTTTGAAATCACAGCATGTCCGCTCCGGATAGTTTTCTGCAATGTGTGGATGGGATTAGCCAGAATCCCAACCACTTTGCAGGTATTGTAAAACAGCGCGACAAAATCACGGCGCTTACGCTATGTGGGGCCCCGGCTGTAAGTGCACTTTATTACTAATGTGAGAGCAGCAAAGAGGAGGAATCTGTCAATAAAGGAGAGAGAACTTTTCTAGTTAGAGAAGTTTCCATTAACATAAATATATATATATAAATTTGTAGACAATTAAAAGTGAAACATTTTTGCAAATAATAATAATAATAATATTAAATAATTAAAAATGTTGTAGAGTTTTATAGATTTTCCCTAACCATGTTAGTGGCGGCATCTGTTGTCTTAATTGGTTGTTAGTGGGTACGATTATGAATGCATGAACTTTCTATAGTCTGGGACTTGTCAGAAACCCAGCCATGATTTCCATATTGTGAGCATGCTATCAGGTAGATACACTACATGTATGAGAAGATAACCTGCCCACAATAAGGACATCATGTCTGGTTATCAGGAGGACACTACATGTATGAGAAGATAACCCGACCACAATAAGGACATCATGGCTGGTTATCAGGAGGGCACTACGTGTATGAGAAGATAACCTGACCACAATAAGGACATCATGGCTGGTTATCAGGAGGACACTACATGTATGAGAAGATAACCCGACCACAATAAGGACATCATGTCTGGTTATCAGGAGGAGACACTACATGTATGAGAAGATAACCCGGCCACAATAAGGACATCATGGCTGGTTATCAGGAGGGGACCCTACATGTATGAGAAGATAACCTGACCACAATAAGGACATCATGGCTGGTTATCAGGAGGGGACACTACATGTATGAGAAGATAACCCGACCACAATAAGGACATCATGGCTGGTTATCAGGGGGACACTACATGTATGAGAAGATAACCTGACCACAATAAGGACATCATGGCTGGTTATCAGGAGGACACTACATGTATGAGAAGATAACCCGACCACAATAAGGACATCATGGCTGGTTATCAGGAGGACACTACGTGTATGAGAAGATAACCCGACCACAATAAGGACATCATGGCTGGTTATCAGGAGGACACTACATGTATGAGAAGATAACCCGACCACAATAAGGACATCATGGCTGGTTATCAGGAGGACACTACATGTATGAGAAGATAACCCGGACACAATAAGGACATCATGGCTGGTTATCAGGAGGACACTACATGTATGAGAAGATAACCCGACCACAATAAGGACATCATGGCTGGTTATCAGGAGGGGACACTACATGTATGAGAAGATAACCTGACCACAATAAGGACATCATGGCTGGTTATCAGGAGGGGACACTACATGTATGAGAAGATAACCTGACCACAATAAGGACATCATGGCTGGTTATCAGGAGGGACACTACATGTATGAGTAGATAACACGACCACAATAAGGACATCATGGCTGGTTATCAGGAGGGGACGCTACATGTATGAGAAGATAACCCGACCACAATAAGAACATCATGGCTGGTTATCAGGAGGGGGAACTACATGTATGAGAAGATAACCAGACCACAATAAGGACATCGTGGCTGGTTATCAGGAGGGGACACTACATGTATGAGAAGATAACTCGACCACAATAAGGACATCATGGCTGGTTATCAGGAGGACATTACATGTATGAGAAGATAACCTGATCACAATAAAGACATCATGGCTGGTTATCAGGAGGACACTACATGTATGAGAAGATAACCCGACCACAATAAGGACATCATGGCTGGTTATCAGGAGGGGGCACTACATGTATGAGAAGATAACCGGACCACAATAATGACATCATGGCTGGTTATCAGGAGGACACTACATGCATGAGAAGATAACCTGACCACAATAAGGACATCATGGCTGGTTATCAGGAGGACACTACATGTATGAGAAGATAACCTGACCACAATAAGTACATCATGGCTGGTTATCAGGAGGGGACGCTACATGTATGAGAAGATAACCCGACAACAATAAGGACATCATGGCTGGTTATCAGGAGGACACTACATGTATGAGAAGATAACCCGACCACAATAAGGACATCATGGCTGGTTATCAGGAGGACACTACATGTATGAGAAGATAACCCGACCACAATAAGGACATCATGGCTGGTTATCAGGAGGACACTACATGTATGAGAAGATAACCCGACCATAGTAAGGACATCATGGCTGGTTATCAGGACGGGACACTACATGTATGAGAAGATAACCCGACCACAATAAGGACATCATGGCTGGTTATCAGGACGGGACACTACATGTATGAGAAGATAACCCGATCACAATAAGGACATCATGGCTGGTTATCAGGAGGACACTACATGTATGAGAAGATAACCCGACCATAGTAAGGACATCATGGCTGGTTATCAGGGGGACACTACATGTATGAGAAGATAACCTGACCACAATAAGGACACCATGGCTGGTTATCAGGAGGGGACACTACATGTATGAGAAGATAACCTGACCACAATAAAGACATCATGGCTGATTATCAGGAGGGGAGACTACATGTATGAGAAGATAACCCGACCACAATAAGGACATCATGGCTGGTTATCAGGAGGACACTACATGTATGAGAAGATAACCCGACCACAATAAGGACTTCATGGCTGGTTATCAGGAGGACACTACATGTATTAGAAGATAACCCGACCACAATAAGGACATCATAGCTGGTTATCAGGAGGGGACACTACATGTATGAGAAGATAACCCGACCACAATAAGGACATCATGGCTGGTTATCAGGAGGACACTACATGTATGAGAAGATAACCCGACCACAATAAGGACATCATGGCTGGTTATCAGGAGGACACTACATGTATGAGAAGATAACCCGACCACAATAAGGACATCATGGCTGGTTATCAGGAGGGGAAGCTACATGTATGAGAAGATAACCTGACCACAATAAGGACATCATGGCTGGTTATCAGGAGGGGACACTACATGTATGAGAAGATAACCCGACCACAATAAGGACATCATGGCTGGTTATCAGGAGGGACAGTGCATGTATGAGAAGATAACCCGGCCACAATAAGGACATCATGGCTGGTTATCAGGAGGACACTACATGTATGAGAAGATAACCTGACCACAATAAGGACATCATAGCTGGTTGTCGGGAGGGGACGCTACATGTATAAAGATAACCCGACCACAATAAGGACATCATGGCTGGTTATCAGGAGGACACTACATGTATGAGAAGATAACCCGACCACAATAAGGACATCATGGCTGGTTATCAGGAGGACACTACATGTATGAGAAGATAACCCGACCACAATAAGGACATCATGGCATTCCTTCATTCATGGTCGTATACGTTGTCAACTGATCAAGACAAAGGATTGTTGCAAATATGATATTTAGAGAACTTTTTTTAAAACTCTGAAAATTTTTTAATTATTTATATCTGCAAAAATGTTTAACTATTGTCTACAAATGTTTATATTGTTATGTTTATGCTTATGTATAAGTCAATCAGAACTGAATCATTCTTCTAAACAACCCCATAGCTGCCATTTTTTATAAATTACCCACAATTCCTTTACTAGTTTTAGCCACACGTTATCTTATCTTTCTCAGCACCTCAGGATGAATCTACGCCTGACTCTGACGCACTGCAGTCACTCATATCTGGTAGTGTATAATGACTTAACTAGTGGGACTTGTGTTCTTGTCCCCCTACTTATTCCTGGCCCCCCTCCTATCCTCCCTAAGATGTCTTCCTATTTTATTTGTCAGAAAACTCAGCGACAATAGGCCCCAAGACACTCTGCAGCCAGATGAATGTGTCAGATTAGGGTTACACCAATATCCCAGTTTTATTACATAAAGCTTTATGGGACGGCCATCTACTATAAAGGTTCTCAGCTCAAATCCAGGTTTTACTGCTGTTGACTCACTTGTTGATTCAGATTATTTACAAGACCTTAGTGAATACCTCCTGCTCGCTTCATACAAATATAGTGCAAGAGTCGCTGGTTAGATTGTGTAGATCAGGATGTTACTGCTCTCTAGTACTGTATATGGATGGGCTGTATTCTCAGTGATGTCACCGCTGATCTCTAGTATATGGATAGGCTGTATTCTCAGTGATGTCACCGCTGCTGATCTCTAGTATATGGATAGGCTGTATTCTCAGTGATGTCACCGCTGATCTCTAGTATATGGATAGGCTGTATTCTCAGTGATGTCACCGCTGCTGATCTCTAGTATATGGATAGGCTGTATTCTCAGTGATGTCACTGCTGATCTCTAGTATATGGATAGGCTGTATTCTCAGTGATGTCACTGCTGCTGATCTCTAGTATACGGATAGGCTGTATTCTCAGTGATGTCACCGCTGATCTCTAGTATATGGATAGGCTGTATTCTCAGTGATGTCACCGCTGCTGATCTCTAGTATATGGATAGGCTGTATTCTCAGTGATGTCACTGCTTATCTCTAGTATATGGATAGGCTGTATTCTCAGTGATGTCACTGCTGATCTCTAGTATATGGATAGGCTGTATTCTCAGTGATGTCACCGCTGATCTCTAGTATATGGATAGGCTGTATTCTCAGTGATGTCACCGCTGCTGATCTCTAGTATATGGATAGGCTGTATTCTCAGTGATGTCACTGCTGATCTCTAGTATATGGATAGGCTGTATTCTCAGTGATGTCACTGCTGCTGATCTCTAGTATACGGATAGGCTGTATTCTCAGTGATGTCACCGCTGCTGATCTCTACTATATGGATAGGCTGTATTCTCAGTGATGTCACTGCTGCTGATCTCTAGTATATGGATAGGCTGTATTCTCAGTGATGTCACTGCTGCTGATCTCTAGTATATGGATAGGCTGTATTCTCAGTGATGTCACCGCTGCTGATCTCTAGTATATGGATAGGCTGTATTCTCAGTGATGTCACCGCTGATCTCTAGTATATGGATAGGCTGTATTCTCAGTGATGTCACCGCTGCTGATCTCTAGTATATGGATAGGCTGTATTCTCAGTGATGTCACTGCTGATCTCTAGTATATGAATAGGCTGTATTCTCAGTGATGTCACTGCTGATCTCTAGTATATGGATAGGCTGTATTCTCAGTGATGTCACTGCTGATCTCTAGTATATGGATAGGCTGTATTCTCAGTGATGTCACCGCTGATCTCTAGTATATGGATAGGCTGTATTCTCAGTGATGTCACTGCTGCCCTCTAGTATATGGATAGGCTGTATTCTCAGTGATGTCACTGCTGATCTCTAGTATATGGATAGGCTGTATTCTCAGTGATGTCACCGCTGCTGATCTCTAGTATATGGATAGGCTGTATTCTCAGTGATGTCACCGCTGCTGATCTCTAGTATATGGATAGGCTGTATTCTCAGTGATGTCACTGCTGATCTCTAGTATATGGATAGGCTATATTCTCAGTGATGTCACCGCCGATCTCTAGTATATGGATAGGCTGTATTCTCAGTGATGTCACCGCTGCTGATCTCTAGTATATGGATAGGCTGTATTCTCAGTGATGTCACTGCTGATCTCTAGTATATGGATAGGCTGTATTCTCAGTGATGTCACTGCTGCCCTCTAGTATATGGATAGGCTGTATTCTCAGTGATGTCACTGCTGATCTCTAGTATACGGATAGGCTGTATTCTCAGTGATGTCACTGCTGCTGATCTCTAGTATATGGATAGGCTGTATTCTCAGTGATGTCACCGCTGCTGATCACTAGTATATGGATAGGCTGTATTCTCAGTGATGTCACTGCTGATCTCTAGTATATGGATAGGCTGTATTCTCAGTGATGTCACTTCTGCTGATCGCTAGTATATGGATAGGCTGTATTCTCAGTGATGTCACCGCTGCTGATCTCTAGTATATGGATAGGCTGTATTCTCAGTGATGTCACCGCTGATCTCTAGTATATGGATAGGCTGTATTCTCAGTGATGTCACTGCTGATCTCTAGTATATGGATAGGCTGTATTCTCAGTGATGTCACCGCTGCTGATCTCTAGTATATGGATAGGCTGTATTCTCAGTGATGTCACCGCTGATCTCTAGTATATGGATAGGCTGTATTCTCAGTGACGTCACCGCTGATCTCTAGTATATGGATAGGCTGTATTCTCAGTGATGTCACCGCTGCTGATCTCTAGTATATGGATAGGCTGTATTCTCAGTGACGTCACCGCTGATCTCTAGTATATGGATAGGCTGTATTCTCACATTCTCTTGTATACTCTACTAGGAGCCTATGTACATGACTGTCTTCCTCTGCCACGTGCTGTCGTGATCTCTGTTTCTTTCACAGATGGGCCTCTTGAGTCCATTTTTGTGGACATATTAAGGTGAATGTGTCCATAAAAACAAACATGGATGACACTGGATCTGTGTACAATATGGCTGAGCTGTGTGGCTAGAGCATTAGTGTCAGGTATCCTTGGTGTAGAGACTTGGTTCTTTACTAGTGAAGCGGAGTAAGACAAGGCTCCTTCTAAGTGCTGCATGTTATCAATAGAAAGCAGAGAGCGGCCCTCTATGTATCACACATGTGTAGCTTTTCACCTCTGCATGTCTTTTCTGCTACGCATATTGTACGTTTTCATCATATGACTCATCGCAGGTGTTGAGACCTTTGATGGCGCAGTCTTAAGGTTACAGAAAGTTGAGGAGCCAACACAGAACTTTCTCCCCTTGATCTCTGAGCTGCTCCCTACATCATAATTTAATCCATGAATTACGGTACATCTCAGGTCCCGTAAAAGGTGTTCAGCCCTTAAATCACGTTACACGGCTGCAGAGACTTAAGGGACAGAAAGTATGTGGAGACCGTGAGCATCGCACGAGATGAACTGTAATACAGATTTGGGTTTTTTACACTTGAACGGAAAGACATTTCTTGATTTTATCACAAGTGTATAGAGAAATAAAATCCAGCACATGTTCTGTACATACCGAGATTTATAATGTCCAGGAGATCAGGTAGAGGTTAATACAAGCAACTATAGGATTCTATATAGTGATATGGACCATGCTGGTATAACCTGGGTATCTCCTGTATATAATTCTATATGTACAGCCGGTATAACCTGGGTATCTCCTGTATATAATTATATAGGTACAGCTGGTATAACCTGGGTATCTCCTGTATGTAATTCTATATGTACAGCTGGTATAACCTGGGTATCTCCTGTATATAATTCTATATGTACAGCCGGTATAACCTGGGGATCTCCTGTATATAATTATATATGTACAGCCGGTATAACCTGGGTATCTCCTGTATATAATTATATATGTACAGCTGGTATAACCTGGGTATTTCCTGTATATAATTCTATATGTACAGCTGGTATAACCTGGGTATCTCCTGTATATAATTCTATATGTACAGCTGGTATAACCTGGGTATCTCCTGTATATAATTATATATGTACAGCCGGTATAACCTGGGTATCTCCTGTATATAATTCTATATGTACAGCCGGTATAACCTGGGTATCTCCTGTATATAGTGATATATGTACAGCCGGTATAACCTGGGTATCTCCGGTATATAATTATATATGTACAGACGGTATAACCTGGGTATCTCCGGTATATAATTATATATGTACAGCTGGTATAACTTGGGTATCTTCTGTATATAGTGATATACTGTATGCACAGCTGGTATAACCTGGGTATCTCCTGTATATAATTATATATATGTACAGCCGGTATAACCTGGGTATCTTCTGTATATAATTATATATGTACAGCCGGTATAACCTGGGGATCTCCTGTATATAATTATATATATGTACAGCCGGTATAACCTGGGTATCTCCTGTATATAATTATATACGTACAGCTGGTATAACCTGGGGATCTCCTGTATATAATTCTATATGTACAGCCGGTATAACCTGGGGATCTCCTGTATATAATTATATATATGTACAGCCGGTATAACCTGGGTATCTCCTTTATATAATTATATACGTACAGCTGGTATAAACTGGGTATCTCCTGTATATAATTATATATAAGTACAGCTGGTATAACCTGGGGATCTCCTGTATATAATTATATATATGTACAGCCGGTATAACCTGGGTATCTCCTGTATATAATTCTATATGTACAGCTGGTATAACCTGGGTATCTCCTGTATATAATTCTATATGTACAGCTGGTATAACCTGGATATCTCCGGTATATAATTATATATGTACAGCTGGTATAACCTGGGTATCTCCTGTATATAATGATATATGTACAGCCGGTATAACCTGTGTATCTCCTGTATATAATTATATATGTACAGCCGGTATAACCTGGGTATCTCCTGTATATAATTATATATGTACAGCTGGTATAAACTGGGTATCTCCTGTATATAATTCTATATGTACAGCTGGTATAACCTGGGTATCTCCTGTATATAATTCTATATGTACAGCCGGTATAACCTGGGTATCTCCTGTATATAATTCTATATGTACAGCTGGTATAACCTGGGTATCTCCTGTATATTATTATATATGTACAGCCGGTATAACCTGGGTATCTCCGGTATATAATTATATATGCACAGCTGGTATAACCTGGGTATCTCCTGTATATAATGATATATGTACAGCTGGTATAACCTGGGTATCTCCTGTATATAATTATATATGTACAGCTGGTATATCCTGGGTATCTCCTGTATATAATTATATATGTACAGCCGGTATAACCTGGGTATCTCCTGTATATAATTATATATGTACAGCCGGTATAACCTGGGTATCTCCTGTATATAATTATATATGTACAGCTGGTATAACCTGGGGATCTCCTGTATATAATTCTATATGTACAGCCGGTATAACCTGGGTATCTCCTGTATATGGTTATATATGTACAGCTGGTATAACCTGGGGATCTCCTGTATATAATGATATATGTACAGCTGGTATAACCTGGGTATCTCCTGTATATAATTCTATATGTACAGCTGGTATAACCTGGGTATCTCCTGTATATAATTCTATATGTACAGCCGGTATAACCTGGGGATCTCCTGTATATAATTCTATATGTACAGCTGGTATAACCTGGGTATCTCCTGTATATAATGATATATGTACAGCTGGTATAACCTGGGTATCTCCTGTATATAATTATATATGTACAGCAGATATAACCTGGGTATCTCCTGTATATAATTATATATATGTACAGCCGGTATAACCTGGGGATCTCCTGTATATAGTGATATATGTACAGCCAGTATAACCTGGGTATCTCCTGTATATAATTCTATATGTACAGCTGGTATAACCTGGGTATCTTCTGTATATAATTATATATGTACAGCCGGTATAACCTGGGTATCTCCTGTATATAATTATATATATGTACAGCTGGTATAACCTGGGTATGTCCTGTATATAATTCTATATGTACAGCCGGTATAACCTGGGTATCTCCTGTATATAATGATATATGTACAGCTGGTATAACCTGGGTATCTCCTGTATATAATTATATATATGTACAGCTGGTATAACCTGGGTATGTCCTGTATATAATTCTATATGTACAGCTGGTATAACCTGGGTATCTCCTGTATATAATGATATATGTACAGCTGGTATAACCTGGGTATCTCCTGTATATAATTATATATGTACAGCAGGTATAACCTGGGTATCTCCTGTATATAATTATATATATGTACAGCCGGTATAACCTGGGGATCTCCTGTATATAGTGATATATGTACAGCCAGTATAACCTGGGTATCTCCTGTATATAATTCTATATGTACAGCTGGTATAACCTGGGTATCTCCTGTATATAATTATATATGTACAGCCGGTATAACCTGGGTATCTCCTGTATATAATTATATATATGTACAGCTGGTATAACCTGGGTATGTCCTGTATATAATTCTATATGTACAGCTGGTATAACCTGGGTATCTCCTGTATATAATTATATATGTACAGCCGGTATAACCTGGGTATCTCCTGTATATAATTATATATATGTACAGCTGGTATAACCTGGGTATGTCCTGTATATAATTATATATGTACAGCTGGTATCACTTATAGATGGATTTCCCTCCTTGATCTGTGATGTGAAGGGGTTGACAAGTGCCTTAAGTGAATATTTGAGCTCAGTGACAAGGTTAACCCTTTAATTAAGACAATTTCTCAGAGGTAAACATTTACCCTGCGGGATTAGAAGCAGTTTGTGGCTCATACTGCGCAGTATGAATTTCGTTTCCAGGCAGAATTGCTCTTTTACATCTTGTAAATTCAATGCTTTTAGCTTTTATTCAACCCTCTGGTAAGTAAGAGGTTAAAGGCAATTTAATGCATCGCTCTTGGAGCCCTGCGCCCCTGTGATAGAATGTTCCGTCCTTTGTACAATGCATCTCCAGAGCGATCCATTAAGGCTCTGTCTCCCGTACGTTGAGTGGTCCTACCATCCGCTATATATATTTTTTTTATGATTATTATGCTGAAAACTGTTCATTTCCACCTATTCCTGCACATTCCAAAAACCAGGCCAGGATGACTCATAAATCCACATGAATGGGGCTATTGTGTGATGGGAGAAATAAAATAAAGTGGATTTAACCCCTATTGTATATAATTGTATTAAATGCTTTCTGCTGTTTGATAATAATGGAGGGTGGACAGCCGGCGCAGCTCCTGTATCTAGCCCATGTGCAGACTGTGCTGTGTCTCTCCTCTCTCTACTTAGTGCACTGCACAAGAGCTGGAGCCGGGGCGTCTACCAGCACCTCCCCTATGATATTCAGCTGTCACCGCCCTGTTATACAGCTCATTACAGTGAGGAGCATGCTACCTCTGTTATAGTTGTCACTTTTGTACATTTGGAGAATAACAACTTTGTAGCGTTTTGTAAATGTGGCAATTGGTGCACTGGGGACGGGGCTTCAGCCCTGGGAGCACTGCTCTGGCTGCATAAAGCCTACCTCCAGTTATAAATAACTTTTCACAAATGAATTGGTACAATTGAATATAAGACACTTTGTAATATATCTTTTTTTTCAGGCTGAGTTACTTTCTACACTACATTAGTCTATGAGGAGGGGAGTGGGGATGAATAAACGGCTAGTAAAGACACTCAAATTATTGCTGCTGCTACTGTGTGCTCTTATAACACTGCTAGGATTGTAGATAAGAGGCTACCAGTGCACAGAATGAGGCAATAAATCAATTATCCAGCCGACAGCAGCCTCCTCCTCCACCCCTCCCTTCTCCATAGACATGTAATAGCATATATTACCTAGTTTCATATATTAATCTGTACTATTTATTTATGAAACGTTGTTTATAACTGGAGGTACAGGTGATGTGATATTTCATGGGGCCACTAAAAGTGGCATTATACTGTGTGAGGGCCACTAAGGGGCATTATACTATGTCGGGGGCCACTGAGTGGACATTAAAAGTGATGCGATCAGGTATATCTAACTGGTGGTGATGAGGGGGAAGAGGCACAGGTTTGTGGCCTACAAGCTCAGGAAGCTCCAGAACAGAGTTAAGGGTTCTTTCCTCCCTTGTTCTGCTGATGCAGCTGGATTGGCAGACCCGTGAGAAGGCCGCAGATTGCAGCCCTGTGGCCCTTGGACCCGTGTTTGAGACTCCTGCAAGAGGATGTTGCCAGTAGCGGCCATAAGGAAGAGGTCATATACTGTGGGGGACCATGAAAAGCAGGGTCATATTATAGGTGACAAAAAATTGGGTAACATACCGTGTGAGGGTCTAAAAGAAAGGCATCATATACCATGTGGGGGGCTAAACAAAAGAGGTCATATACCATGTGTGGGGGGGCTAAAAAAGTGGGGACATGTACCAAGTGATGGGTATAAATACATATCATACAAATGCATATATCAAAGATATAACTCTTGCTTCACAAAGTTCTGGATATTTCTAGATGTGACATGACACCCGAGTTAAGCTAGGTTTTTTTTTTTTACAGATTTTGACACACTGAGCTCAGTGGTCTAGTGTGACGTTGCATAAAATATAGACACTATTAGTAAATCTGCCCCAAAGTATCATCAGAACTTTTCATTCTATAATGTTTAAGCCAGAAATCCCTGTATTATCTGTATGTATGGCAGAGGCTAACAATAGCGCGCCTATGACTTCATTTGCTGACAGTATGCAGTATTTGGCGCACATCTGGACAGGGTCTGGATACCATTTTATCAGTATGGAAAAAAAGGGTAAAAATTAATTGACAGAGCAGTTGGAGGGATCACAATTAATATGTCTGCCTATTCCATTGCATAACTGAGACGATACAAAAATAGCAGCGAGACAGACGATGTCCCTCCCATAATATGTGCAGTGGGAGCAGCCCTGATACTGGATGCTACTGGCTGCCTGCAGACTTTTATGGGGCGGCCTGTCTTCTTCTCCTCAGCCCCATCCAGAAAAATCCCAGAACAAGCTGGAACCCGCACAGAGACTTTCCCAGCATGCAACACTCCTCTTGCAGGCCGTGGGCAAAATTTTAACTAATTTCACATGGTTTTGTGAACTTTGTCTGACATCTGCAGGCATGCAAATTCTGTCATCAGGTTACACTTAAAGAATTGCTGTGGACGACTCGTACAGTCCACACTTTGAATCAATTAAACACATCTCAAGGTTCTCCTGGGCCTGGGGGATGGGGGGTGCAGTCAGTTTTTGGCAGGAAAGTATATAACCAAGAAGATGGGTGTAGATGTTCAAAGTAGGAAAGGTAAAGATTCAGTTCAGTAGAACTAGGGGGAATCTGGGTGGTGCGGCCTCTAGCCCCTATAACACATTCATATTGCCGGTCTCAGTTTTGTTTCTTTTAGGGCTCTGGAGTCGGTTGGCCAAAGTTTCAACTCCGACTTCTATAATTTCCCATAGCCCAATTCTAACTCCTGCTCAAACTCTGACTGCTACATAAATGGCTGACAACCATGGCCAGGCAGAAAAGATCCTCTAATTTATGCAACAAACTATACATCTAATTATTATACAATATTGATAATTGTGTAATAGAATTTAAAATAATAATTTTATTTTGACACCAGAATCGGTAACTCATTTTCCCGAATCTGACTCCAACTCCACCCAAAACCAGCCTCACTCTGACTCCAACTCCACCCAAAATTGGCCTGACTTTGACTCCAACTCCAAGTGGATTATACAGTCATGGCCAAAAGTTTTGAGAATGACACAAATATTCTATTTTCACATGATCTGCTGCCCTCTGGTTTTTATGTGTGTTTGTCAGATGTTTTTATCACATACAGAAATAGAATTGCATTCATATTATGAGTAACAGAAGCTTATATTGACAGTTAGAATGAGTTAATGCAGCAAGTCAATATTTGCAGTGTTGACCCTTCTTCTTCAGGACCTCTGCAATTCTCCCTGGCATGCTCTCAATCAACCTCTGGACCAAATCCTGACTGATAGCAGTCCATTCTTGCAGAATCAATGCTTTAATTTTGTCTGAATTTGTTGGTTTTTGTTTGTCCACCCGTCTCTTGATGATTGACCACAAGTTCTCAATGGGATTAAGATCTGGGGAGTTTCCAGGCCATGGACCCAAAATCTCTATGTTTTGTTCCCTGAGCCATTTAGTTATCACCTTTGCTTTATGGCAAGGTGCTCCATCATGCTGGAAAAGGCATTGTTGAGCGCCAAACTGCTCTTGGACGGTTGGGAGAAGTTGCTCTTGGAGGACATTCTGGTACCATTCTTTATTCATGGCTGTGTTTTTAGGCAAGACTGTGAGAGAGCCGATTCCCTTGGCTGAGAAGCAACCCCACACATGAATGGTTTCAGGATGCTTTACAGTTGGCATGAGACAAGACTGGTGGTAGCGCTCACCTCTTCTTCTCCGAATAAGCTGTTTTCCAGATGTTCCAAACAATGGAAAAGGGGATTCATCAGAGAAAATGACTTTCCCCCAGTCCTCAGCAGTCCACTCCCTGTACCTTTTGCAGAATATCAGTCTGTCCCTGATGTTTTTTCTGGAGAGAAGTGGCTTCTTTGCTGCCCTCCTTGAGACCAGGCCTTGCTCCAAGAGTCTCCGCCTCACAGTGCGTGCAGATGCACTCACACCTGCCTGCTGCCATTCCTCAGCAAGCTCTGCACTGCTGGTAGCCCGATCCCGCAGCTGAAACACTTTTAAGAGACGGTCCTGCCGCTTGCTGGTCTTTCTTGGGCGCCCTGGAGCCTTTTTGGCACCAATGGAACCTCTCTCCTTGAAGTTCTTGATGATGCGATAGATTGTTGACTGAGGTGCAATCTTTCTAGCTGCAATACTCTTCCCAGTTAGGCCATTTTTGTGCAGTGCAATGATGACTGCACGTGTTTCTTTAGAGATAACCATGGTTAACAGAAGAGAAACAATGATGGCAAGCACCAGCCTCCTTTTAAAGTGTCCAGTGGTGTCATTCTTACTTAATCATGACAGATTGATCTCCAGCCCTGTCCTCATCAACACCCAGACCTGTGTTAATGGAGCAATCACTGAAACGATGTTAGGTGGTCCTTTTAAGGCAGGGCTGCAATGATGTTGAAATGTGTTTTGGGGGATAAAGTTCATTTTCTAGGCAAATATTGACTTTGCAAGTAATTGCTGTTAAGCTGATCACTCTTTATAATATTCTGGAGTATATGCAAATTGCCATTAGAAAAACTGAAGCAGTAGACTTTGTAAAAATTAATATTTGTATCATTCTCAAAACTTTTGGCCATGACAGTCACCACTAGGAGGAGCTCACTACATACAGATTATACAGTCACCACTAGAGGGAGCTCACTACATAAAGATTATACAGTCACCATTAGAGGGAGCTCACTACATACAGATTATACAGTCACCACTAGAAGGAGCTCACTACATACATATTATACAGTCACCACTAGGGGGAGCTCACTACATACAGATTATACAGTCACCACTAGGGGGAGCTCACTACATACAGATTGTACAGTCACCACTAGGAGGAGCTCACTACATAAAGATTATACAGTCACCACTAGAGGGAGCTCACTGCATACAGATTATACAGTCACCACTAGGAGGAGCTCACTACATACAGATTATACAGTCACCACTAGGGGGAGCTCACTACATACAGATTATACAGTCACCACTAGGAAGAGCTCACTACATAAAGATTATACAGTCACCACTAGAGGGAGCTCACTGCATACAGATTATACAGTCACCACTAGAGGGAGCTCACTACATACAGATTATACAGTCACCACTAGAGGGAGCTCACTACATACAGGTTATACAGTCACCACTAGGAGGAGCTCACTACATACAGGTTATACAGTCACCACTAGGGGGAGCTCACTACATACAGATTATACAGTCACCACTAGGAGGAGCTCACTACATACAGATTATACAGTCACCACTAGGGGGAGCTCACTACATACAGATTATACAGTCACCACTAGGGGGAGCTCACTACAAACAGATTATACAGTCACCACTAGAGGGAGCTCACTACATACAGATTATACAGTCACCACTAGAGGGAGCTCAGTACATACAGATTATACAGTCACCACTAGAGGGAGCTCACTGCATACAGATTATACAGTCACCACTAGAGGGAGCTCACTACATACAGATTATACAGTCACCACTAGAGGGAGCTCACTACATACAGATCATACAGTCACCACTAGAGGGAGCTCACTAATACAGATCATACAGTCACCACTAGAGGGAGCTCACTACAGATTATACAGTCACCACTAGAGGGAGCTCACTACATACAGATTATACAGTCACCACTAGAGGGAGCTCACTACATACAGATTATACAGTCACCACTAGAGGGAGCTCACTACATACAGATTATACAGTCACCACTAGAGGGAGATCACTACATACAGATTATACAGTCACCACTAGGAGGAGCTCACTACATACAGATTATACAGTCACCCCTAGAGGGAGCTCACTACATACAGATTATACAGTCACCACTAGGGGGAGCTCACTACATACAGATTATACAGTCACCACTAGGGGGAGCTCACTACATACAAATTATACAGTCACCACTAGGGGGAGCTCACTACATATAGATTATACAGTCACCACTAGGAGGAGCTCACTACATACAGATTATACAGTCACCACTAGAGGGAGCTCACTACATACAGATTATACAGTCACCCCCTAGGAGGAGCTCACTACATACAGAGTATACAGTCACCACTAGGGGGAGCTCACTACATACAGATTATACAGTCACCACTAGAGGGAGCTCACTACATACAGATTATACAGTCACCACTAGAGGGAGCTCACTACATACAGATTATACAGTCACCACTAGGGGGAGCTCACTACATACAGATTATACAGTCACCACTAGATGAGCTCACTACATACAGATTATACAGTCACCACTAGGAGGAGCTCACTACATACAGATTATACAGTCACCACTAGAGGGAGCTCACTACATACAGATTATACAGTCACCACTAGGAGAGAGCTCACTACATACAGATTATACAGTCACCACTAGAGGGAGCTCACTACATACAGATTATACAGTCACCACTAGAGGGAGCTCACTACATACAGATTATCAGCCACCACTAGAGGGAGCTCACTACATACACATTATACAGTCACCACTAGAGAGAGCTCACTACATACAGATTATACAGTCACCACTAGAGGGAGCTCACTACATACAGATTATACAGTCACCACTAGGAGGAGCTCACTACATACAGATTATACAGCCACCACTAGAGGGAGCTCACTACATACAGATTATACAGTCACCACTAGAGGGAGCTCACTACATACAGATTATACAGTCACCACTAGGGGGAGCTCACTACATACAGATTATACAGTCACCACTAGGGGGAGCTCACTACATACAGATTATACAGTCACCACTAGGGGGAGCTCACTACATACAGATTATACAGTCACCACTAGAGGGAGCACACTACATACAGTTTATACAGTCACCGCTAGAGGGAGCTCACTACATACAGATTATACAGTCACCACTAGAGGGAGCTCACTACATACAGATTATACAGGCATCACTAGGGGGAGCTCACTACATACAGATTGTACAGTCACCACTAGGGGGAGCTCACTACATACAGATTATACAGTCACCACTAGGGGGGAGCTCACTACATACAGATTATACAGTCACCACTAGAGGGAGCTCACTACATACAGATTATACAGTCACCACTAGGGGGAGATAACTACATATACATTTACATAGCTCACAATAAATTATAGAAATGTATATACATTAAGCTGCTAGTGAAGACTGTAGGCAGAAAGAATGTCATCATGTAATTGTATGGCTGTATAAAGGAAAGCAGGGAATTTGGAACTCTGTATCAGAAAAAGTTAATTTTGACACCCTGCTAATACTTAAGAACATTAAAAAGAAATGAATAGGTGACTTATCACTAGCTTTAAAAAAAAATAATAAAAGTTATTATGTGAAATATGGATAATGAATGAGGCAAGTGATAAGTTTAGGCCAGCAGTCTGGAGCCCACCTCTCTGTATGTCACAGTGCCTGGCATTAGGACTTTGGCTCTTTCTCTTACAGTTCCCCTCTGTCCCCTTCTTAATACTCTCACTCATATAATCCAGTGAATATCAGGACTGTGATGGAAGTCACTAATGGCAAAGAGGAATGAGCGGTGTTACCCCTAGCAACCTAAATACATTTCTAACTCTTTCTGCTCAAAGTATCATTTCTTGATAGTTGCCTGGAGAAGGGCTCTTGGCTGTAGTCCCCCAGTAACGGGCTGATATTAGGGGTGTTGCTGCTGGAACCCCATCCCTTACAATATGCTATTTCAGCAGGGTAACAGCTTGTCGTCTGATCTTTTCAATGTCGCAGGGGAAATGAAGCATTGAAATCTTTGCAGCAGCTGTCCACTATGGGCAAAGGGAGACAGGGGGGACCCTCTCTGTTAATGCCCTGTACCCTAACAGAGCATATGGACAGGGCTTGTCCATCATTTTAGTTGTACTTATCTGTTAATGGACTTTTCATCAGCTCATGAAAACCGTATCATAAACCCCATACTAGACCCAGACAGCCGCCACATGAGCCCAGCTGTGCAGAGACGTCTGACGCAGCCTGCCCCCTGCGCTTCAAGCCATGACGACTGCTGGATAGACAAAGCAAATTACGTTATTACCCAGTAATCGCTCCCAATCTTCACATCCCTCGTGCGTTACCACCGTGGTTTGGTAAATACAGAACTCAGTAATTAGACATAAAAAATCCCTGCAGAGATTTACATCTGGAACACAAGCAAGGCGGCCGCTCAGAGGGGGGAACCAAGAAAATAATAATCACATTATTAGCCATGGATATTTCTCACATTGTCTCGCTGCACTGCTGGTCATGGTGAATCTGCGTCTAGTCTCATCATTTCATATCAGTTGTCATATAACCAATGACTACAAGCCTGGAATAAAGGCTGCACTAGAATGTGCACAAGATGGAAGGTGTATCAGGCACACAACTGAGGGCCCCTGCGCATAAACAACAGGAGGGCCCCTTCTACCAGCATATCTGCTTATATGATATGTAATCTAGTGAAGAGTTTGGAGCAAGAGAAACTCCTTCCAGATAAAATTCTCAAATACTCCCCAGTTCATATGGATTATTATACCAAGATGACCATGCATGAGACTGAGGGGCAAGTGTGAGAATAGTCATGAAGGTGCAGACGTCAACAACTGTACAGAGGGTTGGAGGGATTTGGGCAAAGTAAATACCAATAATCACCAGCAGGTGGCAGTACAATTATGTCTTCCATGCATGTACCAGAGCACAATGTAGTTTATGAATTATAGAGGATAGGATTCATATATACCATGTAAATCTGAGGTGACTGAAGCCTAGGCCACTACGACTACCTGTCTACTGTTCTACCAATTCCCCTCACTCCAGCCCTGGCGATCGGTGGACATTTTTCTGTGCAAGAAACTGGGGGAAGGGGAACAAAAATGAAGTATGCAACAGCATGAAGATTCAGCAAATTTCACCTCTGGGATGTGGTGCTCGGCGAGCTGTTCACTTGTTAATGGTTTATTCACACAGATTTGGTCAGTATTTTTCAGCCAAAATCAGGAGTGGATTCAATAAAGTGAAAAAGTATTCGCCTCTCTGTTATATGGCCCCCATGTTTAGGATCTGGTTCTGATTCTGAATTTAAAAACCTGAAGAAAAGTTCTGATGATGTGTGAATAGAGCCCTACGTTCCTGCACTTGTATATAGTGACTATATAATCCTATAGCGGCGCACAGTGATTAGACATGCAGCGGGGAATGTTTTTTGCCTTTGTTGTTTTATATTTTGATACTGTTTGGCGCACTTATCTGCACCAGGAATATAATTATACATAAGTACCCACAAATAGCACGACTACTAATAGCGTAATAAAAAAGGACAGCTGTTGTTGAACTGCACAAGAGACTCTGGAAGAGTTTGTGCATATTGTCTAATTGTCTAAATTATCAGCTCCAGGCAAATTGAGAATGGAGGGGGGAGGACAAGAGAGGAGCGATCGGAGGAGACCCACCAAGCCCACTGAATCTTCAGCTAATTAGTAAAAGGGGAGGGAGGAAGACGAGGACTTGAAAGAGAGATCTGAGGAGCAGATGCACTACACGCCGTTTGTGTTTTCCCTTTATTTCTTCTTTCGATAGCAAATTTCTTTTGCATAGCAACACCCGGAGAAGGGGACGAAATCAGGGGGCCGGGGTCCCTCCATTCATATGGCCTGTCCCAAGACAAGCAGCAGAACAAAGAGGGAAAGATCATTTTTCAAGTGTCCTCCCCCCTTCTCCCCCTTTTATATCAATCCCGAGAGCCGCCATGTGTCTTGTGCCATCGTCAAAGCGGAATTCTGTCCCACAATAGACCCAATCTGGGAATGCAGCATCTTCTTAACGCTGTCACGGCACAGAGGGTGAATACTTTACTCTCAGTTTGCACTTATGTTCTTATGGGGAGGGGGGGGGCTTTTTTGGTACTAAAACTAACCTAGTCCTTTCTAAAAAAAAAAATAAAATAAAATGTTAGTTTTTGTTTCAGTGAGCCCTAACAGTCCAGCATATCCAAAGCCATGCTCATATGAGCTCAGGATGCTGGGATCTAAGGTGCTGTATGCAGGGATCCTTGCATTGAAGAATCACATTGACTGTCTTCAATGGATGATAGGAGGTAGTGTCAGTAGCATGAAAATGCTTGTGTGAACCCGGTCTCACACCCCAAAATTTCTGACTCCGGTGTGAACAGGTGCATCAGACTTGCTAAGCTGTAAATGGTGTTTATGTCTCGGCCTACAGATCACCTGAGGTTGCCGTAGCCTGAAGCTTCTAGATCGCTCTTTCTCTGTCAGTTCTGTACCTTTCAGCTCATCAAAGACCTGACAACCACTCCCCGGGATTAGACAGAAAAATCAAAGCTCTTAACCATCAGGGAGAAGTTTATGAGGGCGGGGGTCTGACAGTAACAAAAAGGGAAAGTTCTGCGTCATAGCCTACAGGTCAGTCACGGTCACCGTAAGAGCTGCCCATAGACCTGACACTGTTGGACCACTGTAAAATATTGCCATGGGATGCTGTGGATAACCAGAACATTCACAGTTATGTCTGTGCTGCTAATGGGGTGAACATGGGCAAGCAATTCTAGGGCTAGCAATCAGGGAGGATAACCTTCAGCCCCCAAATACTAAATTAGGTAAAAACACGTATTTCTGATGGTGCACAGAGATAGTAACCTGCTTATAAAGAGCTTGAAATATAGGTAAATCCCTAAATAGCAATTACCTAAAGAAAACCTATTAACTGGAAATAGCCATATCCCACCATTGCCCCTTGCATTGACACCCATGGCAGCCTGCCCTATGGTGTTATCTCAGCGCTAGGTGTATATTAGGGAATGTCTACTTATGTTAAAGGGAGAAAGAAAAATATCTAACCTTTTACTGTAATTAATAATGCATGGCCGGGTGCAACCTGGCAGAGGCACACAGAGGGTCGTCCATTAGAATAACCTCAGATTCCCCATCAGCTCCCACACAAGGCCAGAGGGACTTGTTTTGTGCCCCTCCACATGGAGCATTTATCCATCAAGTCGGCATCATTTGCCGCTGTCACAGGGCTGTGCTGATAAATAAAAGCTTTTGTCATTGTATCAGCTGGGTCTTCACACCAGGCCGGACCCCCTGGGTGAAGCCAAGTGTCCTGTCTAAGGATGGGAAGGTGACCTGCTCTTGGTCCTCTGTGACAGTGCCCGAGTGACCCATCTCTGACCCTACTCTGAGGTCCTCCTATCTGTTTATCCCAATGGTGCAAAGAGAAGGAGCAGAACTAAGATGGGAAAGCCAAAGAGGACGAAACCACAGAAGTGCCTCTTGTGTTCTCAGCATATGGGGCAGCAGAGTAATCATTAACTATTGTGACACTGGATTGATCATCCATTCAATGCTAACAGGTCGCACATTTACATGTAAAGACTTATTTGTCCACATTTTCTGTTTATCTCTGTTTCCTACTAAACATAAAAATGTAATACTTTGGGTTTGTGTTTTGTCCCAGTAGTTGGTGGTATATTGAGGAATTGCCTATCAATGCGGTAACTTCCAGTATGTGCAGGATCGCTCTATCAGGACATCCCCTCCTCCATACTCCCCATTAGAGAAGGAATACGGAAGGCATGAGGGTGATACACTTAGGCTCTACGTTGCAGAAACGCAGTGTTTTACAGTACCAGCAAAGTGAATGAGATTTTGGCTAATCCCAACTACACCGTGGGAAAAAAAAACGCTGTGCAAAAGCTGCATATTCGAAAATGAAGCATGTCAATTTAACCTGCGGATATGCTCATGTTTTCCCTATAGATTTAATAGGGGGAAGAAAAACCACAGAGAAAACACAGCAAAAACTTAATGAAAAATGCTGTGCTTTTTAGCTGTGTTGTGCAATGTGGGGCCTTAGCCTTAAAGTGGTTTTCAAGATTATGATTTTGATAACCTATCCTCTGCTCCTCCTGCTCTATAACCTGTAGATAGGACACTGTGTACAATCTGCTCTATAACCTGTAGTTAGTACACTATGTACAATCCGCTCTATAACCTGTAGATAGGACACAATGTACAATCCGCTCTATAACCTGTAGATAGGACACTATGTACAATCCGCTCTATAACCTGTAGATAGGACACTATGTACAATCCGCTCTATAACCTGTAGATAGGACACTATGTACAATCTGCTCTATAACCTGTAGATAGGACACTATGTACAATCTGCTCTATAACCTGTAGATAGGACACTATGTACAATCTGCTCTATAACCTGTAGATAGGACACTATGTACAATCTGCTCTATAACCTGTAGATAGGACACTATGTACAATCCGCTCTATAACCTGTAGATAGGACACTATGTACAATCCGCTCTATAACCTGTAGATAGGACACTGTGTACAATCTGCTCTATAACCTGTAGATAGGACAGTATGTACAATCCGCTCTATAACCTGTAGATAGGACACTATGTACAATCTGCTCTATAACCTGTAGATAGGACACTATGTACAATCCGCTCTATAACCTGTAGATAGGACACTATGTACAATCCGCTCTATAACCTGTAGATAGGACACTGTGTACAATCTGCTCTATAACCTGTAGATAGGACGCTATGTACAATCTGCTCTATAACCTGTAGATAGGACGCTATGTACAATCTGCTCTATAACCTGTAGATAGGACACTATGTACAACCTGATCTATAACCTGTAGATAGGACACTATGTACAATCTGCTCTATAACCTGTAGATAGGACACTATGTACAATCTGCTCTATAACCTGTAGATAGGACACTATGTACCCAACATACAATCTGCTCTATAACCTGTAGATAGGACACTATGTACAATCTGCTCTATAACCTGTAGATAGGACGCTATGTACAATCTGCTCTATAACCTGTAGATAGGACACTATGTACAATCTGCTCTATAACCTGTAGATAGGACACTATGTCTACAATCTGCTCTATAACCTGTAGATAGGGGACACTGCTGTAACGAGATAGGACGTGACGATCCGCTCTATAACCTGTAGATAGGACACTATGTACAATCTGCTCTATAGCCTGTAGATAGGACACTATGTACAATCTGCTCTATAACCTGTAGATAGGACACTATGTACAATCTGCTCTATAACCTGTAGATAGGACACTATGTACAATCTGCTCTATAACCTGTAGATAGGACACTATGTGCAATCTGCTCTATAACCTGTAGATAGGACACTATGTACAATCTGCTCTATAACCTGTAGATAGGACACTGTGTACAATCTGCTCTATAACCTGTAGATAGGACACTATGTACAATCCGCTCTATAACCTGTAGATAGGACACTATGTACAATCTGCTCTATAACCTGTAGATAGGACACTATGTACAATCTGCTCCTCTATAACCTGTAGATAGGACACTGTGTACAATCTGCTGTATAACCTGTAGATAGGACACTATGTACAATCCGCTCTATAACCTGTAGATAGGACACTATGTACAATCTGCTCTATAACCTGTAGATAGGACACTATGTACAATCCGCTCTATAACCTGTAGATAGGACACTATGTACAATCTGCTCTATAACCTGTAGATAGGACACTATGTACAATCCGCTCTATAACCTGTAGATAGGACACTATGTACAATCCGCTCTATAACCTGTAGATAGGACACTGTGTACAATCTGCTCTATAACCTGTAGATAGGACGCTATGTACAATCTGCTCTATAACCTGTAGATAGGACGCTATGTACAATCTGCTCTATAACCTGTAGCTAGGACACTATGTACAACCTGATCTATAACCTGTAGATAGGACGCTATGTACAATCTGCTCTATAACCTGTAGATAGGACACTATGTACAATCTGCTCTATAACCTGTAGATAGGACACTATGTACAATCTGCTCTATAACCTGTAGATAGGACGCTATGTACAATCTGCTCTATAACCTGTAGATAGGACACTATGTACAATCTGCTCTATAACCTGTAGATAGGACACTATGTACAATCCGCTCTATAACCTGTAGATAGGACACTGTGTACAATCCGCTCTATAACCTGTAGATAGGACACTATGTACAATCTGCTCTATAACCTGTAGATAGGACACTATGTGCAATCTGCTCTATAACCTGTAGATAGGACACTATGTACAATCTGCTCTATAACCTGTAGATAGGACACTGTGTACAATCTGCTCTATAACCTGTAGATAGGACACTATGTACAATCCGCTCTATAACCTGTAGATAGGACACTATGTACAATCTGCTCTATAACCTGTAGATAGGACACTATGTACAATCTGCTCCTCTATAACCTGTAGATAGGACACTGTGTACAATCTGCTGTATAACCTGTAGATAGGACACTATGTACAATCTGCTCTATAACCTGTAGATAGGACACTATGTACAATCTGCTCTATAACCTGTAGATAGGACACTATGTACAATCTGCTCTATAACCTGTAGATAGGACACTATGTACAATCTGCTCTATAACCTGTAGATAGGACACTATGTACAGTACAATCTGCTCTATAACCTGTAGATAGGACACTGTGTACAATCTGCTCTATAACCTGTAGATAGGACACTATAGTACAATGTGCTCTATAACCTGTAGATAGGACACTATGTACAATCTCTCCTCCTGCTCTATAACCTGTAGATAGGACACTATGTACAATCTGCTCTATAACCTGTAGATAGGACACTATGTACAATCTCTCCTCCTGCTCTATAACCTGTAGATAGGACACTATGTACAATCCGCTCTATAACCTGTAGATAGGACACTATGTACAATCTGCTCTATAACCTGTAGATAGGACACTATGTACAATCTGCTCTATAACCTGTAGATAGGACACTATGTACAATCTGCTCTATAACCTGTAGATAGGACACTATGTACAATCTGCTCTATAACCTGTAGATAGGACACTATGTACAATCTGCTCCTCCTGCTCTATAACCTGTAGATAGGACACTATGTACAATCTGCTCCTCCTGCTCTATAACCTGTAGATAGGACACTATGTACAATCTGCTCTATAACCTGTAGATAGGACACTATGTACAATCCGCTCTATAACCTGTAGGTACGACACTATGTACAATCTGCTCTATAACCTGTAGATAGGACACTATGTACAATCCGCTCTATAACCTGTAGATAGGACACTATGTACAATCCGCTCTATAACCTGTAGATAGGACACTATGTACAATCTGCTCTATAACCTGTAGATAGGACACTATGTACAATCTGCTCTATAACCTGTAGATAGGACACTATGTACAATCTGCTCTATAACCTGTAGATAGGACACCATGTACAATCTGCTCTATAACCTGTAGATGGGACACTATGTACAATCTGCTCTATAACCTGTAGATAGGACACTATGTACAATCTGCTCTATAACCTGTAGATAGGACACTATGTACAATCTGCTCTATAACCTGTAGATGGGACACTATGTACAATCTGCTCTATAACCTGTAGATAGGACACTATGTACAATCTGCTCTATAACCTGTAGATAGGACACTATGTACAATCTGCTCTGTAACCTGTAGATGGGACACTATGTACAATCTGCTCTATAACCTGTAGATAGGACACTATGTACAATCTGCTCTATAACCTGTAGATAGGACACTGTGTACAATCTGCTCTATAACCTGTAGATAGGACACTATGTACAATCCGCTCTATAACCTGTAGATAGGACACTATGTACAATCTGCTCTATAACCTGTAGATAGGACACTGTGTACAATCTGCTCTATAACCTGTAGATAGGACACTATGTACAATCCGCTCTATAACCTGTAGATAGGACACTATGTACAATCCGCTCTATAACCTGTAGATAGGATACTATGTACAATCCGCTCTATAACCTGTAGATAGGACACTATGTACAATCCGCTCTATAACCTGTAGATAGGACACTATGTACAATCTGCTCTATAACCTGTAGATAGGACACTATGTACAATCTGCTCTATAACCTGTAGATGGGACACTGTGTACAATCTGCTCTATAACCTGCAGATAGGACACTATGTACAATCTGCTCTATAACCTGTAGATAGGACACTATGTACAATCTGCTCAGCTCCTCCTGCTTTATAACGTCCCCCCTGCAGATTGGTCTGAATGTACAATGTGACAGGTTTCCTTTCATAGATTACCATATCTGAGACAGCTAATAAAATGGGGATCTGTGACCTTGAACCCCCACACATTGGTAGATAGAAGAGGTCCCCCTCATGTCTCTTCACTTACTGTATTTCAGAGCAGTGATGCACATAGCAAAGAGAGGCCCCAAAGATCAAAATTCATCCCCGTTATGCCACCCAGGACAGACGGCCTGTTGTTCTTTTCCCTCCAGACCATTTAGTTGACCTCGAGCCCATGCTTTGCCTGCAACTTTTTTTTTTAACTCAAATTTGTTTGGTCTACAGCAGAGACATGGTTAATAAAGCATTATAAGAGTAATAGGATTTCCCTTCTTCACATATATATATATATATATATATATATATATATATATATATAGGTACAGACCAAAAGTTTGGACACACCTTCTCATTCCAAGAGTTTTCTGTATTTTCGTGACTATAAAAATTGTAGATTCACACTGAAGGCATCAAAACTATGAATTACCACATGTGGAATTATATACTTAACAAAAAAGTGTGAAACAACTGAATATATGTCTTATATTCTAGGTTCTTCTAAGTAGCCACCTTTTGCTTTGATTACTGCTTTGCACACTCTTGGCATTCTCTTGATCAGCTTCAAGAGGTAGTCACCTGAAATGGTTTTCACTTCACAGGTGTGCCCTGTCAGGTTTAATAAGTGGGATTTCTTGACCCAGTGCAGGTGGTGGGTGACAGAAGGATACTGTCCGTGGTGAGCTCCATGCAGAAGAAGAAGTCCCATCCCATGCATGAGACTGTGATCGCGCTGAGCAGTACTGTCAGTGACCGACTGCTCCACCCTAGGTGTGAGAAGGAGCGCTATCGGAAGTCTTTCCTCCCCACCGCGGTTAGGCTGTACAACCAACACCGACCTAAGCGGAGATCAATACACACAGAGAACTGAAATATCTCTCTGCCTGTTATATCCCCCCTCCCTCTGCTACTTCCTATCTGTCTGTCTGCTATTAATGTAATGCCTCTCACCTTGGAACATTCCTGTACATGTTGTATTTGTATTTGTATCTGCTTATCTTTGCTGCTGTAACACACTGAATTTCCCCATTGTGGGACTATTAAAGGACTATTATTATTATAAATGGGGTTGGGACCATCAGTTGTGTTGTTCAGAAGTCAGGTGGATACACAGCTGATAGTCCTACTGAATGGAGTGTTAGAATTTGTATTATGGCAAGAAAAAAGCAGCTAAGTAAAGAAAAACGAGTGGCCATCATTACTTTAAGAAATGAAGGTCAGTCAGTCCGAAAAATTGGGAAAACTTTGAAAGTGTCCCCAAGTGCAGTGGCCAAAACCATCAAGCGCTACAAAGAAACTGGCTGACATGAGGACCGCCCCAGGAAAGGAAGACCAACAGTCACCTCTGCTGCGGAGGATAAGTTCATCCGAGTCACCAGCCTCAGAAATCGCAGGTTAACAGCAGCTCAGATTAGAGACCAGGTCAATGCCAGACAGAGATCTAGCAGCAGACACATCTCTACAACAACTGGTAAGAGGAGACTGTGTGCAGCAGGCCTTCATGGTAAAATAGCTGCTAGGAAACCACTGCTAAGGACTGGCAACAATTAGAAGAAGAACACAAGGAATGGACATTAGACCTGTGGAAATCTGTGCTTTGGTCTGATGAGTCCAAATTTGAGATCTTTGGTTCCAACCACCGTGTCTTTGTGCGACGCAGAAAAGGTGAAGGAATGGACTGTACATGCCTGGTTCCCACCGTGAAGCATGGAGGAGGAGGTGTGATGGTGTGGGGGGCTTTGCTGGTGACACTGTTGGGGATTTATTCTGAACCAGCATGGTTACCACAGCATCTTGCAGCGGCATGCTATTCCATCCGGTTTGCGTTTATTTGGACCATCATTTATTTTTCAACAGGACAATGACCCCAAACACCTCCAGACTGTGTAAGGGCTATTTGACCAAGAAGGAGAGTGATGGGGTGCTACGCCAGATGACCTGGCCTCCACAGTCACCAAACCTGAACCCAATCCAGATGGTTTGGGGTGAGCTGGACCTCAGAGTGAAGGCAAAAGGGCCAACAAGTGCTAAGCATCTCTGGGAACTCCTTCAAGACTGTTGTAAAACCATTCCAGGTGACTACCTCTTGAAGCTCATCAAGAGAATACCAAGAGTGTACAAAGCAGTAATGAAAGCAAAAGGTGGCTACTTTGAAGAACCTAGACTATAAGACATATTTTCAGTTGTTTCACACTTTTTTGTTACGTATATAATTCCACATGTGTTAATTCATAGTTTTGATGCCTTCAGTGTGAATCTACAATTTTTATAGTCATGAAAATACAGAAAACTCTTGGAATGAGAAGGTGTGTCCAAACTTTTGGTCTGTACTGTATATATATAGTATCAAGTGCAAAATAGAAAAATCTGCAAGGGTTATTTTAAAAATTCCTTTTGATGGTTGCTCTTTTGCCTCCAGAACTTTGAAATCCGAATCCCGCCTCAGACAGTGATAGCAGAACGTGGAGAAATTAGCAATCTGCAGCGGACGTGCTGTCTGTAATTGAAGCGGATCACACGCTCCATCCTTCCTTGCCTAGAGTGGATAATCAATGACAGGACCCTGCAGGCATATCGCGATCGCTCAGCAGATGAAAGTCCGGGAGTCGTGCAAAAGCTTCACCCACTTGTAAAGCGACTGACAGTGCTGCATGAAACCCGTCAAACCATATCTACTTGTAGGGGTGATAGTAGCTCTATCAGGCCACAGCCCCAAAGTGAAGACCCCCCACCTTACACTTCAAAAGTACTTCCCTCCTCACTTGGATCATCCTATTATAGCCCAAATCTTCTCAAATAGCCTTACTCTCCCTGTATTCAGTCACTATAGACTGTAATACTTTGTCCTCCCTATGGAGGTACTGCGGGACAAAATGATTTGGCGCTTGATGGGTTGTATGTGGATTTCCATCCAAAGGGGCATAACCACAAATCTAAAGCGGATTACAAAGCACCAAATTGGACGGATAGAAGCAAGAGCTCCACATAAGTTTCTGGGCATCAGTATGTAGAAGTTGTGTTGCAGTGTAGCATATTATTCCTGTAAGGCCTGGGATACACGGCAACTTTTTGTAGCACTATTGATGAATTATAACTGTTGAGCTACCGCTGCAATACAACTGAATGCATTGACTCCTATGTAATTCTGTGCACTGTTAAAATAAATCACTAGTGCTACTAAAAGTAGTGTAGTGTAGCCCTGGCCTTAGAGCGATGGTACTATCGGGTACAGGTCATCTGGAAAAGATCTATGCAGAAGTAATAGCCAGTGACGAGACATCAGTGTGTCAGACAGATTTGTCGTGAGTTTACTTCTTTACTTTGGGGTGTATTCTTACCATTTACTGTATGTTATACAGGAAAGTCCAATGTTTTTCTAGTGACATTTCATTGTTTTTTGTTGTCTTCTGTGATAAGAGGTCACACTGCGCAGGTTACCAATTGTAGAAGTGTGGGTTAACACTGGTACATCTGTACAAGGGCATCTCAATAAATTAAAATATCATTAAAAAGTTATTTTTTTTTTTAGTAATTCAATTGAAAAAGTGAAACCCATCTATTATATTGAGTCATTACAAACAGAGTGAACTTTTCCAAGTGTTTCTTTCTGTTAATGTTGATGATTATGACACAGCCAAGGAAAACCCAAAAGTCATTATCTCAGAAAATTAGAATATTATATAAAGACCAACTGTAAAAAAATTATTTAACACAGAAATGCTGGCCAAATGAAAAGTCTGTCCAGTAAATGCCCTCAATACTTGGTCGGGGCTCCTTTTGACTGCACCAATGCAGCGTGGCCTGGAGGGATCAGCCTGCAGCACTGCACAGAGGTTATGGACGCCCGGGGTCAGCTCGTCTGCATTGTTGGCTCTGGTGTCTCTCATCATAGATTCTCTATGGGGTTAGGGTCAGGCGAGTTTGCTGGCCAATCAAGCACAGCGATACTGCGGTTATTACACCAGGTATTGGTACTTTTGGCAGTGTGGACAGGGGCCAAGTCCTGTTGGAAAATGAAAATTCCATCTCCAAAAAGCTTGTGGGCAGAGGGAAGAATGAAGTGCTCGAGAATTTCCTGGTAGACGGCTGCACTGACTTTGGTCTTGATAAAACACAGTGGACCTACACCAGCAGATGACATGGCTCCCCAAACCATCACACTACAGTAGACCTCCAGCAGCTTGGATTGTGGCCTCTCCGCTCTTCCTCCACACTCCGGGACCTTGATTCCCAAATGAAATGCAAAATTTGCTTTCATCTGAAAACACCACCTTTGACCACTGAGCACAGTCCAGTTCTTTGTCTCCTTGGCCCAGGTAAGACGCTTCTGGCGTTGTCTATTGGTCATGAGTGACCTGACACATGGGATGCGACACTTGTAGCCATGTCCTGGATACAATGTCTGTGTGTGGTGGCTCTTGTGGCACTGACTCCAGCCGCCGTCCTCTCCTTGTCAATCTCCCCCACATTTTTTAATGGCCTTTTCTTAACAATCCTATCAAGGCTGCGGTTATCCCAGTTGCATGTGCACCTTTTTCTACCACACTTTTTCCTTCCACTCAACTTTCCATTAATATGCTTTGATACAGCGCTCTGTGAACAACCAGCTCCTATAGCAAAGATCTTTTGTGGCTTACCCTCCTTGTGCAGTGTGTCAATGACTGTCTTCTGGACATCTGTCATGTCAGCAGTCTTCCCCATGATTGTGTCGCCTACTGAATCACACTAAGGGACCTTTTTCAATGCTTAGGAAGCCTTTGCAGCTGTTTTGGGTTTATTATTCTAATTTTCTGAGATAATGACGTTTGGATTTTCCTTGGCTGTAAGCCTTAATCATCAACATTAACAAATAAACACTTGAAAAAGGTCACTCTGTTTGTAATGATTCAATGTAATATATGGCTTTCACGTTTTCAATTGAATTACTAAAAAAAAAAATAACTTTTTGATGATATTCTAATTTATTGAAATCTCATATCTATCTCCTATCTATCTATCTATCTATCTATCTATCTATCTATCTATCTATCTATCTCCTATCTATCTATCTATCTATCTATCTCCTATCTATCTATCTATCTATCTATCTATCTCCTATCTATCTATCTATCTCATATCTATCTATCTATCTATCTATCTATCTATCTCATATCTATCTATCTATCTATCTATCTCATATCTATCTATCTATCTATCTATCTCATATCTATCTATCTATCTATCTATCTCCTATCTATCTATCTCCTATCTATCTATCTATCTATCTATCTATCTCCTATCTATCTATCTATCTATCTCCTATCTATCTATCTATCTCATATCTATCTATCTATCTATCTATCTATCTATCTCCTATCTATCTATCTCCTATCTATCTATCTATCTATCTATCTATCTATCTATCTATCCCTATCTATCTATCTATCTATCTCATATCTATCTATCTATCTCATATCTATCTATCTCATATCTATCTATATGTAAGACAAGTAGAAAACATGAAATAGGCAAACAAGTGTTCAGGGCAAAAGTGTGAGAAATGATACTGAATCTCTGAGAAATGACACCCAGAGTTCTTAAGAAATACCAATATTTGTTACAATCAGATGTGATGTCCTTCATGTGATGTATCCTATGACGGAGCAGAACAATGCAAATCATTGTTCACAGATGTAAACAAGAGCTAAGCAGCGACACGTCCTGATTGCCGTGTTCTGTGGGTACCATATTATGACTCCTGTGGGATATGAATGATGCCCATGGTTGACACCTTGGTTTCTCAGACCTGATGTAACCAAGAAATATTTTTTTCTTGACAGTAAATACATTTTTTTCCTTTTAAATAAATAATGACCTACTTTATCTTATGAGGTTAAAGCAACTTTGCATCCCCAGCAGCAGTGCTGGGGTTATAGTATAGAAGTGACAATAAGCTGCAGGTGCTCACACGTCTCCTTCAGTCAATGCTGCTGTCGCTGTGCAGGCACGAGAGATGTCCAGCTCTGCGGTGCTGGAATTGCCTGGGAGCCTGGGTCATAGACATCCTCCTGAGACATCACATATAGACTGCGCTTGTTTCCACCAGTGGCTTTCTACTCCCCCCTCATATACAGAACAGGAAATTATTGTGCAGAACCTTAAGCCAAATTCAACACCTATCTAATCCGTCCTTATCTGCTGTGAACCACAGGCCATCGAATAATTGCCTGCCTGCTTGGATCTGTGTTATACAAACAGTTATACGCACTGTCTGGATGGTGTAGTTTTTTCCACTATGAATATAGCCAGCGAACATCAGGTTTCTTCTGTGTTACAAACAGGAACAACAAATAAATTATAGAAAGCCTCTATATTAACGTGTTCTGTATATTACATTGTACCGTGCCTCATGTGACTGAATGATGATACCATCTATGCATCATTTCTACAATAGTAAATAATGTAGGTACAGCTAGTACTGCCTCCCTGTCTCTACCAGTAAATAATGTAGGTACAGCTAGTACTGCCTCCCTGCCTCCGCCTGTAAATGATGTAGGTACAGCTAGTACTGCCTCTCTGTCTCCGTCTGTAAATGATGTACGCACAGCTAGTACTGCCTCCCTGTCTCTGCCTGTAAATGATGTAGGTACAGCTAGTACTGCCTCCCTGCCTCCGCCTGTAAATGATGTAGGTACAGCTAGTACTGCCACCCTGTCTCCACCTGTAAATGATGTAGGTACAGCTAGTACTGCCTCCCTGCCTCTGCCTGTAAATGATGTAGGTACAGATAGTACTGCCACCCTGTCTCCACCTGTAAATGATGTAGGTACAGCTAGTACTGCCTCCCTGTCTCCGCCTGTAAATGATGTAGGTACAGATAGTACTGCCACCCTGTCTCCACCTGTAAATGATGTAGGTACAGCTAGTACTGCCTCCCTGTCTCCGCCTGTAAATGATGTAAGTACTGATAGTACTGCCTCCCTGTCTCCGCCTGTAAATGATGTAGATACAGATAGTACTTCCTCCCTGTCTCCACCTGTAAATGATGTAGGTACAGCTAGTACTGCCTCCCTGTCTCTACCAGTAAATAATGTAGGTACAGCTAGTACTGCCTCCCTGTCTCTACCAGTAAATAATGTAGGTACAGCTAGTACTGCCTCCCTGTCTCTGCCTGTAAATGATGTAGGTACAGCTAGTACTGCCTCCCTGCCTCCGCCTGTAAATAATGTAGGTACAGATAGTACTGCCACCCTGTCTCCACCTGTAAATGATGTAGGTACAGCTAGTACTGCCTCCCTGTCTCCGCCTGTAAATGATGTAAGTACTGATAGTACTGCCTCCCTGTCTCCGCCTGTAAATGATGTAGATACAGATAGTACTTCCTCCCTGTCTCCACCTGTAAATGATGTAGGTACAGCTAGTACTGCCTCCCTGTCTCTACCAGTAAATAATGTAGGTACAGCTAGTACTGCCTCCCTGTCTCTACCAGTAAATAATGTAGGTACAGCTAGTACTGCCTCCCTGTCTCTGCCTGTAAATGATGTAGGTACAGCTAGTACTGCCTCCCTGTCTCCGCCTGTAAATGATGTACGCACAGCTAGTACTGCCTCCCTGCCTCCTCCTGTAAATGATGTAGGTACAGCTAGTACTGCCACCCTGTCTCCACCTGTAAATGATGTAGGTACAGATAGTACTGCCACCCTGTCTCCACCTGTAAATGATGTACGCACAGCTAGTACTGCCTCCCTGTCTCCGCCTGTAAATGATGTAGATACAGCTAGTACTGCCACCCTGTCTCCGCCTGTAAATGATGTAGGTACAGATAGTACTGCCTCCCTGTCTCTGCCTGTAAATGATGTAGATACAGATAGTACTGCCTCCCTGTCTCCGCCTGTAAATGATGTAGGCATACATAGTACCACCTCCCTGTCTTTCCCTGCCTCACTGCCTTCTTGTGATGGTGTAGCTAGGCATAGAACTGCTTCACCATTTTTTTCCCTGGGAATTTAGACAAAGAAAGTACTGTGCCTTGCACATTCACAGCAGCAGCTCTATGTGTGACTAGTGCACAGGTGCTGTGACACATGTGGTCAGTTACACTTCACTGAAATAGCTCACAATACAAATGAATACTTTTATTGCAGTGCTTATCATCCAATACTGCCGCACCCAGTGTCATAGTCGGTTAGGTGTGGAGCCCTGGAATAGCTTTTGTACCATGGCCCTGGAGTCTGAAGCCACAACTCTCCTTTCCACCCATGTTACAGGCAAGATGGAAACTAAATTACTGTCCAGTGGGGCCGAGGGCGAGAATTGTCTTTATTGCCTTCTGCTATCCACTAACACACATCCTGTGCCGCGCTCACATTGTACTCTCCATTGCCTGATCTCCTATAATCCCAGGTTAGTCACGTCGCCAGAAAGCAGTTATCGACTCAGGGGTCTTTTTACTGCAAATTGCCGCGCTCAGCTGATTAATCAAAACTCTATTCATGATTCATTCTCCGAGCAAATTTACATGGCGATGTGACAGGAATCTGATTTACCCGACCTAGTCTTGGCCACTGATGTTAACTGTTAAGTTTTTACATCACCCGAAAGTAGGAGGATCTCTAAAAATAGCTAAAGAGCAGAACATGTATAGAGAGATGCAATCAGCAACCATAGTGAAATATAAGGAGGTGCTCCCAAATGTGTCCACAAAATATGGGCCTGTGATACTCTGCGTAGGTTTCTCCTGAACTGGGAAGGTCTCTCATTCTTGCTGGAAAATTCTCCAGTCCTGCAACCTGCACAATGAGCCATCTCTACCCATTGGTGACCCAATCTCTGCAAGACTCTTACCATGGGGATCATCCAACTGAAGATCTATTTGCATTAACGGTTTTATAAATTCTGATCCAGATTTGCAAGTTTTGCTGTACTCGCTGCAGATTAGTTGCCATGGAGTTTCTTGTGGCAAATACAAATTGACCTGTTTTGTCAGTTTTCAGTCCGCAGCACATCACTTGACTGCAGGTTTTCAACACGGCTTCCAAAAAGCTGAGGCCAAACCCATAGCGATTACACTGCAATTTCCAATGCAAAAACTATTGGCTTTTTTTTTGCCACAGCGAAATTCTGGAAAATCCACTGCTGATTTCACACATCTGGGAATCATTGGTGGACACATCTCCTGTAGACGAAGCCCGAATGTTCCCTGCTATGGACAACTACTCCCCTTTCCTTTGCACCAGTTGATATAGCGCTCTCATCGTGGTTTATGGGACTGATGAAGCTCGCTACAAGGATTGGCATCAGACTCGCAGCGCATTACAGAACAGTCATACTGAGCCCTCTGTAAGGTGCCTCTCTAATACACAATGCAAACTCAGAGAGGGAAAATGGGACAGTGTTATGTGTGTTAAAAACAGAAAAAAAAATCACTCAGCATTTTTGAGGAATTACATCAAAATTGTACAGAAAAGCATAAAGGGCCCATTGTCATCAATTACATTAATCTCATGATACCCACTGAATACAGCCCAGACACAAACTGCACCGCGCTGACCCATAATACAGTTCTGTGAAGACAACTAAAAGGCAACTATTCATACAGGAGAAAGTGTGAAATGGTCGTCTCATCCAGAATATCTCACTTAGACAGTCTAAGACGGAGATCTATCTACACACGTGGGACTTAGCAGGGTACACCACTACTGCTCCTTCTGCAAACTTAGAGGAAACTAGAGGGGTGTCAGGTTAGTGGGCTGTACCCTGTGCAGGTTAGGAAAAGAGCAGTGATGTAAAGGTATTGCTCGGATCCCTACAGATGTATTATGTATGTACAGTATCTTACATAAGATGTATCCTGCATGTGATATTTGTTATATAGAACATATCCTGCATATGATGTGTCTTATATAGGGCGTATCCTGCATAAGACATAGCTTTCATCTCATATAGGATGTATCCTTCATGTAATGAGGGAAATTTATTATTCCATCTACACCTGTTTTCTGGCAAAGGTGGGTGATAATGTAAAGCACATTTGGAAAAAGGCCCTTTTCCTGCAAAAATGTGGGCCAGGGCGAGGACACCTCAGCCGGATGAATTTATTATAACTCAGGCCAGTTTGCTGATGTGTGCTATACAGGAAATCTACGCCAGTTTCTGACCGAAGCCGAAGCCTCTGGATAAATCATGCGTGCCCCGCACCTGTCAGGCCCTTTATTAAGACGGGTGTGCGAATCAGCAGTCTTAATAAATCTTCCCCAATATATCTAGCTTAGGACATACCCTGCATAAGATGTATCTTACATAGGACATACCTTGCATATGATACATTGTTATTATGTGTCGGTGGTACATACATTCTTATTATGTGTCGGTGGTACATACACACGTGGACAAAATTGTTGGTCCCCTCCTTCGTTTAATGAAAGAAAAACCCACAATGGTCACAGAAATAACTGGAATCTGACAAAAGTAATAATATATAAAAATTCTATGAAAATGAACAAATGAAAGTCAGACATTGCTTTCCAACCAGGCTTCAACATGAAACAGGCCTGGACAGAAATGAGGGTTCCCTTAATATTTAGTTGCACAACCTTTTGAGGCAATCCCTGCAATCAGACGATTCCTGTAACTGTCAATGAGACTTCTGCACCTCTCAGCAGGGATTTTGGCCGCTCCTCATGAGCAAACTGCTCCAGTTGTCTCGGGTGTGAAGGGTGCCTTTTCCAGACGGCATGTTTCAGCTCCTTCCAATAGGATTTAGGTCCGGGCTCATAGAAGGCCACTTCAGAATAGCCCAATGTTTCCCTCTTAGCCATTCTTGGGGGTTTTTAGCTGTGTGTTTTGGGTCATTATCCTGTTGCAAGACCCATGACCTGCGACTGAGACCAAGCTTTCTGACACTGGGCAGCACATTTCTCTCTCCAATCCCTTGATAGGGACAGTGTTCTTTTCAATATAGGCTTCATTTCTCCATCTGTGAACATAGAGCTGATGTGCCGTGCCCAAAATTTAGATTTTTGTCTCCTCTGTCCATAGGACATTCTCCCAGAAGCTTTGTGGCTTGTCAACGTGTAGTTTGACAAATTACTTTTGTCAGATTCAAGTTTTTTCTGTGACCATTGTGGGCTATTCTTTCATTAAACGAGGGAGGGGACAAACAATTTTGTTGGTACCCCACGTGTGTATATTGTTATTATGTGTCGGTGGTACATACATTATTATCTGTCGGTGGTACATACATTGTTATTGTGTGTTTTGTAGCTAAAACTGCCATAATTGAAGGATTTACAGACATGCAGACATTAATCCCGCCTGCTCCTGCTACACAGTGACAGAAGACAGAGATGATGGATCAATAGTCTTTCCTGGACCTTCTGGTCACATTGTTGTCCTATATAATCCACAGTGATAATCTTTGTGGTAATGTTTAATCACTTGTAACTAAACCAATATACAGGCGCATCTCAATAAATTAGAATATTTTTGAAACGTTCATTCATCTCAGTCATTCAGTAATACAATCCATAATCTGCGTCTTCCATGATTGTGTGTCCTACTGAACCAGACTGAGGAAACCTTGGCAGGTGACACTGAATTTACAAGACTGAACTTTTTTACAGTATTCAAATTTTCTTAGATTTGGGTTTTCATTTGCTGTAATCCATAATCAACATTTACAGGAATAAAACACTCTGTGTGTAAAGAATCTAGAAAATATAGGAGGTCACTTTATTAATGTAATTACTGAAAGAAATAAACGTTTCACTGATATTCTAATTTATTGAGATGCAGATGTATATAATGGTATACTGAGGTAAGAGGTCAGCAGGCCATTGCTGTATGGCTAATATACAGTCTGTGAGATATTAGGGTATCTAAGCTTATCATAAGTGATGCTAGTGTATCTCATCTGTAAAAGTACTGTCCATTTTCTGAGATAATAGTGTACCCCAAGACATTATGTCAGTGTGCCTAAGTCTATCATGTTTAATACAGTTGTATCTCAGCCTTCCTTGGTGCTTTATTTTAGTCAGTTGTATGACACTAGTATATCTTAGCTAACCACGTGTGATACTAGTGTATCTAAGACAGGATTTACATGAACTTAGTGAAGTATGTTTAGCCTTCAGTAGGACCTCGTATCTGTGGTGTCAGAGGCATCCTGGTGAATATGTTAAACTGAGGCCATAAATAAGATGTAAACAGAGACAGTAGTGTATTTTGTTGCAGATTTTGCTGCAGTTTTTTTAGCCAAACACAGGAGTGGGAAATATAAATGAAGCTCTTATTATACTTCTCTTATATTTCTTATACTTCTCTTATTATACTCCTCTTATACTCTCTTTTATACTCCTCTTATACTTCTCTTATACTCCTCTTATACTTCTCTTATACTCATCTTATACTTCTCTTATACTCCTCATATACTCCTATTATACTTCCTCATACTCCTCTCTTATACTCCTCTTATACTCTTCTTATACTTCTCTTATACTTCTCTTATACTCCTCTTATACTTCTCTTATACTTCTCTTATACTCCTCTTATACTTCTCTTATACTCATCTTATACTTCTCTTATACTCCTCTTATACTTCTCTTATACTCTTCTTATACTCCTCTTATACTTCTCTTATACTCATCTTATACTTCTCTTATACTCCTCTTATACTCCTCTTATACTTCTCTTATACTTCTCTTATACTCATCTTATACTCCTCTTATACTCTCTCTTATACTACTCTAGTATTCCTTTTATACTCCTCTTATATTTCTTATACTCCTCTTATACTTCTATTATACTCTTATACTTCTCTTATACTCCTCTTATACTCTTCTTATACTTCTCTTATACTCCTCTTATACTCTTCTTATACTTCTCTTATACTCCTCTTATACTCTTCTTATACTTCTCTTATACTCCTCTTATACTTCTCTTATACTCCTCATATACTCTTCTTATACTTCTCTTATACTCCTCTTATACTTCTCTTATACTCTTCTTATACTTCTCTTATACTCCTCTTATACTCTTCTTATACTTCTCTTATACTCCTCTTATACTTCTCTTATACTCCTCTTATACTCTTCTTATACTTCTCTTATACTCCTCTTATACTTCTCTTATACTCTTCTTATACTTCTCTTATACTCCTCTTATACTCTTCTTATACTTCTCTTATACTCCTCTTATACTTCTCTTATACTCCTCTTATACTTCTCTTATACTCCTCTTATACTCTTCTTATACTTCTCTTATACTCCTCTTATACTTCTCTTATACTCTTCTTATACTTCTCTTATACTCCTCTTATACTCTTCTTATACTTCTCTTATACTCCTCTTATACTTCTCTTATACTCCCTCTTATACTTCTCTTATACTCCTCTTATACTTCTCTTATACTCTTCTTATACTTCTCTTATACTCCTCTTATATTCCTCTTATACTTCTCTTATACTCCTCTTATACTCTTCTTATACTTCTCTTATACTCCTCTTATACTTCTCTTATACTCTTCTTATACTTCTCTTATACTCCTCTTATACTCTTCTTATACTTTTCTTATACTCCTCTTATACTTCTCTTATACTCATCTTATACTCCTCTTATACTCTCTCTTATACTACTCTTGTATTCCTTTTATGCTCCTCTTATATTTCTTATACTCCTCTTATACTTCTATTATACTCTTATACTTCTCTTATACTCCTCTTATACTTCTCTTATACTCCTCTTATACGTCTCTTATACTCCTCTTATACTCTTCTTATACTTCTCTTATACTCCTCTTATAGTTCTCTTATACTCTTCTTATACTTCTCTTATACTCCTCTTATACTTCTTATACTCCTCTTATACTCTTCTTATACTTCTCTTATACTCTTCTTATACTTCTCTTATACTCCTCTTATACTTCTCTTATACTCCTCTTATACTTCTCTTATACTCTTCTTATACTTCTCTTATACTCCTCTTATACTCCTCTTATACTTCTCTTATACTCCTCTTATACTCTTCTTATACTTCTCTTATACTCCTCTTATACTTCTCTTATACTCTTCTTATACTTCTCTTATACTCCTCTTATACTCTTCTTATACTTCTCTTATACTCCTCTTATACTTCTCTTATACTCCTCTTATACTTCTCTTATACTCCTCTTATACTCTTCTTATACTTCTCTTATACTCCTCTTATACTTCTCTTATACTCTTCTTATACTCCTCTTATACTCTTCTTATACTTCTCTTATACTCCTCTTATACTTCTCTTATACTCTTCTTATACTTCTCTTATACTCCTCTCATACTTCTCTTATACTCCTCTTGTACTCCCTTTTATACTCCTCTTATACTTCTCTTATACTCCTCTTATACTCCTCTTATACTCCTCTTATACTTCTCTTATACTCTTCTTATACTTCTCTTATACTCCTCTCTTATACTCCTCTTATACTCTTCTTATACTTCTCTTCTACTCCTCTTCTACTTCTCTTATACTCCTCTTATACTTCTCTTATACTCCTCTTATACTTCTCTTATACTTCTCTTATACTCCTCTTATACTTCTCTTATACTCCTCTTATACTTCTCTTATACTCCTCTTATACTCCTCTTATACTCCTCTTATACTCCCTTTTATACTCCTCTTATACTTCTCTTATACTCCTCTTATACTCCTCTTATACTTCTCTTATACTCTTCTTATACTTCTCTTATACTCCTCTCTTCTACTCCTCTTATACTCTTCTTATACTTCTCTTCTACTCCTCTTATACTTCTCTTATACTCCTCTTATACTTCTCTTATACTCCTCTTATACTTCTCTTATACTTCTCTTATACTCCTCTTATACTTCTCTTATACTCCTCTTATACTTCTCTTATACTCCTCTTATACTCCTCTTATACTCCTCTTATACTTCTCTTATACTCTTCTTATACTTCTCTTATACTCCTCTTATACTTCTCTTATACTCTTCTTATACTTCTCTTATACTCCTCTTATACTCTTCTTATACTTCTCTTATACTCCTCTTATACTTCTCTTATACTCCTCTTATACTTCTCTTATACTCTTCTTATACTTCTCTTATACTCCTCTTATATTCCTCTTATACTTCTCTTATACTCCACTTATACTTCTCTTATACTCCTCTTATACTTCTCTTATACTCCTCTTATACTCCTCTTATACTTCTCTTATACTCCTCTTATATTCTTCTTATACTTCTCTTATACTCCTCTTATACTTCTCTTATACTCCTCTTATACTCCTCTTATACTTCTCTTATACTCCTCTTATACTTCTTATACTCCTCTTATACTCCCTTTTATACTCCTCTTATACTTCTCTTATACTCCTCTTATACTCCTCTTATACTTCTCTTATACTCCTCTTATACTTCTCTTATACTTCTCTTATACTTCTCTTATACTCCTCTTATACTCTTATATTCCTCTTATACTTCTCTTATACTCCTCTTATACTCTTCTTATACTTCTCTTATACTCCTCTTATACTTCTCTTATACTCTTCTTATACTTCTCTTATACTCTTCTTATACTTCTCTTATACTCCTCTTATACTTCTCTTATACTCCACTTATACTTCTCTTATACTCCTCTTATACTCCTCTTATACTTCTCTTATACTCCTCTTATATTCTTCTTATATTTCTCTTATACTCCTCTTATACTTCTCTTATACTCCTCTTATACTCCTCTTATACTTCTCTTATACTCCTCTTATACTTCTTATACTCCTCTTATACTCCCTTTTATACTCCTCTTATACTTCTCTTATACTCCTCTTATACTCCTCTTATACTTCTCTTATACTCCTCTTATACTTCTCTTATACTCTTCTTATAATTCTCTTATACTCCTCTTATATTCCTCTTATACTCCTCTTATACTCTTCTTATACTTCTTATACTCCTCTTATACTTCTCTTATACTCTTCTTATACTTCTCTTATACTCCTCTTATACTTCTCTTATACTCCTTATACTCCTCTTATACTCCTCTTATATTCTTCTTATACTTCTCTTATACTCCTCTTATACTCCCTTTTATACTCCTCTTATACTTCTCTTATACTCCTCTTATACTCCTCTTATACTTCTCTTATACTCCTCTTATACTCCCTTTTATACTCCTCTTATACTTCGCTTATACTCCTCTTATACTCCTCTTATACTTCTCTTATACTTCTCTTATACTTCTCTTATACTCCTCTTATACTCCTCTTATATTCCTCTTATACTTCTCTTATACTCCTCTTATACTCTTCTTATACTTCTCTTATACTCCTCTTATACTTCTCTTATACTCTTCTTATACTTCTCTTATACCCTTCTTATACTTCTCTTATACTCCTCTTATACTTCTCTTATACTCCTCTTATACTTCTCTTATACTCCTCTTATACGCCTCTTATACTTCTCTTATACTCCTCTTATATTCTTATACTTCTCCTATACTCCTCTCATACTTCTCTTATACTCCTCTTATACTCCCTTTTATACTCCTCTTATACTTCTCTTATACTCCTCTTATACTCCTCTTATACTCCTCTTATACTTCTCTTATACTCCTCTTATACTCCTCTTATACTCCTCTTATATTCTTCTTATACTTCTCTTATACTCCTCTTATACTCCCTTTTATACTCCTCTTATACTTCTCTTATACTCCTCTTATACTCCCTTTTATACTCCTCTTATACTTCTCTTATACTCCTCTTATACTCCTCTTATACTCCTCTTATACTTCTCTTATACTCCTCTTATACTTCTCTTATACTTCTCTTATACTTCTCTTATACTCCTCTTATATTCCTCTTATACTTCTCTTATACTCCTCTTATACTCTTCTTATACTTCTCTTATACTCCTCTTATACTTCTCTTATACTCTTCTTATACTTCTCTTATACTCTTCTTATACTTCTCTTATACTCCTCTTATACTTCTCTTATACTCCTCTTATACTTCTCTTATACTCCTCTTATACTCCTCTTATACTCCTCTTATACTCCTCTTATACTTCTCTTATACTCCTCTTATATTCTTCTTATACTTCTCTTATACTCCTCTCATACTTCTCTTATACTCCTCTTATACTCCCTTTTATACTCCTCTTATACTTCTCTTATACTCCTCTTATACTTCTCTTATACTCCTCTTATACTCCCTTTTATACTCCTTATACTTCTCTTATACTCCTCTTATACTCCTCTTATACTTCTCTTATACTTCTCTTATACTCATCTTATACTCCTCTTATACTCTCTCTTATACTACTCTTGTATTCCTTTTATACTCCTCTTATATTTCTTATACTCCTCTTATACTTCTATTATACTCTTATACTTCTCTTATACTCCTCTTATACTCCTCTTATACTTCTCTTATACTCCTCTTATACTCTTCTTATACTTCTCTTATACTCCTCTTATACTCTTCTTATACTTCTCTTATACTCCTCTTATACTTCTCTTATACTCCTCATATACTCTTCTTATACTTCTCTTATACTCCTCTTATACTTCTCTTATACTCTTCTTATACTTCTCTTATACTCCTCTTATACTTCTCTTATACTCCTCTTATACTTCTCTTATACTCTTCTTATACTTCTCTTATGCTCCTCTTATACTTCTCTTATACTCATCTTATACTTCTCTTATACTCCTCTTGTACTCCCTTTTATACTCCTCTTATACTTCTCTTATACTCCTCTTATACTCCTCTTATACTCCTCTTATACTTCTCTTATACTCTTCTTATACTTCTCTTATACTCCTCTCTTATACTCCTCTTATACTCTTCTTATACTTCTCTTCTACTCCTCTTCTACTTCTCTTATACTCCTCTTATACTTCTCTTATACTCCTCTTATACTTCTCTTATACTTCTCTTATACTCCTCTTATACTTCTCTTATACTCCTCTTATACTTCTCTTATACTCCTCTTATACTTCTCTTATACTCCTCTTATACTTCTCTTATACTCCTCTTATACTTCTCTTATACTCCTCTTATACTCCTTATACTCCTCTTATACTCCCTTTTATACTCCTCTTATACTTCTCTTATACTCCTCTTATACTCCTCTTATACTTCTCTTATACTCTTCTTATACTTCTCTTATACTCCTCTCTTCTACTCCTCTTATACTCTTCTTATACTTCTCTTCTACTCCTCTTATACTTCTCTTATACTCCTCTTATACTTCTCTTATACTCCTCTTATACTTCTCTTATACTTCTCTTATACTCCTCTTATACTTCTCTTATACTCCTCTTATACTTCTCTTATACTCCTCTTATACTCCTCTTATACTCCTCTTATACTTCTCTTATACTCTTCTTATACTTCTCTTATACTCCTCTTATACTTCTCTTATACTCTTCTTATACTTCTCTTATACTCCTCTTATACTCTTCTTATACTTCTCTTATACTCCTCTTATACTTCTCTTATACTCCTCTTATACTTCTCTTATACTCTTCTTATACTTCTCTTATACTCCTCTTATATTCCTCTTATACTTCTCTTATACTCCACTTATACTTCTCTTATACTCCTCTTATACTTCTCTTATACTCCTCTTATACTCCTCTTATACTTCTCTTATACTCCTCTTATATTCTTCTTATACTTCTCTTATACTCCTCTTATACTTCTCTTATACTCCTCTTATACTCCTCTTATACTTCTCTTATACTCCTCTTATACTTCTTATACTCCTCTTATACTCCCTTTTATACTCCTCTTATACTTCTCTTATACTCCTCTTATACTCCTCTTATACTTCTCTTATACTCCTCTTATACTTCTCTTATACTTCTCTTATACTTCTCTTATACTCCTCTTATACTCTTATATTCCTCTTATACTTCTCTTATACTCCTCTTATACTCTTCTTATACTTCTCTTATACTCCTCTTATACTTCTCTTATACTCTTCTTATACTTCTCTTATACTCTTCTTATACTTCTCTTATACTCCTCTTATACTTCTCTTATACTCCACTTATACTTCTCTTATACTCCTCTTATACTCCTCTTATACTTCTCTTATACTCCTCTTATATTCTTCTTATATTTCTCTTATACTCCTCTTATACTTCTCTTATACTCCTCTTATACTCCTCTTATACTTCTCTTATACTCCTCTTATACTTCTTATACTCCTCTTATACTCCCTTTTATACTCCTCTTATACTTCTCTTATACTCCTCTTATACTCCTCTTATACTTCTCTTATACTCCTCTTATACTTCTCTTATACTCTTCTTATAATTCTCTTATACTCCTCTTATATTCCTCTTATACTCCTCTTATACTCTTCTTATACTTCTTATACTCCTCTTATACTTCTCTTATACTCTTCTTATACTTCTCTTATACTCCTCTTATACTTCTCTTATACTCCTTATACTCCTCTTATACTCCTCTTATATTCTTCTTATAATTCTCTTATACTCCTCTTATACTCCCTTTTATACTCCTCTTATACTTCTCTTATACTCCTCTTATACTCCTCTTATACTTCTCTTATACTCCTCTTATACTCCCTTTTATACTCCTCTTATACTTCGCTTATACTCCTCTTATACTCCTCTTATACTTCTCTTATACTTCTCTTATACTTCTCTTATACTCCTCTTATACTCCTCTTATATTCCTCTTATACTTCTCTTATACTCCTCTTATACTCTTCTTATACTTCTCTTATACTCCTCTTATACTTCTCTTATACTCTTCTTATACTTCTCTTATACCCTTCTTATACTTCTCTTATACTCCTCTTATACTTCTCTTATACTCCTCTTATACTTCTCTTATACTCCTCTTATACGCCTCTTATACTTCTCTTATACTCCTCTTATATTCTTATACTTCTCCTATACTCCTCTCATACTTCTCTTATACTCCTCTTATACTCCCTTTTATACTCCTCTTATACTTCTCTTATACTCCTCTTATACTCCTCTTATACTCCTCTTATACTTCTCTTATACTCCTCTTATACTCCTCTTATACTCCTCTTATATTCTTCTTATACTTCTCTTATACTCCTCTTATACTCCCTTTTATACTCCTCTTATACTTCTCTTATACTCCTCTTATACTCCCTTTTATACTCCTCTTATACTTCTCTTATACTCCTCTTATACTCCTCTTATACTCCTCTTATACTTCTCTTATACTCCTCTTATACTTCTCTTATACTTCTCTTATACTTCTCTTATACTCCTCTTATATTCCTCTTATACTTCTCTTATACTCCTCTTATACTCTTCTTATACTTCTCTTATACTCCTCTTATACTTCTCTTATACTCTTCTTATACTTCTCTTATACTCTTCTTATACTTCTCTTATACTCCTCTTATACTTCTCTTATACTCCTCTTATACTTCTCTTATACTCCTCTTATACTCCTCTTATACTCCTCTTATACTCCTCTTATACTTCTCTTATACTCCTCTTATATTCTTCTTATACTTCTCTTATACTCCTCTCATACTTCTCTTATACTCCTCTTATACTCCCTTTTATACTCCTCTTATACTTCTCTTATACTCCTCTTATACTTCTCTTATACTCCTCTTATACTCCCTTTTATACTCCTTATACTTCTCTTATACTCCTCTTATACTCCTCTTATACTTCTCTTATACTTCTCTTATACTCATCTTATACTCCTCTTATACTCTCTCTTATACTACTCTTGTATTCCTTTTATACTCCTCTTATATTTCTTATACTCCTCTTATACTTCTATTATACTCTTATACTTCTCTTATACTCCTCTTATACTCCTCTTATACTTCTCTTATACTCCTCTTATACTCTTCTTATACTTCTCTTATACTCCTCTTATACTCTTCTTATACTTCTCTTATACTCCTCTTATACTTCTCTTATACTCCTCATATACTCTTCTTATACTTCTCTTATACTCCTCTTATACTTCTCTTATACTCTTCTTATACTTCTCTTATACTCCTCTTATACTTCTCTTATACTCCTCTTATACTTCTCTTATACTCTTCTTATACTTCTCTTATGCTCCTCTTATACTTCTCTTATACTCATCTTATACTTCTCTTATACTCCTCTTATACTCCCTTTTATACTCCTCTTATACTTCTCTTATACTCCTCTTATACTTCTCTTATACTCCTCTTATACTCTTCTTATACTTCTCTTATACTCTTCTTATACTTCTCTTATACTCCTCTCTTATACTCCTCTTATACTCTTCTTATACTTCTCTTCTACTCCTCTTATACTTCTCTTATACTCCTCTTATACTTCTCTTATACTCCTCTTATACTTCTCTTATACTTCTCTTATACTCTTCTTATACTTCTCTTATACTCCTCTTATACTTCTCTTATACTCTTCTTATACTTCTCTTATACTCTTCTTATACTTCTCTTATACTCCTTATACTTCTCTTATACTCCTCTAATACTTCTCTTATACTCTTCTTATACTTCTCTTATACTCCTCTTATACTTCTCTTATACTCATCTTATACTTCTCTTATACTCCTCTTATACTCCCTTTTATACTCCTCTTATACTTCTCTTATACTCCTCTTATACTCCTCTTATACTCCTCTTATACTTCTCTTATACTCCTCTTATACTCCCTTTTATACTCCTCTTATACTTCTCTTATACTTCTCTTATACTCCTCTTATATTCCTCTTATACTCCTCTTATACTTTTTATATTTCTCTTATACTCCTCTTATACTTCTCTTATACTCTTCTTATACTTCTCTTATACTCTTCTTATACTTCTCTTATACTTCTCTTATACTCCTCTTATACTTCTCTTATACTCCTCTTATACTTCTCTTATACTCCTCTTATACTCCTCTTATATTCTTCTTATACTTCTCTTATACTCCTCTTATACTCCCTTTTATACTCCTCTTATACTTCTCTTATACTCCTGTTATACTCCTCTTATACTTCTCTTATACTCCTCTTATACTCCCTTTTATACTCCTCTTATACTTCTCTTATACTCCTCTTATACTCCTCTTATACTTCTCTTATACTCCCTTTTATACTCCTCTTATACTTCTCTTATACTCCTCTTATACTCCTCTTATACTCCTCTTATACTTCTCTTATACTCCCTTTTATACTCCTCTTATACTTCTCTTATACTTCTCTTATACTCTTCTTATACTTCTCTTATACTCCTCTTATACTTCTCTTATACTCTTCTTATACTTCTCTTATACTCTTCTTATACTTCTCTTATACTCCTCTTATACTTCTCTTATACTCCTCTTATACTTCTCTTATACTCTTCTTATACTTCTCTTATACTCCTCTTATACTCCTCTTATACTTCTCTTATACTCATCTTATACTTCTCTTATACTCCTCTTATACTCCCTTTTATACTCCTCTTATAATTCTCTTATACTCCTCTTATATTCTTCTTATACTTCTCTTATACTCCTCTCATACTTCTCTTATACTCCTCTTATACTCCCTTTTATATTCCTCTTATACTTCTCTTATACTCCTCTTATACTCCTCTTATACTCCTCTTATACTCCTCTTATACTCCTCTTATACTTCTCTTATACTCCTCTTATACTCCCTTTTATACTCCTCTTATACTTCTCTTATACTTCTCTTATACTCCTCTTATATTCCTCTTATACTCCTCTTATACTTTTTATATTTCTCTTATACTTCTCTTATACTTCTCCTATACTCTTCTTATACTTCTCTTATACTCTTCTTATACTTCTCTTATACTCCTCTTATACTTCTCTTATACTCCTCTTATACTTCTCTTATACTCCTCTTATACTCCTCTTATATTCTTCTTATACTTCTCTTATACTCCTCTTATACTCCCTTTTATACTCCTCTTATACTTCTCTTATACTCCTCTTATACTCCTCTTATACTCCTCTTATACTCCCTTTTATACTCCTCTTATACTTCTCTTATACTCCTCTTATACTCCTCTTATACTTCTCTTATACTCCCTTTTATACTCCTCTTATACTTCTCTTATACTCCTCTTATACTCCTCTTATACTTCTCTTATACTCCTCTTATACTTCTCTTATACTCCTCTTATACTCCCTTTTATACTCCTCTTATACTTCTCTTATACTTCTCTTATACTCTTCTTATACTTCTCTTATACTCCTCTTATACTTCTCTTATACTCTTCTTATACTTCTCTTATACTCTTCTTATACTTCTCTTATACCCCTCTTATACTTCTTATACTCTTCTTATACTTCTCTTATACTCTTCTTATACTTCTCTTATACTCCTCTTATACTTCTCTTATACTCCTCTTATACTTCTCTTATACTCTTCTTATACTTCTCTTATACTCCTCTTATACTTCTCTTATACTCATCTTATACTTCTCTTATACTCCTCTTATACTCCCTTTTATACTCCTCTTATACTTCTCTTATACTCCTCTTATACTCTTCTTATACTTCTCTTATACTCTTCTTATACTTCTCTTATACTTCTCTCTTATACTCCTCTTATACTCTTCTTATACTTCTCTTCTACTCCTCTTATACTTCTCTTATACTCCTCTTATACTTCTCTTATACTCCTCTTATACTTCTCTTATACTCCTCTTATACTCCTCTTATACTTCTCCCTTCTGCTCAATCCACATAGTGTTGGTAAGGCTGCAGTCACAAATTCAGATTTTGGTGCATCTTGGATTTTGGAAAGACTAATACTTATCCTCACTTTTATATCATCTCCTGCATTGGTTAAAAAAAAATCCATAAAAAAGTGCCACTAAATCTGCATGTGTGATTTCAGCCCAAACAATTCCTGCTTTCTTTTCCCCACAATTCCTGCAGGAATTGTCGTCTTCTGGCGCTGACCCTACATGTGACTTAGTAAATAAGAATCATTGACTCTTTAAGTAATAATTGTACAGATTGGATTGTGAAGAATCGATGAAGCAGCAAGCGACTGCGAAGATTACAGATCATCAGCCTGGAGGTCCGGGTCAGGAACAACTGGAGCAAAGGGTTAAACTCACAGACAATAGCTATTGATCCGACATACTTATCTACTCTGATGAGCGGATTCAGGACCAGCTGCCCTATAGTGATGGGGGGTGCAGAGATTACAGGTGCTCCAAATCCTGGTGCTTGGGGCTCTAAGCCCTTCTGTCACAGGGGGAGAGCCGGGCTATAGGTGGAGGTACAGAATGGGGGTTGGGGGTCCTAGTACGGATTTTATATTGCAGAGGTAAAAAGCAGGGAATCCTGCAGGTGAGCTACAATAAGATAACACCTGATTTTGGTTGATTTTTGCAACAGTGGTTTGCAAGAGAACACACATAATTTCTGCAGGATGTTTGCACTGGGTGTCCCCAGCCTAAAGGAATCAGATTTACAGCCTATCCTCAGGACAGTCCGTCAGTGTGTGACCAGTAAGGGGGTCCACCCTCCAGGACCCCATGATCAGCAGACGTAAGTGCCAAAGCCCTTTTATTGTTTGTCCAGATACAGTGTCCGCTACAAGTGAGTGAGGCAACCCCAGAATAGCATGTACAGACGTTATATGACAGAGGTCCTAGTGGTCAGAACCCCATGATCACACATTAATTGTCTATGAACGGAGAGGGCCCCCAATGTAGCAGTTATGGGGCCCTTAGAGTGCATACTTGCCAACAGTCCCACATTTTCAGAGACCATCCAAATAAATTTGTATTATCCTGTACTGACAAAGGTTGGGACCGATACACCTCACCCGAAAATGGGGCATTCCTGGGGGTGGGACTTACGTGCCTGGATTTTACCAATGTACATTTTGGTAACTCTGACAAAGAGGGGGCAACTCTGATGAGTCCTGCAATAACCTGCATTAACCATGAGGGAAAGGCATTGACATAGGGTTCATGCAAAGGGTCATACACCAGGCCCTTCTGTACTAGGAGGTAAAGCTCGGCACAGTTGGGGGGATTGTGATCTATATCTAGGGCCCCCCTTCTGTGCACATCAGTGACAGGATATAAAACGTCCCTTACCCTGCAGTGGTGGATGTTAATGAAACAACACAAAGTATTACTAAAAGAGAAAACCTGAAATATTACAGGCCTAGTAATAACACATTATATTATTATAGATCATTCAAATATGACCACTAGGTGGCGCTGTTTTATTGCTCTCTCCATTCTCGGTTCCATAAATGTGAATGCTGTATATGGCCGCTGTGGATTGTTGCTCCACATAACTTATCCCTGGTCATTTCCTGCAGATTTATAGCATACATAAGCCCTTCGTATAAATATGTGATATTTTCCCTGTAATATTTATAAGCGGGAAGCGAGGTTGGCGCAGAATGAGCAAGGGTTTTACACGGAGAGAGGAATGCACAGTGCTGCTCCGTGTATCCCTCAGGCGTTCCTGTCTGGACATTTGTTTCTGTTATATAACCTCGTCTCCGCTAAATATAGCCGCTGCTGATCCATAGTCTTGTATAAGTGCCATTTAGGATATAATGAGCTGAGCAGCGATTGCAGTGGTGCGGCACACAGAGCGGCGGCCCTCCACCATCGCTCCTATCTGGAACACACAGTATCAATCATAAGGACACAATGAGAATGTATGGCGGTATGGCCACATAAATAACAAAGGCCCTTATGGTGCCTCATCTGCAGGAGGCGCACAATGAAGGAGAGCTGAAGGGAAAGCTGCAGTTAAAGGGACACTCACCCTATAAGAATAGTGCAGGAGCGCCTCAAATCATTCACATGATTCTCAGCATATGCAACATAAAGTAGATGACTGAAACCTGAAATGGCTGATAACAGGGAACAATAGCTCAGCGCTCTGCTCCCATTCTATCATGTCGGTAGGGTCAGTTCACAGCCACATAGAGGCCAAAAGGGTATATGGGGGCCTGGGGATATGGATGGCACACACGCCGGTAGTTTTCCCATGTTAAACGTAGCCTAAGAGCTTATGCACACAACAGGCTTTCATGGCTGTCTATTTTTTTTTAAATTTTTTTATGGATAGCACGTGGCCTCATTGAAAATAATGGATCTCTTCACATAGCTGTTTTTTTCATGGTTTGTGTGTCCGTTCCAATATAAATTTCTTGATTTTCTGACCTATTGGATGCCAAATTAAAGGAATTTTACTAGGATTAGGAATAAGATTGTGCCTACAGGCCGCCATGCACATTGGATTATAGGGCAACCTGCCAAGCATCTAATGTGTATGGAGGGGTTCGGGTGCGGACCCTTCCCATGATGTTGTGGGAATAAATGTTCGGGTATGATGATGCTCAAACTTTTCGTTCTCAGGGGACATAAGCCGCTGCCAGAGGGGTCTGGACAGGACAGTGGTATCTAGGAGCAACTTACTCCCTTGTCCCCATTGAGAACACAAGCATGCTCAGCTGACAGCTATCTAAGGCTGGGTCCGCATCTGCGTTGGAGTCCCCATTGTAGTGACCGCCAAAAATCGCTGGTCAAAATAGTCCTGCAAGTCCAACTTTTTTGTCCAGCAGTTTGAGTTTAATAGAACGGACACCTGACTGACACCATTATAGTCAGCACTCTGCTCACGTGCCATAACGGTGATCTCCGCCAGTCCCATAGTGGTCGAGCATGTGCACTGCCATTCCGTTCCCACGGCACCTATTCTTATGATCACTGGGGTCCTGGATATTACTGTCTGATAATCCAGAACATTCCCCAATCCCGCACCAATCAAGTGATGAGAGGTGTAAGGTGAAGCTCCAGTGCAAAATATTTAATAGCCTCCATCTTACCATGTATAATGCTGATGTCTGTTTATATGGCAGTCTGTGGACCCCTCCATGCACCAGGGACCAGGTGCATCTGTTACCTCAGCCCCCATACAGCTACACCCCTGTACTACATTAATAGACTTTTACTGCATATCCTTACAAGGACACATATAACATATATATTCTTTATATTCCCCCGTGCCTCCCCCATAAAATACCCCCTTCTATGAGGATTTTGACAGACAGCGATCTCATGGCCGCTCAGTGCCAGCTGTGCCTGATACAGTCATATGAAAAAGTTTGGGCACCCCTATTAATCTTAATCATTTTTAGTTCTAAATATTTGGGTGTTTGCAACAGCCATTTCAATTTGATATATCTAATAACTGATGGACACAGTAATATTTCAGGATTGAAATGAGGTTTATTGTACTAACAGAAAATGTGCAATATGCATTAAACCAAAATTTGACCAGTGCAAAAATTTGGGTACCCTTATCATTTTATTGATTTGAATACTCCTAACTACTTTTTACTGACTTACTGAAGCACAAAATTGGTTTTGTAACCTCACTGAGCTTTCAACTTCATAGCCAGGTGTATCCAATCATGAGAAAAGGTATTTAAGGTGGCCAATTGCAAGTTGTTCTCCTATTTGAATCTCCTCTGAAGAGTGGCATCATGGGCTCCTCAAAACAACTCTCAAATGATCTGAAAACAAAGATTGTTCAACATAGTTGTTCAGGGGAAGGATACAAAAGGTTGTCTCAGAGATTTAACCTGTCAGTTTCCACTGTGAGGAACATAGTAAGGAAATGGAAGACCACAGGGACAGTTCTTGTTAAGCCCAGAAGTGGCAGGCCAAGAAAAATATCAGAAAGGCAGAGAAGAAGAATGGTGAGAACAGTCAAGGACAATCCACAGACCACCTCCAAAGAGCTGCAGCATCATCTTGCTGCAGATGGTGTCACTGTGCATCGGTCAACAATACAGCACACTTTGCACAAGGAGAAGCTGTATGGGAGAGTGATGCGAAAGAAGCCGTTTCTGAAAGCACGCCACAAACAGAGTCGCCTGAGGTATGCAAAAGCACATTTGGACAAGCCAGCTTCATTTTGGAAGAAGGTCCTGTGGACTGATGAAACAAAGATTGAGTTGTTTGGTCATACAAAAAGGCGTTATGCATGGCGTCCAAAAAACACAGCATTCCAAGAAAAACACTTGCTACCCACTGTAAAATTTGGTGGAGGTTCCATCATGCTTTGGGGCTGTGTGGCCAATGCTGGCACCGGGAATCTTGTTAAAGTTGAGGGTCGCATGGATTCAACTCAGTATCAGCAGATTCTTGAGAATAATGTACAAGAATCAGTGACGAATTTGAAGTTACGCGGGGGATGGATATTTCAGCAAGACAATGATCCAAATCTACTCAGGCATTCATGCAGAGGAACAATTACAATGTTCTGGAATGGCCATCCCAGTCCCCAGACCTGAATATCATTGAACATCTGTGGGATAATTTGAAGCGGGCTGTCCATGCTCGGCGACCATCAAACTTAACTGAACTGGAATTGTTTTGTAAAGAGGAATGGTCAAAAATACCTTCATCCAGGATCCAGGAACTGATTAAAAGCTACAGGAAGCGACTAGAGGCTGTTATTTTTGCAAAAGGAGGATCTACTAAATATTAATGTCACTTTTCTGTTGAGGTGCCCATACTTTTGCACCGGTCAAATTTTGGTTTAATGCATATTGCACATTTTCTGTTAGTACAATAAACCTCATTTCAATCCTGAAATATTACTGTGTCCATCAGTTATTAGATATATCAAATTGAAATGGCTGTTGCAAACACCCAAATATTTAGAACTAAAAATGATTAAGATTAATAGGGGTGCCCAAACTTTTTCATATGACTGTATATAAATATTACGGGTACGCTCCGCCACACAGACACTCGCATTGTTGTTCAGCAAGGGGTGAAAGTATTCCTTGTTAACCTGTCTGAAAGGTCTATTAAAAAAATAAACAGCCCATTATAATCATATTACGGTGAGAAGTGTTTTCTCGGAGTGTACGTCGCCCTATAAACACATTAGTAAAGAAAATAAATGACTCTCCCTGTGAAGGATCTGGGGGCGGCTTTATGTCTCAGCTCATGAGCGCGGCTTCGCAATCTTCCATAACCTGGATGCTGAGAGCACCGCTGTGGTCCTACAGTAGTCCCTGATCATAAGCTGCACACAACTTATACTACAGGACAGCTATTCATCTATTACTACTGACAACCAGCTGTATATATCATGTCTGAGAGGTTGTCACAGCCCCGCCCCCTGTTACTGACATCACTGATATAATATAATGACATGTGATCAGACATGAGATCCGCACACCTTATACTACAGTACAGCTATTCATCTATTACTACTGACAACCAGCTGTATATATCATGTCTGAGAGGTTGTCACAGCCCCGCCCCCTGTTACTGACATCACTGATATAATGACATGTGATCAGACATGAGATCCGCACACCTTATACTACAGTACAGCTATTCATCTATTACTACTGACAACCAGCTGTATATATCATGTCTGAGAGGTTGTCACAGCTCCGCCCCCTGTTACTGACATCACTGATATAGCAATATAATATAATCTTATGAGAATGTTTGATCATTAGTAATAAGTAACAGAATATTGAAAGCCATAGCTGGGTCTGTTGCTTGGCGTGGGATCCCTCAGAACGGAGTGAAGGAAATGAGTAATATCTTGTTATTTTATTCCGCTCATTCGGCTACACCCAGAACATTTCTGATTTTGGGTGGGGGCAGCCTTTATACCTCACAGCAGACAGACTGGACGTGTTATATATCCACTATGAGAATACAGTATAGATTGTACAGAACGTTCCATATATCATAATGTCCGGAAGATTCTAGAACAAGAAGATTCAGAAATGTTCATTTAAGGACAAATTAAAAAGAAAATTAAAATCCAGCGGTGAATGAAATGAATCAGAAAATGGCCGTGATCAATACATAATCATCGTAGGAAGAGGAGCCGGTAATAAGGAGATAAGAGGACAGAGGGTCAAAGAGGAGGAAGGGAGGGGCAAGAGGTGACAGGCCGTAACAAGGAGCCTTAGTTGACAAGCTTGTGTTGTTAAAAGTTCTAGAATTTTCTTACTTTATGTTATGTTACTATTTCCACTAATGATCATCAGAATATCTCTACTTGCTGTCAGTGAATTGGGAAATTTTTATATATATCCAGATACTAGAAACCTGTCCTGAAATAATTCTGCTCACAGCTGAGTGTTTGTTACAGTGGCATACAGTCTGAACAATTTAATTTGATGTTCACATAATAGCAGCACAAATCCTGTGGTGTCCAAACCCAGGTTTACGAGGGGCCTTAGGGGATTCACGGCGGGCCCCCTTCATTTATCCACCCAGTATTCTTTAATGTAAGGCAATACTCCTGGTCAGGAGGGTGAGCAGACACCTATACACACCTCCAGTGTACCCTGAGTGTCAGCCTGTCATTATCCTGTACCCTGAGTGGCAGCCTGTCATTATCCTGTACCCCCAGTGTCAGCCTGTCATTATCCTGTACCCCGAGTGTCAGCATGTCATTATCCTGTACCCCCAGTGTCAGCCTGTCATTATCCTGTACCCCCAGTGTCAGCCTGTCATTATCCTGTACCCCCAGTGTCAGCCTGTCATTATCCCGTACCCCCAGTGTCAGCCTGTCATTATCCCGTACCCCCAGTGTCAGCCTGTCATTATCCTGTACCCCTGTGTCAGCCTGTCATTATCCCGTACCCCCAGTGTCAGCCTGTCATTATCCTGTACCCCCAGTGTCAGCCTGTCATTATCCCGTACCCCCAGTGTCAGCCTGTCATTATCCTGTACCCCCAATGTCAGCCTGTCATTATCCTGTACCCCCAGTGTCAGCCTGTCATTATCCCGTACCCCCAGTGTCAGCCTGTCATTATCCCGTACCCCCAGTGTCAGCCTGTCATTATCCTGTACCCCCAATGTCAGCCTGTCATTATCCTGTACCCCCAGTGTCAGCCTGTCATTATCCTGTACCCCCAGTGTCAGCCTGTCATTATCCTGTACCCCCAGTGTCAGCCTGTCATTATCCCGTACCCCCAGTGTCAGCCTGTCATTATCCCGTACCCCTAGTGTCAGCCTGTCATTATCCTGTACCCGAGTGTCAGCCTGTCATTATCCCGTACCCCCAGTGTCAGCCTGTCATTATCCTGTACCCCCGAGTGTCAGCCTGTCATTATCCCGTACCCCCAGTGTCAGCCTGTCATTATCCTGTACCCGAGTGTCAGCCTGTCATTATCCCGTACCCCCAGTGTCAGCCTGTCATTATCCTGTACCCGAGTGTCAGCCTGTCATTATCCTGTACCCCCAGTGTCAGCCTGTCATTATCCCGTACCCCCAGTGTCAGCCTGTCATTATCCCGTACCCCCAGTGTCAGCCTGTCATTATCCTGTACCCCCAATGTCAGCCTGTCATTATCCTGTACCCCCAGTGTCAGCCTGTCATTATCCTGTACCCGAGTGTCATTCTGTCCTGCACATGAAGTGTCCTTTCTCCTTTCTCCCATAATTTGACGTTTACACCAAATAATACCTGACTTTTAAGTAATTTTTTGGGGGGTAAAATAACCTTAAAGTTTCTTCTAATGTTTAAGGATTGATCTACTTTACATCTGAACATGTCATGGCTCAAACCTCTTATGTATGAATTGAGGCCCCAATGGTTTCTGTCAATGGAAATATTTGACAATCCAGAACCTTCCGACAAACCGCTCATGTTAAGCCCGCACAATAAAACCCCTGCACGCATTAAGCTTGCCGCCTATAAACGAGTTGTTTTCATGTTCAGCAGAATACATTTTATTCCCATTATTTCTTCAAGCTTAAGTACCATTAGCAGCGAGGAGAAGCAGCAGAGGAGTAAAAATAGGCTTTTAAGAACAGGGTCCAGGCCTCCTCTAAATGTAACATTTCTCCCTGTGATTAATGCTCGTTCCATGGAAAACCTTCGGCCTCAAATCCACTCTGACAAATTTCCACTTAGAACTAAACTGTTTATGAAGTTTGTAACCTAAACCAGAGCCCCCCGGTCTGAAGGCTCCGAAAAAAAAAATGAAATAAATAAAAATTCTGCTAAAATCAATGCACATTCCTGCAGGAGCTTCACGTTACAGCGACGCCCGACGCAGCGCGGACCCATACATCTGCTTTATGTTTAAATACATATCTATTACAATAATTTAGGAGATTATTACATTGTGGAAGCGATAAATCTGCTTTATGTATGAAACGCTCGCTCCTTCCACCCGCGCCAGTCAATGCTAAAAGGGTTATAGGGCCAGATTTATTAAGCAGGCGTTTTAATTGTGCCACCAAAGCCCTCGCTCTGTGAGCCGCCATACTTCCAGCAGCGCTGCTTATTAAAAGTGTCACCTGTCAAAAATGGTGCACAAATGTGTGATAAAACTAGTCACACCCTAAAAAATGGCGGCCACCACAACATGACAAGGAAAAGAGTGACTGTTTTATTCTGCCGCAATTTGCAGTCAATTTTCAATGGGCTTTCAAAATCCCATCCATGTCTACTTGAAAAATTCCAAGAAAATGTAAAAACAGATGATTTTCAGAGTGGACTCAGTGGTATGTCCGCAGAACAACACACGGCTTTGTGGATTCTGCTAAAAAAAATGTGTCTGAACCTTTCCATCAATGCTGTTGTTTCCTCACTGGCGTAAATCTGCAGACAAATCACAAGAGGTAGCGCAAAACTGTAGTAAATCCTAAGGCTATGTGCACATTGCATATTAGCTGCAGATTTTCTGTGCTGATTTAGGGTGCATGCTCACAGAGCAGTCGCCGCATGTATCAAACCCCGCTCACATGCGGCCACCAGAAACGCACAATAAGGCTCCATTTATATGACTGTGCGCACATACCTGGTCCATGGTAAAATGGCGGATGACTTCACAGCCCCATTCACTTCTGTCAGCGAGCCCAGGCCACCCAATGGACGGGTAAAAGGCCTGTCCTGAGTTATACCCCAGGCTCCCTGCCACATACAGTCATATGAAAAAGTTTGGGCACCCCTATTAATCTTAATCATTTTTAGTTCTAAATATTTGGGTGTTTGCAACAGCCATTTCAATTTGATATATCTAATAACTGATGGACACAGTAATATTTCAGGATTGAAATGAGGTTTATTGTACTAACAGAAAATGTGCAATATGCATTAAACCAAAATTTGACCGGTGCAAAAGTATGGGCACCTCAACAGAAAAGTGACATTAATATTTAGTAGATCCTCCTTTTGCAAAAATAACAGCCTCTAGTCGCTTCCTGTAGCTTTTAATCAGTTCCTGGATCCTGGATGAAGGTATTTTTGACCATTCCTCTTTACAAAACAATTCCAGTTCAGTTAAGTTTGATGGTCGCCGAGCATGGACAGCCCGCTTCAAATTATCCCACAGATGTTCAATGATATTCAGGTCTGGGGACTGGGATGGCCATTCCAGAACATTGTAATTGTTCCTCTGCATGAATGCCTGAGTAGATTTGGAGCTGTGTTTTGGATCATTGTCTTGCTGAAATATCCATCCCCGGCGTAACTTCAAATTCGTCACTGATTCTTGTACATTATTCTCAAGAATCTGCTGATACTGAGTTGAATCCATGCGACCCTCAACTTTAACAAGATTCCCGGTGCCGGCATTGGCCACACAGCCCCAAAGCATGATGGAACCTCCACCAAATTTTACAGTGGGTAGCAAGTGTTTTTCTTGGAATGCTGTGTTTTTTTGACGCCATGCATAACGCCTTTTTGTATGACCAAACAACTCAATCTTTGTTTCATCAGTCCACAGGACCTTCTTCCAAAATTAAGCTGGCTTGTCCAAATGTGCTTTTGCATACCTCAGGCGACTCTGTTTGTGGCATGCTTTCAGAAACGGCTTCTTTCGCATCACTCTCCCATACAGCTTCTCCTTGTGCAAAGTGTGCTGTATTGTTGACCGATGCACAGTGACACCATCTGCAGCAAGATGATGCTGCAGCTCTTTGGAGGTGGTCTGTGGATTGTCCTTGACTGTTCTCACCATTCTTCTTCTCTGCCTTTCTGATATTTTTCTTGGCCTGCCACTTCTGGGCTTAACAAGAACTGTCCCTGTGGTCTTCCATTTCCTTACTATGTTCCTCACAGTGGAAACTGACAGGTTAAATCTCTGAGACAACTTTTTGTATCCTTCCCCTGAACAACTATGTTGAACAATCTTTGTTTTCAGATCATTTGAGAGTTGTTTTGAGGAGCCCATGATGCCACTCTTCAGAGGAGATTCAAATAGGAGAACAACTTGCAATTGGCCACCTTAAATACCTTTTCTCATGATTGGATACACCTGGCTATGAAGTTCAAAGCTCAGTGAGGTTACAAAACCAATTTTGTGCTTCAGTAAGTCAGTAAAAAGTAGTTAGGAGTATTCAAATCAATAAAATGATAAGGGTACCCAAATTTTTGCACCGGTCAAATTTTGGTTTAATGCATATTGCACATTTTCTGTTAGTACAATAAACCTCATTTCAATCCTGAAATATTACTGTGTCCATCAGTTATTAGATATATCAAATTGAAATGGCTGCTGCAAACACCCAAATATTTAGAACTAAAAATGATTAAGATTAATAGGGGTGCCCAAACTTTTTCATATGACTGTATATGGACATATATACACAGGCATGTGTTTGGGGTTAAAGAGATGAATGGGTCAGTTTGCCATGAAAAGCATGTCTAGCACACGGACAATGCACAGAGCCGTATACTGTATAAGTGTGTGTTTAATGGCTGCCCCATGCAGCTACCGATACGTGAGCATGCATCCTTACAGACAGGAAAGCCACAGCGTAATACAGTACCAGTAAAGTAGATTTCAATCCGTTCATTGTGATATTCGGGGTGAGGTAAGCAGCAAAGGCAGACATGTAATACAGATGGATTTGGCTACGTAGTCAGTGGCTGCCGTACAGGCCCATCCCCAACACCCACAGTGCTCATGGGAATTACCACGAGAACATACAAACTCCATGCAGATGGAGTCTGGTCGGAATCGATCCTAGGACTTCAGTAGAGCCGAGCCGCCATGCTGCCCTATGAGGATCCCTTCATCCATTTTTCTCCTAAAAACCGAAAACCCCCACCTGTATTGCTGTATGCTTCTTATGGCGTTTTTTGTCCTTACTATTACGTCCTAGTCGTGCTGCATTTTGAAAGAAAAAAAAAGTTCCAAAGAGACAAAAAAGCCTGTAAAAAAAAAAAAATATATATTTTTTTGCTGTTTGAACCAGCTTTATACACAGTTAGGCTTCATGTACCAAAAACAATCTTGTTGCTATAGTAACAAATCAAATAAAAGCTGAGTTCTCATTGGTGGCTCAGGGTGACAAGGTCCTGTTTGCCTGTCCCATAGCAACCAGTCAGATCCCAATATTTCTTATTTGGTTGCTATTGGCAGCATCTCCAGTGGTCGTCAGATCAGGCCAATTTGTGTGGAGGAGATTTTCCTAAAATGGCATCAAAATGTTGAAAAAAACATTAAACATAATCCATATAAACTGCATTGTATATCACGAGAAAAATGAGATCAAAGATAGATAAATACATAGATTAAAAAAGTCAAAAAATTATCTGAAAAAATCACATTAAGGCTTCCGGCACCCACCACCAGGGGGAGCTCAGTAGTGGCTGTCTGAATGGCCAGTCAATACAAGCTGTGCTGTTGCCCATAGCAACTATTAAGCGCCGTCTCACAATGCACAGCGGGTCTGCCCTGTTATTCTGGTCTCCCTATTAAGTAGTTTTTTTTTTATCTATTTAGGTTTTTTTATTGTACATTTTGTTTTACATATTTTTTTCCTGCATATTTCCAGTTCTATTGAGAAGTCTGGGGAAAAATAGTGTGAAAACTCCCCACACATAGAGCGAGTCGCATTAAAAAAAAATCGCATAAAATATTCACCCCTGAAAATCCTAAAAATGTTTAGTTTTATATTTGTCTATCGCCATCCGGGGGCGCTTTTCTTTCTTTTGAGAGACAAAAACACAGTTAAAATTACAAAAAAAAAGTGACATTTTTGGTCCAGACGCTGCGTGTGAATCCTTCTCCTCACTTACTGGTTGCCATGGGCAAAATCCACCAAGTCTAACGTCTGTCGTCATTGTGTCCAAATATGGCGGAGAGGAAGCCATGCCCCCTTTTTGTATCTGTTTTATAATGGAGGAAATGGAGGGGCAGATTTACTAAGTAAGATGGGGCAAAATTCTAGCACCTGCACCAAAAAGCATCAAGTTGTTCATGGAGTGCGCTATGTTTATGTTTTAGACACTTTTGTGGCGGTCACATTACTGTCATGGCTGTCTCTGGTTACCGTGGCGGTCACATTACTGTCATGGCTGTCTCTGGTAACTATGACGGTCACATTACTGTCATGGCTGTCTCTGGTAACTATGGCGGTCACGTTACTGCCATGGCTGTCTCTGGTAACTATGGCAGTCACATTACTGTCATGGCTGTCTCTGGTAACTATGGCAGTCACATTACTGTCATGGCTGTCTCTGGTTACCGTGGCGGTCACATTACTGTCATGGCTGTCTCTGGTTACCGTGGCGGTCACATTACTGTCATGGCTGTCTCTGGTAACTATGGCGGTCACATTACTGTCATGGCTGTCTCTGGTAACTATGGCAGTCACATTACTGTCATGGCTGTCTCTGGTAACTATGGCGGTCACGTTACTGCCATGGCTGTCTCTGGTAACTATGGCAGTCACATTACTGTCATGGCTGTCTCTGGTAACTATGGCGGTCACGTTACTGCCATGGCTGTCTCTGGTAACTATGGCAGTCACATTACTGTCATGGCTGTCTCTGGTTACCGTGGCGGTCATATTACTGCCATGGCTGTCTCTGGTAACTATGGCGGTTCTCTGTCCAGCACTTTTCTCTCCGCCGATTTTGGGCGGTTTCTGCGCTGATGTGAACCCAGCCTCAGAATGTCAGAAAAGAGAAGGATGGAACAGCACGCCGAACCTGATCCAAAGACTCGTGATAGACATGTACAAAGATGACAGCAGCGCTCAAAAAATATATGTTATATTAAGGTATTCTACGCAACGCTTCATATGGTACCCCGTCATCAGGCGTATAAGCATAAGAGGGGGTATATATGTATGGTACATATGTCATATATGTGATGTGATAGACATCTGATACAGTATATGTGAAATGGTATGTGTATATAATATATCATTTGTGATGTATGTGTGTTATACATATGTGATATATGTGATAAATGTATTTAGCAGGGCCCTCACTCCTAGTGTTTGATATGTCTGTTCATGAACCCTTTGATTTGTGTTGTGGCTGTATAACTAAATTGTTGTTCCCCTCCCTCATTTAATGAAAGAAAACCCCACAATGGTCACAGAAATAACTTGAATCTGACAAAAGTAATAATATATAAAAATTCTATGAAAATGAACAAATGAAAGTCAGACATTGCTTTCCAACCAGGCTTCAACATGAAACAGGCCTGGACAGAAATGAGGGTTCCCTTAATATTTAGTTGCACAACCTTTTGAGGCAATCCCTGCAATCAGACGATTCCTGTAACTGTCACTGAGACTTCTGCACCTCTCAGCAGGGATTTTGGCCGCTCCTCATGAGCAAACTGCTCCAGTTGTCTCGGGTGTGAAGGGTGCCTTTTCCAGACGGCATGTTTCAGCTCCTTCCAATAGGATTTAGGTCAGGGCTCATAGAAGGCCACTTCAGAATAGTCCAATGTTTTCCTCTTAGCCATTCTTGGGTGTTTTTAGCTGTGTGTTTTGGGTCATTATCCTGTTGCAAGACCCATGGCCTGCGACTGAGACCAAGCTTTCTGACACTGGGCAGCACATTTCTCTCTAGAATCCCTTGATAGTCTTGAGATTTCATTGTACCCTGCACAGATTCAAGACCCCCTGTGCCAGATGCAGCAAAGCAGCCCCAGAACATAACAGAGCCTCCTCCATGTGTCACAGTAGGGACAGTGTTCTTTTCAAGATAGGCTTCATTTTTCCGTCTGTGAACATAGAGCTGATGTGCCTTGCCAAAAATGTCAATTTTTGTCTCATCTGTCCATAGGACATTCTCCCAGAAGCTTTGTGGCTTGTCAACACGGAGTTTGGCAAATTACTTTTGTCAGATTCAAGTTATTTCTGTGACCATTGTGGGTTTTTCTTTCATTAAACGAGGGAGGGGACCAACAATTTTGCCCACGGTCTGTATATATATATATATATATATATATATATATATATATATATATATCATATTACACATACCCATATGTAATACACCCCAAATATCCATATATACACAGTATATATAATATACCACATATGCAACATATCCCAAATACCCATATTTAATATGTGTAACATATCACAAATATATCACACAAATTATATATATATATAGTGTATGTGATATGCTATTTATGTGATATTATATATGATGTATGGTGTTTGGTGTATGCATGACATATATATGATGTATAAATGATTTTATATATGATGTATGTATGATATATTATGCATAATGTATACATGGTGTTATATATGATGTATATCGAATGTTATATATGATGTGTATATGATGTTATATATAATGTGTATATTTGATATATTATATATGATGTATGGTGTATGTGTGACATATATACGATGTATGTGTGATATGTGATGTTATATATGGTGTATATATAATGTTATATGATGTATGTGTGATATGTGATGTATAATGTACGTATGACATATTATATACTATGTATGTGTGATATGTGATGTATGATGTATGTATGACATATTATATATGATGTGTGTGTGATATGTGATGTATATATGATGTTATATACGATGTATGTGTGATATGTGATGTATGTATGACATGTTATATATGATGTATTTGTGATATGTGATGTATATATGATGTATGGTGCATGAGTGACATATTATATACGATGTATGTGTGATATGTGATGTATATATGATGTTATATACGATGTATGTGTGATATGTGATGTATATATGATGTTATATACAAAGTATGTGTGATATGTGAGGTATATATAATGTTATATAGGATGTATATGTGAGGTATATATAATCTTATATATGATGTATGTGTGATGTATGATGTATATATGATATATGTGTGATATGTGAGGTATATATGTTATATACGATGTATATGTGATATGTGATGTATGATGTATGTATGACATGTTATATACGATGTATGTGTGATGTATGACATATATATAATGTTATATACGATATATGTGTGATATGTGACATATATAATGTTATATAGGATGTATGTGTGATGTATGATGTATATATAATGTTATATATGGTGTATGTGTGATATGTGACGTGTATATATAATGTTATATACGATATATGTGTGATAAGTGATGTATGGTGTATGTAGGACATATTATATACGATGTATGTGTGATGTATGATGTATGTATGACATATTATATACGATGTATGTGTGATATGTGACGTATATATAATGTTATATACGATGTATATGTGATATGTGACGTATATATAATCTTATATACGATGTATGTGTGATGTATGAAGTATATATAATCTTATATACGATATATGTGTGATATGTGAGGTATATATAATGTTATATAGGATGTATGTATGACATGTTATATACGATGTATGTGTGATGTATGACGTATATATAATCTTATATACGATGTATATGTGATATGTGAGGTATATATAATATTATATACGATGTATGTGTGATATGTGAGGTATATATAATATTATATACGATGTATGTGTGATATGTGATGTATATATAATGTTATATAGGATGTATATGTGATATGTGAGGTATATATAATATTATATACGATGTATGTGTGATGTATGACGTATATCTAATCTTATATACGATGTATATGTGATATGTGAGGTATATATAATATTATATACGATGTATGTGTGATATGTGAGGTATATATAATATTATATACGATGTATGTGTGATATGTGAGGTATATATAATGTTATATACGATGTATGTGTGATGTATGACGTATATCTAATCTTATATACGATATATATGTGATATGTGAGGTATATATAATATTATATACGATGTATATGTGATATGTGAGGTATATATAATATTATATACGATGTATGTGTGATGTATGACGTATATCTAATCTTATATACGATGTATATGTGATATGTGAGGTATATATAATATTATATACAATGTATGTGTGATATGTGAGGTATATATAATATTATATACGATGTATGTGTGATATGTGATGTATATATAATGTTATATAGGATGTATATGTGATATGTGAGGTATATATAATATATACGATGTATGTGTGATGTATTGACGTATATATAATCTTATATACGATATATATGTGATATGTGAGGTATATATAATATATACGATGTATATGTGATATGTGAGGTATATATATTATATACGATGTATGTGTGATATGTGAGGTATATATAATGTTATATACGATGTATGTGTGATATGTGAGGTATATATAATGTTATATACGATGTATGTGTGATGTATGACGTATATCTAATCTTATATACGATATATATGTGATATGTGAGGTATATATAATATTATATACGATGTATATGTGATATGTGAGGTATATATAATATTATATACGATGTATGTGTGATGTATGACGTATATCTAATCTTATATACGATGTATATGTGATATGTGAGGTATATATAATATTATATACGATGTATGTGTGATATGTGATGTATATATAATGTTATATAGGATGTATATGTGATATGTGAGGTATATATAATATTATATACAATGTATGTGTGATATGTGAGGTATATATAATATTATATACGATGTATGTGTGATATGTGATGTATATATAATGTTATATAGGATGTATATGTGATATGTGAGGTATATATAATATATACGATGTATGTGTGATGTATGACGTATATATAATCTTATATACGATATATATGTGATATGTGAGGTATATATAATATATACGATGTATATGTGATATGTGAGGTATATATAATATTATATACGATGTATGTGTGATATGTGAGGTATATATAATGTTATATACGATGTATGTGTGATATGTGAGGTATATATAATATTATATACGATGTATGTGTGATGTATGACGTATATATAATCTTATATACGATGTATATGTGATATGTGAGGTATATATAATATTATATACAATGTATGTGTGATATGTGAGGTATATATAATATTATATACGATGTATGTGTGATATGTGATGTATATATAATGTTATATAGGATGTATATGTGATATGTGAGGTATATATAATATTATATACGATGTATGTGTGATGTATGACGTATATATAATCTTATATACGATATATATGTGATATGTGAGGTATATATAATGTTATATACGATGTATGTGTGATATGTGAGGTATATATAATATTATATACGATGTATGTGTGATGTATGACGTATATATAATGTTATATAGGATGTATATGTGATATGTGAGGTATATATAATGTTATATACGATGTATGTGTGATATGTGAGGTATATATAATGTTATATACGATGTATGTGTGATGTATGACGTATATCTAATCTTATATACGATGTATATGTGATATGTGAGGTATATATAATATTATATACGATGTATGTGTGATATGTGAGGTATATATAATATTATATACGATGTATGTGTGATGTATGACGTATATATAATGTTATATAGGATGTATATGTGAGGTATATATAATGTTATATACGATGTATGTGTGATATGTGAGGTATATATAATGTTATATACGATGTATGTGTGATGTATGACGTATATCTAATCTTATATACGATGTATATGTGATATGTGAGGTATATATAATATTATATACGATGTATGTGTGATGTATGACGTATATCTAATCTTATATACGATGTATATGTGATATGTGAGGTATATATAATATTATATACGATGTATGTGTGATGTATGACGTATATATAATCTTATATACGATGTATATGTGATATGTGAGGTATACGGGCTATGTGGCGCTGTCCCCCGGTCTCAGCAGTCACATCCCGGTCGCACTTGCAGGTCCCTGTCGCTGCGGTAGAGGTCGCTGGTCGCTCCCCCCCTGGCGGGGCCCCGGCATTGCAGCGAGTAGTGGAGCAGGAGACACAAGTACTTTACTTACATTGTTGGTGAGTTTGCTACAACTCGTCCGCCGCGGCCTCCCCGGCTCTGGATCGTACTGCCCCCCGGGACCCCTGTCCTCACTCCCCGGACCCGGAGCACTGTGCTGGGGACCCCGGAGAGCCCGTCCTTCCCTCACTCCTGGCCGGGCATGAGTTAACAGCGATGGACACCAAGCATTTCCTGCCGCTGGGTGAGTGCAGATCTGTGGCTGCGTTGTGCGGGTGCTGCGCTCGGCTTAACCCCCTGGCTGCCGGGGAGCTGCTGCAGCTGGTGCTGTGCCAGGCCCCTGTGGCTGCCGCTGCTGGGGGGCTACAGCCTGGGGCAGGGGTTCTGTGTGTGACATGCTGCTGCACCCCAGGAGCCCTGGTCACCCACCTCCAGCTGTGGGGCACTGCCCTGGGTACTTGGACAAAACTTCCTTCTGTAGGGTTCAGTGCAAGGTTTAGGGTCTGCGGGTCAGAGAGAGGTGTGTGTGCTGGTGGGGGGTGCACTGAAGCCCCCAGTAACTCATCTAATGCAGTAATACCCCATTAACCCCACATGTCCTGGTGTTGTAGAACTTTTAGGTGCCTGGTAGTGACATGTTGACAATGGGTAACATTAACCCCTGACACTCCAGCGCTGCTTAAACATTGTCAATAGTTCACAAGCTACTTGGATATGTCGCAGATTGTGCCCCCTGATGGCCGTAATCACAGGAGCCAGCGCTGTAGTAAGCACAGGGTTAAACTGCAGGGGACTGAGACAAGACTAAATGATTCTGAAAGACCCCCCTGGGGGCCTGTCAAGTGACACTCGCCCATCCTCGCCAGCTACTATAAATACCACTGCGTGCCCAGGTACCGCTTCATCTCTGCCCCCAATTGTCTGTGGTTTCTGCAAGGCAACAGTTGAAAAAAAAAAAAAAATGGAAAATTAGAAAATCACCAAAAACCTCAAAGATGACAAATTTAGCACCTTTCGTATTAGATGAATGCCGCCCACTATTAACCTGAATCAGTGCTGGCACTTCCTGGCAGCTCCGGCTCACAGGGCATGCTTACATCAGTGGTCTGCAAGCTGTGGCTTGCCAGCTGTCAGGAGACCATCGTGGCATGCTGGGAGTTATTGTACAACAGCTAAAGAGCCACAATAGCTAGGACATGCTGAGAGTTGTAGTTGCATGAAGCAGGATAACCACAGGAGCTAGAACATGCTGGGAATTGTAGTTGCATGGCAGCTGGAGAGCCACGGCAGTTAGAATATGCTGAGAGTTGTAGTTGCAGAACATCTACAGAGCTTGAGCTGCTAGGACATGCTGGGAGTTGTAGTTGTACAGCAGCTAGGACATACTGGGAGTTGTAGTTACAGAACAGCTAAAGAACCACAGCAGCTAGGACATGCTAGGAGTTGTAGTTGCAGAACAGCTAAAGAACCACAGCAGTTAGGACATGATGGGAGTTGTAGTTGCCCACCGGCTGCAGAGCCAGAACAGCTGGTAGTTGTAGTGCACATCGGCTGGAGCACCATAGCTTGCAGACCTGTGGGTTAGGTTTTCTGCTTCACTGCCTTCTATAAGTATCGTCATTATATACTGTATACTAGTAGTAGATGTGAAGTTGTGTTTTTCCTGATTTTGTCTTCTTGCAGTCCTCCTTCTTCTCCTCCTTCTTCTTCTCCTTCTTCTCCTCCTTCTCCTTCTCCTCAGTACATGTCTATGAGGTTTTGCTTAGCTCTGGCCCTTGTCTTCTGTGTCTACGTCCCTGTTCTACCCCTGGAGTCTCATAAAGTTTACACAAAATCCAGACGTTTCAATGTGTGAATTCTCTGCGTGTTTTGTATGTTGGAGTGAGCGGTGTAATAAGGACTCGCTGCTGTTGTCAGACGCTTTCTACAAGTTTTTAGACTTTTGCTTTTTCTGGTTGTTTTTGGGCTTCAGTCTGTTTGTTCTGTGATTTTTGCATTGAATCTTCCATTCCGTCAGATTATTGTGACATGCAATAGGTAATGAAGGCCTTTATCTACCGCTTATGATGTCCTAATATTACATGGCACGAGGTGCAATGGCGCCTGTTCATTGCCCGCACTTAGTAAGGGCGGCAGCTCTTGATGCCCGTTTGTTGGCTTTGCATCATAAAATCTGCCATTCTTTACAGGTGTCACAATGTTGTGGTCTGTCCATTGAATAGAAGCGACGCACTGTCATGTGGAATGAGGTATATTGTGCCTCGCGCCTCGTACATCAGCTGAGAAGCCATGAAAGTTTTCTACAAGTTTAGGCCTAGTAAATATTCTGCCTCATTGTCATAGTTACACAGTAGATGAGGTTGGATGAAGACGTCAGTCCATCAAGTCCAACCTATAACCCTACAGTGTTGCCCCACGAGGCTTATGCCAATTGCCCCATTGTCGTCTCTTTACAGTTCAGGCTCTGTTCACATCTGCTGCTGTGTATACCGGAAACTGTGATGCAGTTCCGGATCTGTCACATGACTAATATCGGGGGTGCCAAATATTGCCAAAGTCATTGGGGTCCATAAGTTTTTCAAAGGATAAACTTCTGTTGCAGGATGGAGCTCCTGATGCAGGTGTGAACAGAGCCCAAGGTCCGCTATTTGGAAGGACAATAAAATTCCTTTAATCCGACAAGTGATTGTTCCATTATCCGGCACAGAACTGCATGATAATCCTGAAGGTTGTATTCACACGCAGCAGATTTGTGGCAGGAATTTCTGGGACTGTTCCAGTCATCTGCATAGAGGTTACAAACATCCACGTTCAGATAAATTGAAGTTACATTTGTAGTTACAAAAATCTCTAACAATCCTGCCGTGTGTGAATATGCTCGAAATCCGCCGAGAGAAAACGGAAAACCAAGGACAGATTTTATTTTTAGTTGCTTTTCTTCAGCTTCACAACCTTGACAGCCGAGATGTTGTGGTTGTCTGACAATCCAGAATATGGCATCTTCTAGAAGTGACCAAGTCTCCTGGGTACCAGGTCCTAGGAATGTTCCGGTCAGGCTCTGTTCACACTGGTGTCAGACTCCATGGACAGAACAGCACTGCAGAATCTTCTGGACCCCATTATAAGTCAGTAAGGTCGGGCATGGATGTTATTTCTTGTGTGAGACATCTAGTACAGTCTCGTGGCTTCAGTTATTAAGGACAGTGTGAACAGAGCCTTGTTTGTTATGGCTGTGTATAATTATATGGACTCTTGTATATGTCGTTGACTTTACATTAATAGGGCACCGGCTTGGACAATCGCCACAGCTAACAAAAAAAAAAAATGAAAGTTGCGTCTCTAATTTCGCTCTTTGACGACCCGTGCCAAGGTAATGTGATCACGGCTGGATCGTCTCAAGTGCTGCTTATAGAAAGTCAGCTGAAGCCTTGGTATATCCGTGCCCTTCTATCTGTCTGAATTATTTAGGATTTTCCTCCTTTCGGTCCTCCCCGTATGACGGTAAATGCCGTGCGTTACCATTTGAGCTGCGCTATAAAGACCATGTCACCAGTAGAAGATCAGAGCGTGCCAAGACTTCAATCAAACGCCTCTCGCCGTGTATCACGTTGCTTTTTCGACAGCTCCGTGTCTCATTGCTCGTCACCAGTATAAATAAACTATTAATGGTCTGTAATCCCAGCGGTGACCGCCATAAACATGTCCGACTCCGCCAGGCCCGCTCACTTACTCTAATGACACTTCTTAATAGTGTTGCTTTTGTATTAACGGTGATACATTATAGATACAATTATAAAGCAGTGCGGTATGTCCCTTGTATCTTATCTGAGGGGAACCTATAGCTGTGTTCATCCAAAACTACCTGATCCATAAATAGAATTCTATAACTACAGTGAAGACTGACACAGGCGGAAGGAAGCAAGTGAAGGAAACTCCATATAACTGTGTAGAGGATCTGGCTGACATTTATAGGTTATTTTTTTATTTTAGCGGGGGAAATGCTTTAGAAAATAAGGAATAATCCCAAGAGTTGACATAGTAAGACTTCTGCGTTCATCTCCACTTGGCAGGATGTCAGGAGCTCCAGTGAGGTGCAGGCTGGCGCGCCGTGCAGCGAGCGGCCTATATAGGGCATGTTATTCACTCCCGCCATCAAATGCTATATTATTTTTCAAGTCTGTTATGTAAATATTTGTGATTTTTTTTTTTTTTTTTTTTTTTTTTAAGCGCTTGTGGTTGAGAGAAGCGTCGCGGGGATCTGCGGCGAGCTGAGGCTCTTTATAGGATTAATAAGAGGAGAACTGGCTTTGAAGATGTGTCCAGTGGTCCAAGATGTCTGCTGAAAATACAAGATACCCCTGAGTCGGATAGTATTAAATCACATCCTCTTACTGCCTATATATAAGGGTAGGTTCACACGGTGGAATTTTAAACATGTGATCTGCACCAAAATCTAAGTCCCTATGTTTTTAGTGGGAACCTGTTCACACTGGTGCAGAATATTTCTGGTGCAAATTTGAAATCTGCGTCAGTAAGTGAGGCCATTTACTGAAGCAGATTCTGTACTGGAGGGGACAGAGGTGTCTGGATTCTCCAAGGTAAAAATCCACTGTGTGAATATACCCTAAGACATTTCCTTCTACTGCTCTATTAGGGTTTATACATACAGCATGGCCATTATCCAAAAACCGCAGCATGTGAATCAGCCCTTACTGGACATCTTGGATTGGATCCTCTCCAAATGTCTCCCTCTGCCCCCCTGCCAGTGTCCAGTTCTGCTTGTACAATTTATAGATGGGGTAATATGGCCATGGAAGTAAAATTCATTCTAAAGCTTTGCCATTATGGCGGCAGCCACCAGAATATTTATAGTGACCTCTGATTCGGAACCGAGCGGCGTTGTCCGTGGCTTTACGCAGAGCAGGCGAATCCGTGCGTAATAGAGGAGGGGACGGGTGGACTTTTGTCTTACACGTGTGGAGATATAAAAAAAAATCAGGTCCAGGGTTCAAGTCCATCCTGCATATTCAGCAACCTGTACAAGCAAGCGTTGTTAACCCTCGCTGGGCTGGATTCTGCCCTGAGCAGAGCCGAAGTCCCCACCAGATCTATAGGGGATTATTTGTCCCTTTCCTCTGAGGGCTGCTTAGACATTAGTTTTCGGGCCTTTTGACACATTTACTGCTTATTTTCCTGTTATTTCAGTACAGTGGGTGCAATTGTTCTGCTGCAAAAGGCGACCTTTGCTATCGGTGGCTGGGGCCTGGTCATGGCTTTCTCCACTACTACATTTGGATAGTATATGATGCGGTGACTTATTATAAAGCCTACCATGTATGAAATGGCTGATAACAGGGAACAGTGGGCAAAATTCCCTCCCTCGGTCTTCAATAGCAATAGACAGGTATACAGTCATATGAAAAAGTTTGGGCACCCCTATTAATCTTAATCATTTTTAGTTCTAAATATTTGGGTGTTTGCAACAGCTATTTCTATTTGATATATCTAATAACTGATGGACACAGTAATATTTCAGGATTGAAATGAGGTTTATTGTACTAACAGAAAATGTGCAATATGCATTAAACCAAAATTTGACCGGTGCAAAAATTTGGGTACCCTTATCATTTTATTGATTTGAATACTCCTAACTACTTTTTACTGACTTACTGAAGCACAAAATTGGTTTTGTAACCTCACTGAGCTTTGAACTTCATAGCCAGGTGTATCCAATCATGAGAAAAGGTATTTAAGGTGGCCAATTGCAAGTTGTTCTCCTATTTGAATCTCCTCTGAAGAGTGGCATCATGGGCTCCTCAAAACAACTCCCAAAGATCTGAAAACAAAGATTGTTCAACATAGTTGTTCAGGGGAAGGATACAAAAAGTTGTCTCAGAGATTTAACCTGTCAGTTTCCACTGTGAGGAACATAGTAAGGAAATGGAAGACCACAGGGACAGTTCTTGTTAAGCCCAGAAGTGGCAGGCCAAGAAAAATATCAGAAAGGCAGAGAAGAAGAATGGTGAGAACAGTCAAGGACAATCCACAGACCACCTCCAAAGAGCTGCAGATGGTGTCACTGTGCATCGGTCAACAATACAGCACACTTTGCACAAGGAGAAGCTGTATGGGAGAGTGATGCGAAAGAAGCCGTTTCTGAAAGCACGCCACAAACAGAGTCGCCTGAGGTATGCAAAAGCACATTTGGACAAGCCAGCTTCATTTTGGAAGAAGGTCCTGTGGACTGATGAAACAAAGATTGAGTTGTTTGGTCATACAAAAAGGCGTTATGCATAGCGTAAAAAAAACACAGCATTCCAAGAAAAACACTTGCTACCCACTGTAAAATTTGGTGGAGGTTCCATCATGCTTTGGGGCTGTGTGGCCAATGCCGGCACCGGGAATCTTGTTAAAGTTGAGGGTCGCATGGATTCAACTCAGTATCAGCAGATTCTTGAGAATAATGTACAAGAATCAGTGACAAATTTGAAGTTACGCCGGGGATGGATATTTCAGCAAGACAATGATCCAAAACACAGCTCCAAATCTACTCAGGCATTCATGCAGAGGAACAATTACAATGTTCTGGAATGGCCATCCCAGTCCCCAGACCTGAATATCATTGAACATCTGTGGGATAATTTGAAGCGGGCTGTCCATGCTCGGCGACCATCAAACTTAACTGAACTGGAATTGTTTTGTAAAGAGGAATGGTCAAAAATACCTTCATCCAGGATCCAGGAACTGATTAAAAGCTACAGGAAGCGACTAGAGGCTGTTATTTTTGCAAAAGGAGGATCTACTAAATATTAATGTCACTTTTCTGTTGAGGTGCCCATACTTTTGCATCGGTCAAATTTTGTTTTAATGTATATTGCACATTTTCTGTTAGTACAATAAACCTCATTTCAATCCTGAAATATTACTGTGTCCATCAGTTATTAGATATATCAAATTGAAATGGCTGTTGCAAACACCCAAATATTTAGAACTAAAAATGATTAAGATTAATAGGGGTGCCCAAACTTTTTCATATGACTGTATGTGCACTTACAGTTATCACTTCTCATGAGAGACAGATTCCCATTTCTGCAAATATCCATCATGTACTTATACAGATATCTGATCTGATGTAATGAGGGATCATAAAATGTAATGCAGGCATCAGAGGAGGGCTGGAGAAATAAATCTGCACTGATACTTACCTGTGTCCTCCTGTCCGTTCCTGCCCAGTCATCTCTTCCACCGCTCCCTTTGTATACAGCCCTGCATGTCACATGGACACCGTCCGCCATATGTAGAGCGGAGGAGGTGATGGCTGGCCCAGCCCAGGAGTGGAGGAAAGTATGCAGGTAAGTATAAATGCATTATTATTTTTTAACAATCCCCTGCAGCATATATTACAAGTGTATGATCTTGGACAACCCCATTAACGTCTTGTCTGTGGCCACCTTTATACTAAGGCCACATAGTGCAAACATGCCACTGAATTTCTGTGCAAGCAAGCTGAAATTGGGTGGTTTTGTTTTGGCTCACCTGCAAGTTTTTTGCTTTTAGCTTTCGCATTGCAAAGGTGAAAATCCAGGGGTAAAACCGACAACACAAGTCACTTTGTTCTGTGGGTTTCTGTCACCGCTTGTAGATGAGATTTGGAGAGATTTCATCCTTTATGCAGTGGGTTAGCTACTGAGTTTGCAGCAGCTAGCCCACTATGATCATGCACAGACTTACGTTGGTAACACATGTGCAGTTTTTGGTGCAGTTTTTTGAGCCAAAGCCAGAAGCAGATCCAACAAGAAGCCAAAAGCAAGAAACTGTAGCAGATGGGGCAGTTTTGATGCAGAAATGTTGGTGCATTTGCTGCAGGCCTCACTCTGTGCATTGAGATATTCCCCCCGGGGGTGCATCGTGTGGATGAGGTTTGTTAATGTGTCCTGCACTATCCGGCTACTATAAACGCTGCAGATTGTGCGCCTGAAGTTTTGCTGTGAGGTATCTGCAGCGTGTGCTCTCCTTATGGACATCCCTTTAGGCTTCCTTCATATTTGCTTATTTCTAGCATGTAGCAGATGCCACGAACTTCAAACATTTTTCATTGCATTTTTACAGGTGTTTTAGGTGATGTTTTCTCTCATTTATGACATTTGTAACCTGCATTTTTTCTGCTGGTTTGAAGTTCTATAGAGAAGCCTATTGTAAAAAAAAAAAGAAATACCTGGGGCGTGCTACATTTTGAGGAAAAGTCACTGACACTAAAAATTCTAAAAATACCCTACAATTAAAACCCACAAAGCAGCATTGTCAGAGATGTATTTGATATTTCCCGCAGCATTCTCACAGTCCGTGTGACTGTGCCCGTGTGTGTCACTCACTTATAGAGTGCTGTCCGTCCGCTCGCAGGACCCCCGTACGTCTCCAGCATCTTCTGTTAGTGTGTTAATGGAAATGAACGACTTCCCATTTGTGGTCACAATAGTAAATATTTAACTACATAACATCTGACGGATCGTAGGCTTCATCCATGTGTGGTGTAGTGGAGCTACCAAACACAGCTGCTGCAGAACCTCTTGTCCTTGACTACTGGATACCGTAGCAGCTCATTGGGAGAGGGTAGGGTTGACTGCTCTGACCTGGAGGTATACATGTAGAAGGTATAGAGAATTTTGGAGGCATGCGGAGGTACCTTATAGAGTTGAATAATCTCAGCACTCCGCACATGTATTAGTATTATATGTATAAGGCCTGAGGACCATTAACCCCTGACATACACTACAAATAAGCTCTCTCCAGCTTCATGGCATGCAGCAGACCACTATAGCCGCCTGTACATGAGATACCTGATCACTATAAGGTAGCTATGACTAAAGCCTGCCGTGGGCGGCTCAGATTGTAGATGGTTTTTATGTCATTTTTGCATACGAGGAATAAAGAAGAAGTAGAAATGTTCAGGATTTACTTTCAGGACGGAGCTATGATTTGTCTTTTTAACTTGCAGTGGTAACCAAACGTCTGAGGCGGCCAGGAGGAAAGATTTTCTGCTATAAAGTGTTCAGGCTTTGTGTGATCAGGAAGAGGTGCGGTTTAGTGGTTAAAGCAGAGTCTTGTGACTCCAGAGCAGCGTTTCTTGCGGAGGGCGGCCGAGCATTTAAAGGCACATGGACTCCATATAAAGGACATTCCAGCGTTTCCTGTTTGTGCTTTGGGTTGACCTACTGAAGTGCTCATTGCCTTTCTGACACCGGCCCTTGTCCTTAGTGCCCGGGTTCATGACTCCACGGGGGTAGACAAATTACGCCAATGTTCATTCTGTTTGTCTATAACTTACAGAGCTGTGCTAGGACTCCATACACATTATAGCTTCAGATACAGCTGCAATTTATTCACCATATTTTATCATTCACGTATTCTGTGATCTCCCAATAATTCCTTGAACTCTTTATGAAGTGGTGACTAGAATTCCAGCACTACAGTGGACACTGACATATACAGAGCAGCCTTGTGGATGGAACTCTGGTTTGTATTGTAGATTTATAAGATGTGCAGGCCCTTTGGAAAGTTGAGTGAATGGGCATCTGTGGATGTTTGATGTATAATAATGGAGCTTTCTCAGTGTATACACTAAACATACATGTCAGGCACAGTGTGAATACAGTCTATATAGCGCACTTACCTATAGGCTTTCCATAGTAGTCGGACATTGGTTAATGTGCTCGGTCTTAGGGCAGAGCTGATGTTCGGAGCCTCACTAGTTTCACAGATGAAGGAGCTGTGGGGCCCATTACTGCCGATGTACCCGCTCAGGGAGATTGATTTCTATGACCAATCGATTAACATGTTGTGTCGATGGCATCTTGTGACAAGTAGCTTAGGAAAATGCTGGTGGCCCAGATGTGCGATCCCTCACCACACAAGAACAGATCTAGTACGGTGTATGCAGTCAGACAGCTCTGTTTTAAAGGGGGTCTCTGTTTTGTACAATCCCTACTTGTTAGAAGGGACCCTTGAAAATAAGCTGGTCACCAAGTGTGAGACCCCCAGAGATCTTCTGCAATCTTTTGAAACACTACAGCGCCACCACTGGGGAAATGAAGCATTACACAGTGTCCATTTGCATTGCTGACTAATCGGTATTATGTAGGACAGGACTGGGACGCTCTTTATAAGTATGGGGTCCGTCCTCTGATGGAGCGCTAAGCTGAGCATATGTGCCCTGCTGATCTATTCTCTATTTTCTATGGGAGCGCCAGAGATAGCTGAGCGTTGTTGTTGCTATTTCCAGCGTTCCCATAGAAGAAGAATGAAGTGGCAGGGGGTGTGTGAACAGTCTCTAAGTCTTCAGGTTTGTTCTCTGCAACCTCTGCCATTGTACCTGATAGAGATCTGCCCTTGTGGCGCTCACGTTACCCAGACAATGTTATTACCACATTTCTTACTATGAAATTATCTTCCAGGAATAAATTGGTTTATTAGAGCGCCATGATCTGTATATAGGTGAGAGAAGCCGAGAGCAGCGGCGATAAAACTCCTCTCATTGGGGATTTGCTGCACATTAACAGTTTATACACTTCTTCCCAGAATTCCCATCTTCCCTTTATAAATGGACCAGGATGTGTAGGCTTCGGGATATGGGATCCCAGACATCCGATAGCCATTGCTCGTACAAGCTTCTGAAGTTTTCTGAGCTGCCTCTGAGGTCTATAGCACCTTGTTCATCACTGTATTATATCAGGAACTTGCTAAAATTGCAATCCCATAAGACAAAATAGTGGCTTAGAACTGAATCTTTGCTTTAAAGGGGTCTTTGGGATTTCAGTAGTGATGACCTATTCTTATTACACACTGCAGCAGCGACTCCTGCTCTCAGTCACCCCCACCAGTCTGAAGTTGTTGACCTATCCTAAAGGTAAGTCCTTGAAATCCTGGAAAACCCTGTTAAATATCTTCTAATGCTGGCTATAGACTTTACCTAGCATGTTCCTCCCAACCCATACACATGTATGTGCTCTGATGGAGGAGTATGCCACTGTCAGACCCACAATCCTCTCGCCTCCTTCCTGACACCTCTAGACCCCGTGTTGGCGCTTTATTTAAAGGGTCAGACATGTTGAAATCCAAAAGCCCGAACCTTCTCTCCCCAACATCTGCCATTGGGGAAGAGGCGTGACAGCCCCTTACAGATTAGATGGCTGCCCAGTCCTATCAAATACCACAGATGACAATTTCATATAAAAGATACCATAAGTGGAGGTCTATGCCCTGTGAGCGCTGCTCTGAGGGTCTGTATTAAGAACCTCCCATTCACTGCTATAGGACCGCATTCAGATTGTGTAATTCTGACTACTGTTCCTTGTCCATAAGAGCTCACAAAAACATTGGAAGAACTCTGTGATGTTACCCTGGATGGATTTGAACCCAGGTCCCGGTGACCATCATCCTCCATAGTCACTGACTATACAAATTATATATGATAATGATGACAACTTTCCTTCAGCTCTGGCCTTTCTGTTACTTCTCACCACTCTTGTATAGTCCTATAGTTTGCAGACCTACGCGCTGGCGTTTCTGAGCACATATATAATAGTTTCAGTACTGAATATAAAGGAGTTTCTTATTTTTCCGTCCTCTCGTCCGCCTGCAGAGCTCTCCATATCATTGTTTGATCAGCGCTGGCAGCTTCTTTTTAATCAGCTTCCATTTATAGTGCGGCGCTCAATGGCTCCGCTTTATACCGTAGCCTTTCAGTCGGCGCTTTCATCCCTTCACTTCTGGATCCACCATCCCATTTTCTTCAAGGTTCACCTTAGGAACAATTAGTTTCTTGTACCCTCTCCCTCTGAGGTCATTGGTCAGGCCATGTTTTGCCCCCGTGGTCATCCCTGTCTTTGTCTCGCACCTCTATATTGTTGTACAGTAATTGGCTAATCTACCACAATGCTAGATGGATTTAATGAGCGTTTTCTCTGCGCTATTCACCAGGCTGTGTCAGGTTCTTGGACGTTTCCGTAGGTTTTTTGTCTTGCATTGTAGACGTTCATCCATTCACGGCGTATAGGGGAAGAAACGAATCAGCGCTGTATTTAGTCATCTGGACTGTACCATTACGGAAAACATGCATTGGGCGCCCTTTAGTCCGAGGCCCTACGTTGCAGAAATGCAGCTTTTTTGTTGCAGATTTTTCTATGTTTTTTTGAGCCAAAGCCAGGAGTGGTTTGAGCAGAAGGGAGAAGTAGAACTTCCTAGATATTTCCCATTCCTTTTGTAGCCATTCTTGGCTTTGGCTCAAAAAACCGCAGCAAAATCTGCAACAAAAAAAGCTGCGTTTCCACAACGTGCGGCTTCAGCCTAAGTCTGGCCCCAGTGCTCCATGTCATTCCTATTTAGATGCCTTCACATCCATTGTTATATAGTGGGGTTTCATGCCTGAACTGTGCACAATCTGCAGAGTTGCATTGTGGGTGGTGGCAGCGGCCATGACCTAATGGGTAAGTATCCCCTTTAAAACCCAGTTTCATGGCTGCCTTATTTCATCGTTGCGGGCCGGTTGTCCTGAATTCTTTGGTAATATTGTTTTGTATGTACATTATTGGCTTCTTGTTTGCAGCCCATTGATCGCCGTCGTCTTTATGATTGTGAATTAAAATAGCGCTGCGGATTCCATCTATTAGCCTGAGCTTTTCTCTGCTAATTGTGCTTTCTAATTGGACCATTCATTCCTCGCTCTGTTCGAGAGCGCTCGGCCGTTGCTATGCGGATACAAATGGAAAGATGCATTTTCTATTAAGAAAAGAAAGGATATAAAAAATAAAACATACAAAAAATTCCCGACCAGCGTTCATTGCTTTACTTTTTACTCCCTTTCTTTGACTAATAGATGTTTTGTTGATGTTTTTGGAGCTCAAGTGTTGTACCTTTTGGTGGGTTAAAGCTGCACCACATATATGTATGTCCATGACCATGGTGCACAAATTACCTCAAACTATAGGAGCCAGCTGGGGCAGCGCAGGGGCCCTCCGGAGCACTGCAGGAGCCAGCTAGAGCAACACAGGGCCCTCCAGAGCACTGCAGGAACCAGCTAGAGCAGCACAGCGGCCCGCCAGAGCACTGCAGGAACCAGCTAGAGCAGCACAGGGGCCCGCCAGAGCACTGCAGGAACCAGCTAGAGCAGCACAGGGGCCCTCCGGAGCACTGCAGGAGCCAGCTAGAGCAACACAGGGCCCTCCAGAGCACTGCAGGAACCAGCTAGAGCAGCACAGGGGCCCGCCAGAGCACTGCAGGAACCAGCTAGAGCAGCACAGGGGCCCTCCAGAGCACTGCAGGAACCAGCTAGAGCAGCACAGGGGCCCGCCAGAGCACTGCAGGAACCAGCTAGAGCAGCACAGGGGCCCTCCAGAGCACTGCAGGAACCAGCTAGAGCAGCACAGGGGCCCTCCAGAGCACTGCAGGAACCAGCTAGAGCAGCACAGGGGCCCCCCGGAGCACTGCAGGAACCAGCTAGAGCAGCACAGGGGCCCCCCGGAGCACTGCAGGAGCCAGCTAGAGCAGCACAGGGGCCCCCCGGAGCACTGCAGGAACCAGCTAGAGCAGCACAGGGGCCCGCCAGAGCACTGCAGGAACCAGCTAGAGCAGCACAGGGGCCCTCCAGAGCACTGCAGGAACCAGCTAGAGCAGCACAGGGGCCCCCCGGAGCACTGCAGGAACCAGCTAGAGCAGCAAAGGGGCCCTCCAGAGCACTGCAGGAACCAGCTAGAGCAGCACAGGGGCCCTCCAGAGCACTGCAGGAACCAGCTAGAGCAGCACAGGGGCCCTCCAGAGCACTGCAGGAACCAGCTAGAGCAGCACAGGGGCCCCCCGGAGCACTGCAGGAACCAGCTAGAGCAGCAAAGGGGCCCTCCAGAGTACTGCAGGAACCAGCTAGAGCAGCACAGGGCCCTCCAGAGCACTGCAGGAACCAGCTAGAGCAGCACAGGGGCCCCCCGGAGCACTGCAGGAGCCAGCTAGAGCAGCACAGGGGCCCGCCAGAGCACTGCAGGAACCAGCTAGAGCAGCACAGGGGCCCTCCAGAGCACTGCAGGAACCAGCTAGAGCAGCACAGGGGCCCTCCAGAGCACTGCAGGAACCAGCTAGAGCAGCACAGGGGCCCCCGGAGCACTGCAGGAACCAGCTAGAGCAGCACAGGGGCCCCCCGGAGCACTGCAGGAGCCAGCTAGAGCAGCACAGGGGCCCGCCAGAGCACTGCAGGAACCAGCTAGAGCAGCACAGGGGCCCGCCAGAGCACTGCAGGAACCAGCTAGAGCAGCACAGGGGCCCACCAGAGCACTGCAGGAACCAGCTAGAGCAGCACAGGGGCCCCCGGAGCACTGCAGGAACCAGCTAGAGCAGCACAGGGGCCCTCCGGAGCACTGCAGGAGCCAGCTAGAGCAACACAGGGCCCTCCAGAGCACTGCAGGAACCAGCTAGAGCAGCACAGGGGCCCTCCAGAGCACTGCAGGAACCAGCTAGAGCAGCACAGGGGCCCGCCAGAGCACTGCAGGAACCAGCTAGAGCAGCACAGGGGCCCTCCAGAGCACTGCAGGAACCAGCTAGAGCAGCACAGGGGCCCTCCAGAGCACTGCAGGAACCAGCTAGAGCAGCACAGGGGCCCCCGGAGCACTGCAGGAGCCAGCTAGAGCAGCACAGGGGCCCCCCCGGAGCACTGCAGGAGCCAGCTAGAGCAGCACAGGGGCCCCCCGGAGCACTGCAGGAACCAGCTAGAGCAGCACAGGGGCCCGCCAGAGCACTGCAGGAACCAGCTAGAGCAGCACAGGGGCCCTCCAGAGCACTGCAGGAACCAGCTAGAGCAGCACAGGGGCCCCCCGGAGCACTGCAGGAACCAGCTAGAGCAGCAAAGGGGCCCTCCAGAGCACTGCAGGAACCAGCTAGAGCAGCACAGGGGCCCTCCAGAGCACTGCAGGAACCAGCTAGAGCAGCAAAGGGGCCCTCCAGAGCACTGCAGGAACCAGCTAGAGCAGCACAGGGGCCCCCGGAGCACTGCAGGAGCCAGCTAGAGCAGCACAGGGGCCCCCCGGAGCACTGCAGGAGCCAGCTAGAGCAGCACAGGGGCCCTCCAGAGCAGTGCAGGAACCAGCTAGAGCAGCACAGGGGCCCTCCGGAGCACTACAGGAACCAGCTAGAGCAGCACAGGGGCCCCCCGGAGCACTGCAGGAGCCAGCTAGAGCAGCACAGGGGCCCCCCGGAGCACTGCAGGAGCCAGCTAGAGCAGCACAGGGGCCCCCGGAGCACTGCAGGAACCAGCTAGAGCAGCAAAGGGGCCCTCCAGAGCACTGCAGGAACCAGCTAGAGCAGCACAGGGGCCCCCCGGAGCACTGCAGGAGCCAGCTAGAGCAACACAGGGGCCCCCCAGAGCACTGCAGGAGCCAGCTGGGGCAGCGCAGGGGCCCTCCAGAGCAGTGCAGGAGCCAACTAGAGCAGCACAGGGGCCCCCGGAGCCAGCTTGATTTCCTTACTAGCCAGACATTATAAACTCCCATAGACCTCAATAGTAAACCACAAGAAAAGTTAAAGGATATTCCCATCTTAGGCATTTATGGCCCATCTTTAGGATTTTTGGCTCTGTTTGGAGCTCCCATAGAACTGAATGGGGAATGTTCAGATCAGCCGCAGCACCAGGCAGGACAGGGGTTGGGGGGACCCAGAGGTGGGTCCTTTATCTATCACACATTTATGGCATGTCCTGTACTTGTGTAACCATCAGCCTACTCCTGTCTGATAGCTATGGCCACTACTAGATCCTAGCAGCAGATTTCTAGACGCATTGTCTATCTGGCTCCTGCGATTTGTCCAGCCCTGGTCTATGATGTACATGTATGCTTCTATGTCTGAGAGGAGGAGAAGTCCCATGACAGGCGTAAATAATGCTGCTGGCCTGAGATTGGAAGTTCTTCTGACTACATTAGTGCCATGGGCAGTGTCGCTGCACATCTATATCTGGATCTGGAGGTATTTCAGGATCTGGTGATCCAGCCCTGGTCTACTTACTGTCAAACCACTGAAAATGCCAAATGGATTGATGTGACTGTCTCCTGAAGTCTACAGGCCGGTGCCCGCTCCTCCTCTACGTCTCTGATGTCTCTGTTTATGGGCAGGGTTGGGTTTGCTCTTCATTATTCGTTACCTTTTCTTGGCTTTGCCAGCCAGTGACAATGACCATGAATATTGGCATGTATTCTATTCAGATATCAGCAAGAGATGTTACCTGGTGTATTCTCACTGTGGTCGCCCACAAGGCGATGGCCAGCTTAAAGGGGTTGGCTAAGAGTAGATATTGATGGCCAGTCCTTAGGATAAGTCATCGATATCAGATTGGTGGGGCCGACACTGGCACCCCCGCCTGTCAGCTGTGCACAGTGTATGCTGCTGGAAGTGACCGGCTCTGTATACTATGTAGTGGCCATGATGCTTTATTGCAGCTCAGCTCCTATTCACTTGAATGGGAACTAAGTACAGTACACTGACAAAGTCAGCGGCTAAAGCAACTGATCGGTGGGGGTGCTGGATGTCGTACCCCGATCAGTGTGGTATTGAGGACTTATCACCACCAATATCTACATTTGGCCAGCTCCTTTAAACGGCAATATACAAATAAAGGAATTTATTAAAGAGGACCTGATTATTTCTCTTCTGCATTGTTCCTCTGTTATTCCTACTGGGAATGTATAAATTGACAATTTAGTGTTACTATTCCAATTGTCAAAAGGGGTGTGTCCCTGCACAGTGATTGGACAGTATTTGCTCCTTTATGGGTTAAGCGCTGTCCCCCTGGGCACTGCCATGTATAACATCTCCCTCCCTGCGTGATCTGATCGGGTCCAGCACTCCTCATTCATCCTGACCCATAATAATTGATCTCCATTATCTCTCTTACCCAGGCCGCCCGATAATTACTATGATTATATAATCACTTGTACGGCAATGCATTTACCGTCATTATAGTTGACCACCGCCATCTAACCCATCCAGGGCGCTGCGATGCTGCATTAACTCTTTCCATTCCAAGGGCCGCAGAATAATCCCATCCTGACTTGTAAAAAAAAGGTGAATGTCCTTTTCCCCAGAGGTGACATCGGCTTCCCTGGCGATTGTCCTCCAGTGTTATAAGGCAATTGTTTGGCTCTGCAGCCCAGTGAGCATGAAATGGACCAAAAAGACCTGGAATGAGTCAGATCGAGCGAGGAGGTGTGAGAGCAAGCGTGAAAAGCCAAGAAGACAAAGTTAAGACATCATTGCTGTCAAGGATAAAATAAACCTCAAAATTGCGTAGAAATTGGTACCGGGCTAACACGCCTGTTGTGTGTTTTTGGAAACAGAATCTGTTAAAACTACAAAAAAAGGATAAAATGTTTATTATTTTCTGCTTTGAAGACACCAGAGATGTGCGGCCATTCCCTCCTGCTTCTTCGTAATGACCATGAAGTCACTCCACGTTGGGACATCACAGGGGGGACGCAGCTTGACATCTGTGACCTTTCACTCCGCAGAGATCATCTCAGCTTTTCCACATTGCCCTTTCTTACGCTCAACAGCCCTTATGGGTGAGATGTGTAGGGCCCAGCGTTCCTTTGTCACAGTGGGCGACCTCAGACATGACCTTGGAAGGACCCTGACTTAAGTGTACGTTTACAATGGGGAAGTCATGGGGCGCCATCTCTCACCACGCTGGCGTTTTTAAGACTTGGGCATTTTTATGCCTATATTATTGCTTTGTTGAGGCCCTTATTCTAGCAGGCTCAGCGCTGACACTTGTGAGGGGACATTTTGGTTATTTTATTGTAAGCTGCTTTCTTATGGACGGTAACTTTAAAGATGCCATATTCCTAATGCAAACTTGTAGAAATTCTGTCATTTTCTGGATACAGCATGTGTAGTATGACGGACGGCTCTGGGATCCCTACATACATTTAGGATTTGCTTATGAACCCCTTGCAGAAGAGGAGGATTGAATAGATATGCCAGCAGGATGATTGATGGCGCTGTATTACAGCAGTGAACCCGTTGCAATGTGTTCCTGACACCAGAAGAAGGCCTCGTATTGAGAGTTTGTTGATTTTGGAGAGCGCTATCTCTTCCTATAGGGTTTAATGTAATTTCGGTGTATTCATGTCCCTATTCTGGCGGGTTTGCTTGGCTGGTTTTGGATAAAGAATAAAGGCCTATTCTGTGCGGCCCAGAACATTGCATTTCTGATGATGAGCGAATCTTTTATCTTTATAGTGATTTTTTTTTTTCTTTGTTTTTAGCCGTCCATACTCATGAGATGTGTATCAGCCTTACTCGCCAATCCCGACCATCTAATGTGAATGGCGGCCTCCTGACTCTCCCCCTGACGGCAGATGAGGATTGGGCACTTGGATCCTTCTGCTCGGCTGAGCGTGCATGTGTATGGGGTGTGGGCTGTTCTGTAAGATTGCGGTCGTCGGAGAGAGTGTTTGGCTATCTGCTATATAAAGTGTGTGGCTGGATTTAACCTTAAACTTCCATGTTCTGCAGCAATCCCATATATGGGTGGAACCTATGTCCAGCCTAATCTTCCTGGTTCATGCAGTAAGGAAAGGGATGATATTGAGCACTTATGATAAAGAGGGGGGTTTATCCTTATATACAGTTTCTATAGTCTCTGTAGATAAGCTCCTGTATATTCTAAGATCAATGCTACATAGAAGTTGGTGTTGGCTAGAAATATATGTTTGTATTCATTAAAAGGCTCAGATGCAGCACTGCTTAGGCTGTATTCACATGGTGCAGATAAAACTGCTTACCGTTTTCATACTTTGGTGCAGTTCCTTAATTTTACAGGCACAGCACATTTATTTACCATGTTTCACTTGTAAAATGAAAACTGCACCGTGTGAATGCACCCTTACTAACCCAGGCTCGTAAAGATTGGGGGGTATTTAACCAAAAGGCAGAAGAACACAATAAGATGAGGGATCAATTAAATGAATTTATATGTTAATGGGGGCTACTGTTTCTGGTTAAGGGGCTAAACTAATTCCCATTGTTTGCGAGAGAAAAGCTGAAGTCAGGGAGAGAAGACACGGGTCAGCCTCCTCTTAGGGGCCATCAAAGCACTTTATATCCTGACCTTCCAGATAGCACTGCGGGACAATGCTCGCTGGGCCCCCTGAGAAGGACAGAATTTTACAAGGGGCAAGAGCATGTTGGTGACAATGTCACTGCCAGTGTAAGGTTCATCTCCTTGTCCCTTCTCCAGCCGCTGGAATGCCAGGCCTCGCAGCCGCTTGTCCTTACTGTGAAACTGCATTTTTTATTAATTTGCTATTCTGTTCCATTTATATATATATATATATATATATATATATATATATATATCATATATTACCCAGTAGTGATTTACTTCTGGATATAAAGTTGCTTTATGTTCCACTTCTTCTTTGCTTCTTCACATGTCCACTTTTCTGAATTTTGTAAGTTTTGTACTTTGGGAATAGATGCTAAAAATCTGCACATAAGAGACCATGGGTGGTCATGTATGGATGCGTTCTGCCCGTCCTGATCTGTGTAGCCTGCGGCTGTGTGCAGATGTTATTGCCACCACTTCCCTGAGCAGTTTTGGGTCTTGCTCTGCTGGCCGTGAGCTGTATGTTATGTAATGTATGTTGTTTTAGCTTTTTATCTGTATTTTTCCACCTTATCTATGGCTAACATGGCTCTAACTTTCACTCTTGGTTTATCAAAGGACAAAATACAGAGAACTGGGTAAAAAATTACCCAAAAAGCAAAAAAGCCAGGCAGTTGTATATCCGCTGTATAGTCCGGGCACATGGCCTTAATCTTATATATTTTATGTGACTTTTGTAGCACTCACAGATTTAGCAGTATACCCAGGTTACCATCACGTGCACCAATCACAGTCTGCACTGGCACATACAATGCAATATTTCTCGGACATACAATCTTCTGAAACCCAGGACTCCAGTGCTGTAAGGTGACAGGACAACTACTCTGCAACCTTGAAATTGGTGCTAGAGAAAGTGCATTTTGGCCTCCCATTTCTCTGTATTTGCAGGGGAACCTTTTACTTTCATGAGCATGGAGAAGCTGGATTTGCTTTTTATAGCCGTCAGTAAGAATCCGGATTTCTAAACACTATTGCTATTCTGAGAAGCGTAATTTTAAGGCATTGTGGCCGATCGGTTAGTTATCTTTTGCCTCATCTGGGAGGCTGAGCTGATAAATTCACACATGAGTCCCCTGTGTAATATAATATTGTATCTGCTGCGCCCCCTGTGTAATATAATATTGTATCTGCTGCACCCCCTGTGTAATATAATATTGTATCTGCTGCCCGCCTGTGTAATATAATATTGTATCTGCTGCACCCCCTGTGTAATATAATATTGTATCTGCTGCACCCCCTGTGTAATATAATATTGTATCTGCTGCCCGCCTGTGTAATATAATTTTGTATCTGCTTTGCCCCTGTGTAATATAATATTGTATCTGCTGCGCCCCTGTGTAATATAATATTGTATCTGCTGCACCCCCATGTAATATAATATTGTATCTGCTGCACCCCCCGTGTAATATAATATTGTATCTGCTGCACCCCTGTGTAATATAATATTGTATCTGCTGCCCCCCTGTGTAATATAATATTGTATCTGGTGCGCCCCTGTGTAATATAATATTGTATCTGCTCCGCCCCCTGTGTAATATAATATTGTATCTGCTGCACCCCCTGTGTAATATAATATTGTATCTGCTGCGCCCCTGTGTAATATAATATTGTATCTGCTGCGCCCCCTGTGTAATATAATATTGTATCTGCTGCACCCCCTGTGTAATATAATATTGTATCTGCTGCACCCCCTGTGTAATATAATATTGTATCTGCTGCGCCCCTGTGTAATATAATATTGTATCTGCTGCACCCCCATGTAATATAATATTGTATCTGCTGCACCCCCGTGTAATATAATATTGTATCTACTGCACCCCCTGTGTAATATAATATTGTATCTGCTGCACCCCCCGTGTAATATAATATTGTATCTGCTGCACCCCTGTGTAATATAATATTGTATCTGCTCCGCCCCCTGTGTAATATAATATTGTATCTGCTGCACCCCCTGTGTAATATAATATTGTATCTGCTGCACCCCCTGTGGTATATAATATTATATCTGCTGCGCCCCCTGTGTAATATAATATTGTATCTGTTGCGCCCCCCCGTGTAATATAATATTATATCTGCTGCGCCCCCCATGTAATATAATATTATATCTGCTGCGCCCCCCATGTAATATAATATTGTATCTGCTGCACCCCCGTGTAATATAATATTGTATCTGCTGCACCCCCTGTGTAATATAATATTGTATCTGCTGCGCCCGCTGTGTAATATAATATTGTATCTGCTGTGCCCCCTGTGTAATATAATATTGTATCTGCTGCACCCCCTGTGTAATATAATATTGTATCTGCTGCGCTCCTGTGTAATATAATATTGTATCTGCTGCACCCCGCTGTGTAATATAATATTGTATCTGCTGCGCCCCCTGTGTAATATAATATTGTATCTGCTGCACCCCCTGTGTAATATAATATTGTATCTGCTGCGCCCCCTGTGTAATATAATATTGTATCTGCTGCGCCCCCTGTGTAATATAATATTGTATCTGCTGCGCTCCTGTGTAATATAATATTGTATCTGCTGCGCCCCTGTGTAATATAATATTGTATCTGCTGCACCCCCTGTGTAATATAATATTGTATCTGCTGCGCCCCCTGTGTAATATAATATTGTATCTGCTGCACCCCCTGTGTAATATAATATTGTATCTGCTGCGCCCCTGTGTAATATAATATTGTATCTGCTGCGCCCCCTGTGTAATATAATATTGTATCTGCTGCCCCCCTGTGTAATATAATATTGTATCTGCTGCGCCCCTGTGTAATATAATATTGTATCTGCTGCGCCCGCTGTGTAATATAATATTGTATCTGCTGCCCCCCTGTGTAATATAATATTGTATCTGCTGCCCCCCTGTGTAATATAATATTGTATCTGCTGCGCCCCCTGTGTAATATAATATTGTATCTGCTGCGCCCCTGTGTAATATAATATTGTATCTGCTGCGCCCCTGTGTAATATAATATTGTATCTGCTGCACCCCCTGTGTAATATAATATTGTATCTGCTGCGCCCCCTGTGTAATATAATATTGTATCTGCTGCACCCCCTGTGTAATATAATATTGTATCTGCTGCGCCCCCTGTGTAATATAATATTGTATCTGCTGCGCCCCTGTGTAATATAATATTGTATCTGCTGCACCCCCTGTGTAATATAATATTGTATCTGCTGCGCCCCCTGTGTAATATAATATTGTATCTGCTGCACCCCCTGTGTAATATAATATTGTATCTGCTGCGCCCCTGTGTAATATAATATTGTATCTGCTGCACCCCCTGTGTAATATAATATTGTATCTGCTGCGCCCCCTGTGTAATATAATATTGTATCTGCTGCACCCCCTGTGTAATATAATATTGTATCTGCTGCGCCCCCTGTGTAATATAATATTGTATCTGCTGCGCCCCCTGTGTAATATAATATTGTATCTGCTGCACCCCCATGTAATATAATATTGTATCTGCTGCGCCCCCTGTGTAATATAATATTGTATCTGCTGCGCCCCTGTGTAATATAATATTGTATCTGCTGCGCCCCTGTGTAATATAATATTGTATCTGCTGCGCCCCCTGTGTAATATAATATTGTATCTGCTGCGCCCCCTGTGTAATATAATATTGTATCTGCTGCGCCCCCTGTGTAATATAATATTGTATCTGCTGCGCCCCCTGTGTAATATAATATTGTATCTGCTGCACCCCCTGTGTAATATAATATTGTATCTGCTGCGCCCCCTGTGTAATATAATATTGTATCTGCTGCACCCCCTGTGTAATATAATATTGTATCTGCTGCGCCCCCTGTGTAATATAATATTGTATCTGCTGCACCCCCTGTGTAATATAATATTGTATCTGCTGCGCCCCCTGTGTAATATAATATTGTATCTGCTGCACCCCCTGTGTAATATAATATTGTATCTGCTGCGCCCCCTGTGTAATATAATATTGTATCTGCTGCGCCCCCTGTGTAATATAATATTGTATCTGCTGCGCCCCCTGGGTGTAGTAGTGCAGATATCTCTCGGATACAGGTGTTGCCTCTGCAGGACCGGTGCCTGATATATTTGGGCTGATTTGTGCTCTTACCCCTCCTGAACCACGGTAAAGATTTATCCTCTCATGCCACAAGCAGTGACTCAGATTCCAGGAACTTTGTGAATCAGAGAGCGATTCAGAGAAAACACAGGCCCGGCAAGCCCTCGCTCCACTTGCCAACTCTTTAAATTGGCTCTGAACTATAAGCTATTTAACCCGAAGCCCCTGAGATTTTCATCAGGAACAGACACAAAAGTGTCCATTCTGTCGCTGGAAAACAGGGCCGGAGCCCACACAGTGTCCTGTATACGGCACAAACACCATTGATGCCATCGGCGCCAATAACGCCTAGTGGCTGCTCACTAATAAAGAGGGAAGAATTCCTGGTGTAACTTCAGCCCCCCCTCCCCGATCGATCAGCGCCTCTCAAGTTCCGCATACTAAAACCGCTCTCGAATCTCTTCAATATCTTAATGGCGTCATTAGACTTGTTACCTGATGGTGATAGCTCACAGCTGGCCGGGGATTTAGATGCAGTAATAGATATTGTAAAGGATTAGACCTGTGTAAATGTAATTTAAGACCTCCCGTGGCTTTACTTCCTATTGTTTGCCAGGAAATTGTGTACACTATGAAAGAAACAAACCTATCACTTGTGGATCACTTCTACTGCCGGCACAATGATGGCAGATAGCGGCCCACGTGGGGAGTCCTGCTGTACCTCCTACTGGCCCCGCTGATCAGCCGCGGCCAGCCCTGACAAGTAAGGTAGACCTCTTCATAGTCCGGGGAGACTTCTTATAGTTATACTAAGACAATGGCTACAGGATGACAAGTTTTTGGATTAGTTCACACATGTAATGATGTTTTTCTGCTGTGGATTTTTCTTCATGTCTGCAGCCAAGTTTGGAAAGGGTAAAATCCAGTGTAGAAATGTACCACATATAGCGTGTGCTGTGGACCGGGCAATCCCTTATATAAGGATATCTATCTATCCCCTAATTGGTACTGTAAAGCCTAAAGGAGTCTTAGGTTTGGTCTTCAATATTGGATTTGTTTGGGTCTGACTTTTGGCACCCCTGCTGATCAGCTGATTGAAGGGGCAGCAGCGCTCATGTCCTTCACTCACATGGCTCTGCAGCTCAGTCCTATTCAGATGAATGAGACTGAGCTGCAGTACCAGGAGCAACCACTATGTTATGTACAGTGCTGTCTGTTATACAGTAAGGTCCACATTACTTGGCTGCGGATTGCTGGGGGTACCAAGTGTTCGATCCCAACTGGACTAATATTGATGCCTGCACCTCTCATAATCTGTCTGTCATTGGTCATACACATAGATAATTTTAGGGGATCTGGATTAGCAAGTTTGTGTCCGCTTTTTTATATAGTAGTTGAGGATTTTTGCTTCTCGGTTTCCAGCTTGCATATGTTTGTACACTCTTGCATAACAAGTGTAACTTTATTAGGTTAAAGTCTCTTCCTAACCCGCCAGCCTTGGACTTTCACCCTGCAAAAGACACCAAACAGTGTGTGCAGAGCCTGAGAAACTTTCACCTGAATAGAAAGTTACAGGAGGGAAGTAAAAGGGGAGAAGGAAGCTCAAGTGTTATAAATGCAAAGTCCCAGGAGAACCTGCCGCTGTATACAGAGTATATATACCCTGACCCCACCTGATCTGATAGAACCCAGAGACATCAATGTAGATGGACTGGGAACACTGGGATGGGAGTAGATGGACTGGGAACACTGGGATGGGAGTAGATGGACTGGGAACACTGGGATGGGAATAGATGGACTGGGAACACTGGGATGGGGTAGATGGACTGGGACACTGGGTGGGAATAGATGGACTGGGAACACGGGATGGGAGTAGATGGACTGGGAACACTGGGTGGGAATAGATGGACTGGGAACACTGGGATGGGGTAGATGGACTGGGAACACTGGGATGGGAGAGATGGACTGGGAACACTGGGATGGGAAAGATGGACTGGGAACACTGGGATGGGGTAGATGGACTGGGAACACTGGGATGGGAGTAGATGGACTGGGAACACTGGGATGGGAGTAGATGGACTGGGAACACTGGGATGGGAGTAGATGGACTGGGAACACTGGGATGGGAATAGATGGACTGGGAACACTGGGATGGGAGTAGATGGACTGGGAACACTGGGATGGGAATAGATGGACTGGGAACACTGGGATGGGAGTAGATGGACTGGGAACACTGGGATGGGAGTAGATGGACTGGGAACACTGGGATGGGAATAGATGGACTGGGAACACTGGGATGGGAGTAGATGGACTGGGAACACTGGGATGGGAGTAGATGGACTGGGAACACTGGGATGGGAATAGATGGACTGGGAACACTGGGATGGGAATAGATGGACTGGGAACACTGGGATGGGGAGATGGACGGGAACACGGGTGGGGTAGATGGACTGGGAACACTGGGATGGGAGTAGATGGACTGGGAACACTGGGATGGGAGTAGATGGACTGGGAACACTGGGATGGGAGTAGATGGACTGGGAACACTGGGATGGGAGTAGATGGACTGGGAACACTGGGATGGGAGTAGATGGACTGGGAACACTGGGATGGGAGTAGATGGACTGGGAACACTGGGATGGGAGTAGATGGACTGGGAAACTGGGATGGGAGTAGAGGCGGGAACACTGGGATGGGAGTAGATGGACTGGGAACACTGGGATGGGAGTAGATGGACTGGGAACACTGGGATGGGAGTAGATGGACTGGGAACACTGGGATGGGAGTAGATGGACTGGGAACACTGGGATGGGAGTAGATGGACTGGGAACACTGGGATGGGAGTAGATGGACTGGGAACACTGGGATGGGAGTAGATGGACTGGGAACACTGGGATGGGAGTAGATGGACTGGGAACACTGGGATGGGAGTAGATGGACGGGAACAGGATGGGAGTAGATGGACTGGGAACACTGGGATGGGAGTAGATGGACTGGGAACACTGGGATGGGAGTAGATGGACTGGGAACACTGGGATGGGAGTAGATGGACTGGGAACACTGGGATGGGAGTAGATGGACTGGGAACACTGGGATGGGAGTAGATGGACTGGGAACACTGGGATGGGAGTAGATGGACTGGGAACACTGGGATGGGAGTAGATGGACTGGGAACACTGGGATGGGAGTAGATGGACTGGGAACACTGGGATGGGAGTAGATGGACTGGGAACACTGGGATGGGAGTAGATGGACTGGGAACACTGGGATGGGAGTAGATGGACTGGGAACACTGGGATGGGAGTAGATGGACTGGGAACACTGGGATGGGAGTAGATGGACTGGGAACACTGGGATGGGAGTAGATGGACTGGGAACACTGGGATGGGAGTAGATGGACTGGGAACACTGGGATGGGAGTAGATGGACTGGGAACACTGGGATGGGAGTAGATGGACTGGGAACACTGGGATGGGAGTAGATGGACTGGGAACACTGGGATGGGAATAGATGGACTGGGAACACTGGGATGGGAGTAGATGGACTGGGAACACTGGGATGGGAGTAGATGGACTGGGAACACTGGGATGGGAGTAGATGGACTGGGAACACTGGGATGGGAGTAGATGGACTGGGAACACTGGGATGGGAGTAGATGGACTGGGAACACTGGGATGGGAGTAGATGGACTGGGAACACTGGGATGGGAGTAGATGGACTGGGAACACTGGGATGGGAATAGATGGACTGGGAACACTGGGATGGGAGTAGATGGACTGGGAACACTGGGATGGGAGTAGATGGACTGGGAACACTGGGATGGGAGTAGATGGACTGGGAACACTGGGATGGGAGTAGATGGACTGGGAACACTGGGATGGGAATAGATGGACTGGGAACACTGGGATGGGAGTAGATGGACTGGGAACACTGGGATGGGAGTAGATGGACTGGGAACACTGGGATGGGAATAGATGGACTGGGAACACTGGGATGGGAGTAGATGGACTGGGAACACTGGGATGGGAGTAGATGGACTGGGAACACTGGGATGGGAATAGATGGACTGGGAACACTGGGATGGGAGTAGATGGACTGGGAACACTGGGATGGGAGTAGATGGACTGGGAACACTGGGATGGGAGTAGATGGACTGGGAACACTGGGATGGGAGTAGATGGACTGGGAACACTGGGATGGGAGTAGATGGACTGGGAACACTGGGATGGGAGTAGATGGACTGGGAACACTGGGATGGGAGTAGATGGACTGGGAACACTGGGATGGGAGTAGATGGACTGGGAACACTGGGATGGGAGTAGATGGACTGGGAACACTGGGATGGGAGTAGATGGACTGGGAACACTGGGATGGGAGTAGATGGACTGGGAACACTGGGATGGGAGTAGATGGACTGGGAACACTGGGATGGGAGTAGATGGACTGGGAACACTGGGATGGGAGTAGATGGACTGTATCATCCTCTCCCCACATCTACTTGCGTTATACTCAGTGGCTTCCAGCTCTTAAAAAAACTACAACTCCCAGCAAACTAAACAAAGCTCGTGGTTTTCATGTTTTTGCAAAACTACAAGATCCAGCATGCCAACTACCAGCAACCTAAATCAGTCTGTTAGTAAATCTATAATGTCTATCATCCCAATCCAAACCTGAGGCTCTCCAGCTGTTGCAAAACTACAACTCCCAACATTTTGATCTCAAACAACGGCTTCCCAACTATTGTATGTAGTTTTGCAACATCTGGAGAGCCGCAGGTTGGGGTTAGGATGCTGGGAGTTGTAGTTTTGCAGCAGTTGGAGGGCCGCAGTTTGGGGTTAGGATGCTGGGAGTTGTAGTTTTGCAGCAGTTGGAGGGCCGCAGTTTGGGGTTAGGATGCTGGGAGTTGTAGTTTTGCACCAGCTGGAGGGCCACAGTTTGGGGGGTTAGAATGCTGGGAGTTATACTTTTGCAGCAGCTGGAGGGCCGCAGTTTGGGGTTAGGATGCTGGGAGTTGTAGTTTTGCAGCAGCTGGAGGGCCGCAGTTTGGGGTTAGGATGCTGGGAGTTGTAGTTTTGCAGCAGCTGGAGGGCCACAGTTTGGGGTTAGGATGCTGGGAGTTGTAGTTTTGCAGCAGCTGGAGGGCCGCAGGTTGTAGACAGTGATTTTTAGCGCGTTCTGTTGCAGTGGGATGTGTTGATGGATGTCTGGAGTCCTCCTCCTCCTCCTCCTCCTCCTCCTCCTCCTTGGGATGAGAACATTAATTCCTGCAGCTTTCCTCACTTTACTGTGTGAATAGATATAGGAACAAAATGCCAGATTTGGCTCAGAATGCAGCCCGGGGCAATCGCATTGACGACGAGGACGCAGGAACGTCAGCTAGCGCTACAAGTCGGCTCTTGTTGACTTCCTTGACAAAAGCCGCTCTCAGTACGAGCAGCGAACATTCCCATGTCTGGCCTGTTAACCTCATCACTGCTGGAAAACGTCAGCGAGTAATATGGCCATTTCTGTAAGCTTGTCGTGGCTGTGACCATTTATTCCTGATTTCGCTCATGTTCCTGCCTCTGTCCAGGAATCTAATGAAATATTCCCACAAACCACAGCCGTTTATTTATATACAGGCCTGACAGGGGACACAAATCTATCCTCATGGGGGACATTCACACGCTGCAGATGGGCACAGTTAAAAATGCAAAAACTTCACACAGTTTTGATGCAGTTTCTTAATATTACCAGTTGAACACATTTATTTAACAAGTTTCACTTGCAAAATCCCAAATACAAGTCTCCCCCCAACTGCACCATGTGAACGCACGCCGAAGCACTTTCATATGGGGAACCTTTATACTTTGTATGTGTGTATACAAGTTTGTACCAGTTTGCGGATGATTCACCAGTCCAAAGCATGACATGTACTGCATGTGGTTGGTTATAAAGCTGCGAGCTTCACCTCCCGCCTTACAAAGTACTGTGCACATTAGTAGGACTACATGGCCCAGTATGCATTACTGTAATACTGGCCCTCCTCCCCAATTATATCATAGAAATGGTTCCTATAGTGTGCACAATTGGATACCCGCACTGGGCCTTGTATTACGTGAGCTACAAGCACCGGCCACTGGAATCTTCTAGCCCGTCCCATAATGGAGTAGATTTCTATCCATCGAAATGTAAACTTTATAGCTATAGACACCTGATGACCCCTCCGGGCCCTATAGCCCCTGTGATTGACAGGCGAGCTGTATACAGGGGTATACACTGTATATACAGCAGGACGAGAGACGATTTGCATCTCCAGACTTCAGAAATTACACAAGGCGTTGGACCTGTTCCCAAAGACGAGTGGGTGGGGATCTATGATGTTATAAAAGCCTGCTGACCAGTCTGAATCTGGCTTTATCTGAGCAGCGCTGCCCCTTACGTCTGGTAAACAATGCTGCTTTTTTTTTATTTTTTGCAGGCTTGTACATTGTGACGAGGGAGTTGTGTGTCGCTGGCCCCCTCGCCTCCCCCTGCAGTGTCATGTGCTGGATACTGCTGACATGGATGTCTTCATGTCGCTGGAGTTAATGATTAGCCTGTGAGTACTGCGCACAACTCGCCAGCCGTATACTGTATATACAGACACATGCATGTATACCACCATCGCTGCCTTATATATATATATATATATATATATATATATATATATATATGTATACCACTACTCTGCAGCGCCTGTAGCCCAGTGTTACACGGGGCCCTCCTGCCAGTCCTGGCATGCAATAGGATTAGAACGGGCATTTTCACCAGGGGGTCTACCATGGGGTCCTGGCGATGTGTACTGAGTGCCTTATACCAGAAATAAGGAACCATTTAGGACAATTGGGATGGGATGATTTTAAGGCAGTATTCACAGTTTGCAGTTATGTAAAATAAAGTGGATTAGTTACCTCTCCTGACGTGTCTGGTTTTAGTAAATACCATGAATAACCATCCCAGAGCATCTTTTATGTTGTCTTGTTCCCCTGTTGTTCCTCCTAGAAATTTATAAATAAATTTGCAACTGGGTATTACTATTCTCCTTTGTCAAAGAGGTGTGTCACTGCATAATCTGGCCCGGTCGGCTCTGATTGGACAGTGTCAGAGTTTACAGGGACCCCCCCCTCCCCAACAGGTGACACCCAGATATCTAATAATTTATATATTTCCAGGAGTGATAACGGAGGATCGACACAACACAGAGTTATAAGAAAAGATGCTCCAGATTTGCGATTTCATGCAGGAGAGGTGATGGATCCTGTTTAAGGCCTTTATTATACTTTTCCTCCTCTGCAGCGTATGAAACACAGAACAGTAATGTGAACTGGGCCTAAGGGATTTTTGGCTCTTGCAGTTTTTTCCTTCTTATTAGTTTTGAATTGTCACGTGTCCCCAGTGTATAGGGGATATCTCCGCTTTTCACATGGCTTATAATGGACGATTATTCTTGATGTTGGTGACATTAGGTACACATGTTGGTAATGGTGAATGTTCTGCCGCTGTCCCGGCCTCTGAATATGTCCCTGTCACTATTTTTATGGAATATCTGTAAATTTCAGCCTCGCCTTTCCTACCAGCCTCCTGCCCCCTCCAGACCTGTCACCTGAGGCAGAAGACTCTCTGCGGTGTCATGATAATAATGAGAACTATTACTAAGGAGGAAGTCATTAGTTATAAGAATTAGTGGAGGCGATGGGGCAGTCCTGGTCAATGAACAGTACTGTCTGTGTGTGTGGGCTGCCAGTCTGCCTGTAGAATGGCTTCAGGAGAACTACAAGTCACTACAAACTACAGTTTCCTGAGGAGTATGCAGGGGTTAATTCGGCCAGCTCCTTTAGGCACAGGGCACTATTATTTTCTGTGGTCTTGTGGATGGCTGCAGGTTGCATTGCTCTGCAGCACATTACACTACAGTAGTCTGCACATAGGTGGAGCGAGCACTGGCCCGTTTGCTCCACATGACATCCAGATTGGCTGCCAGCGAGACTATGCTTGTGTGTCTGGAGGGTAATGATGCTTAAGAGGTCAATGAGTTATAGACGATCACCCAGCTGTTAGGCTGCATACTGCAGGCTGTGATGTATCGCTCAGGCTATATTTAGCCTCCTCACCTACCTCTTTAATGATATTTACTTTGAACTAAACGTGTTACAAGTCTTATGTGAGGTCAGCCCTGCAGCTGGAAGGAATTCATAGCAGTCTCACCGCCGCTGCTCTCTACTGAATGGATAGGCTGTATTCTCAGTGATGTCATCAGTCTCTAGTATATAGATAGGCTGTATTCTCAGTGATGTCACCGCTGCTGATCTCTAGTATATGGATAGGCTGTATTCTCAGTGATGTCACTGCTGATCTCTAGTATATGGATAGGCTGTATTCTCAGTGATGTCACTGCTGATCTCTAGTATATGGATAGGCTGTATTCTCAGTGATGTCACTGCTGATCTCTAGTATATGGATAGGCTGTATTCTCAGTGATGTCACTGCTGATCTCTAGTATATGGATAGGCTGTATTCTCAGTGATGTCACTGCTGATCTCTAGTATATGGATAGGCTGTATTCTCAGTGATGTCACCGCTGCTGATCTCTAGTATATGGATAGGCTGTATTCTCAGTGATGTCACTGCTGATCTCTAGTATATGGATAGGCTGTATTCTCAGTGATGTCACCGCTGCTGATCTCTAGTATATGGATAGGCTGTATTCTCAGTGATGTCACTGCTGCTGATCTCTAGTATATGGATAGGCTGTATTCTCAGTGATGTCACCGCTGCTGATCTCTAGTATATGGATAGGCTGTATTCTCAGTGATGTCACTGCTGATCTCTAGTATATGGATAGGCTGTATTCTCAGTGATGTCACTGCTGCTGATCTCTAGTATATAGATAGGCTGTATTCTCAGTGATGTCACTGCTGCTGATCTCTAGTATATAGATAGGCTGTATTCTCAGTGATGTCACCGCTGCTGATCTCTAGTATATGGATAGGCTGTATTCTCAGTGATGTCACCGCTGCTGATCTCTAGTATATGGATAGGCTGTATTCTCAGTGATGTCACTGCTGATCTCTAGTATATGGATAGGCTGTATTCTCAGTGATGTCACTGCTGATCTCTAGTATATGGATAGGCTGTATTCTCAGTGATGTCACTGCTGCTGATCTCTAGTATATGGATAGGCTGTATTCTCAGTGATGTCACTGCTGCTGATCTCTAGTATATGGATAGGCTGTATTCTCAGTGATGTCACCGCTGCTGATCTCTAGTATAGGGATAGGCTGTATTCTCAGTGATGTCACTGCTGCTGATCTCTAGTATATAGATAGGCTGTATTCTCAGTGATGTCACCGCTGCTGATCTCTAGTATATGGATAGGCTGTATTCTCAGTGATGTCACTGCTGATCTCTAGTATATGCATAGGCTGTATTCTCAGTGATGTCACCGCTGCTGATCTCTAGTATATGGATAGGCTGTATTCTCAGTGATGTCACTGCTGATCTCTAGTATATGGATAGGCTGTATTCTCAGTGATGTCACCGCTGATCTCTAGTATATGGATAGGCTGTATTCTCAGTGATGTCACTGCTGATCTCTAGTATATGGATAGGCTGTATTCTCAGTGATGTCACTGCTGCTGATCTCTAGTATATGGATAGGCTGTATTCTCAGTGATGTCACTGCTGCTGATCTCTAGTATATGGATAGGCTGTATTCTCAGTGATGTCACCGCTGCTGATCTCTAGTATATGGATAGGCTGTATTCTCAGTGATGTCACTGCTGATCTCTAGTATATGGATAGGCTGTATTCTCAGTGATGTCACTGCTGATCTCTAGTATATGGATAGGCTGTATTCTCAGTGATGTCACCGCTGCTGATCTCTAGTATATGAATAGGCTGTATGCTCAGTGATGTCACTGCTGCTCTCTAGTATATGGATAGGCTGTATTCTCAGTGATGTCACTGCTGATCTCTAGTATATGGATAGGCTGTATTCTCAGTGATGTCACTGCTGATCTCTAGTATATGGATAGGCTGTATTCTCAGTGATGTCACCGCTGATCTCTAGTATATGGATAGGCTGTATTCTCAGTGATGTCACTGCTGATCTCTAGTATATGGATAGGCTGTATTCTCAGTGATGTCACTGCTGATCTCTAGTACAGTCATATGAAAAAGTTTGGGCACCCCTATTAATCTTAATCATTTTTAGTTCTAAATATTTGGGTGTTTGCAACAGCCATTTCAATTTGATATATCTAATAACTGATGGACACAGTAATATTTCAGGATTGAAATGAGGTTTATTGTACTAACAGAAAATGTGCAATATGCATTAAACCAAAATTTGACCGGTGCAAAAATTTGGGTACCCTTATCATTTTATTGATTTGAATACTCCTAACTACTTTTTACTGACTTACTGAAGCACAAAATTGGTTTTGTAACCTCACTGAGCTTTGAACTTCATAGCCAGGTGTATCCAATCATGAGAAAAGGTATTTAAGGTGGCCAATTGCAAGTTGTTCTCCTATTTGAATCTCCTCTGAAGAGTGGCATCATGGGCTCCTCAAAACAACTCTCAAATGATCTGAAAACAAAGATTGTTCAACATAGTTGTTCAGGGGAAGGACACAAAAAGTTGTCTCAGAGATTTAACCTGTCAGTTTCCACTGTGAGGAACATAGTAAGGAAATGGAAGACCACAGGGACAGTTCTTGTTAAGCCCAGAAGTGGCAGGCCAAGAAAAATATCAGAAAGGCAGAGAAGAAGAATGGTGAGAACAGTCAAGGACAATCCACAGACCACCTCCAAAGAGCTGCAGCATCATCTGCTGCAGATGGTGTCACTGTGCATCGGTCAACAATACAGCACACTTTGCACAAGGAGAAGCTGTATGGGAGAGTGATGCCAAAGAAGCCGTTTCTGAAAGCACGCCACAAACAGAGTCGCCTGAGGTATGCAAAAGCACATTTGGACAAGCCAGCTTCATTTTGGAAGAAGGTCCTGTGGACTGATGAAACAAAGATTGAGTTGTTTGGTCATACAAAAAGGCGTTATGCATGGCGTCCAAAAAACACAGCATTCCAAGAAAAACACTTGCTACCCACTGTAAAATTTGGTGGAGGTTCCATCATGCTTTGGGGCTGTGTGGCCAATGCCGGCACCGGGAATCTTGTTAAAGTTGAGGGTCGCATGGATTCAACTCAGTATCAGCAGATTCTTGAGAATAATGTACAAGAATCAGTGACGAATTTGAAGTTACGCCGGGGATGGATATTTCAGCAAGACAATGATCCAAAACACAGCTCCAAATCTACTCAGGCATTCATGCAGAGGAACAATTACAATGTTCTGGAATGGCCATCACAGTCCCCAGACCTGAATATCATTGAACATCTGTGGGATAATTTGAAGCGGGCTGTCCATGCTCGGCGACCATCAAACTTAACTGAACTGGAATTGTTTTGTAAAGAGGAATGGTCAAAAATACCTTCATCCAGGATCCAGGAACTGATTAAAAGCTACAGGAAGCGACTAGAGGCTGTTATTTTTGCAAAAGGAGGATCTACTAAATATTAATGTCACTTTTCTGTTGAGGTGCCCATACTTTTGCACCGGTCAAATTTTGGTTTAATGCATATTGCACATTTTCTGTTAGTACAATAAACCTCATTTCAATCCTGAAATATTACTGTGTCCATCAGTTATTAGATATATCAAATTGAAATGGCTGTTGCAAACACCCAAATATTTAGAACTAAAAATGATTAAGATTAATAGGGGTGCCCAAACTTTTTCATATGACTGTATATGGATAGGCTGTATTCTCAGTGATGTCACTGCTGATCTCTAGTATATGGATAGGCTGTATTCTCAGTGATGTCACCGCTGCTGATCTCTAGTATATGGATAGGCTGTATTCTCAGTGATGTCACCGCTGCTGATCTCTAGTATATGGATAGGCTGTATTCTCAGTGATGTCACCGCTGCTGATCTCTAGTATATGGATAGGCTGTATTCTCAGTGATGTCACCGCTGATCTCTAGTATATGGATAGGCTGTATTCTCAGTGATGTCACCGCTGCTGATCTCTAGTATATGGATAGGCTGTATTCTCAGTGATGTCACCGCTGCTGATCTCTAGTATATGGATAGGCTGTATTCTCAGTGATGTCACTGCTGCTGATCTCTAGTATATGGATAGGCTGTATTCTCAGTGATGTCACTGCTGCTGATCTCTAGTATATGGATAGGCTGTATTCTCAGTGATGTCACTGCTGCTGATCTCTAGTATATGGATAGGCTGTATTCTCAGTGATGTCACTGCTGCTGATCTCTAGTATATGGATAGGCTGTATTCTCAGTGATGTCACTGCTGCTGATCTCTAGTATATGGATAGGCTGTATTCTCAGTGATGTCACCGCTGCTGATCTCTAGTATATGGATAGGCTGTATTCTCAGTGATGTCACCGCTGCTGATCTCTAGTATATGGATAGGCTGTATTCTCAGTGATGTCACCGCTGCTGATCTCTAGTATATGGATAGGCTGTATTCTCAGTGATGTCACCGTTGCTGATCTCTAGTATATGGATAGGCTGTATTCTCAGTGATGTCACCGCTGATCTCTAGTATATGGATAGGCTGTATTCTCAGTGATGTCACTGCTGATCTCTAGTATATGGATAGGCTGTATTCTCAGTGATGTCACCGCTGCTGATCTCTAGTATATGGATAGGCTGTATTCTCAGTGATGTCACCGCTGCTGATCTCTAGTATATGGATAGGCTGTATTCTCAGTGATGTCATCGCTGCTGATCTCTAGTATATGGATAGGCTGTATTCTCAGTGATGTCACTGCTGATCTCTAGTATATGGATAGGCTGTATTCTCAGTGATGTCACTGCTGCTGATCTCTAGTATATGGATAGGCTGTATTCTCAGTGATGTCACTGCTGCTCTCTAGTATATGGATAGGCTGTATTCTCAGTGATGTCACCGCTGCTGATCTCTAGTATATGGATAGGCTGTATTCTCAGTGATGTCACCGCTGCTGATATCTAGTATATGGATAGGCTGTATTCTCAGTGATGTCACCGCTGCTGATCTCTAGTATATGGATAGGCTGTATTCTCAGTGATATCACTGCTGATCTCTAGTATATGGATAGGCTGTATTCTCAGTGATGTCACTGCTGATCTCTAGTATATGGATAGGCTGTATTCTCAGTGATGTCACTGCTGCTGATCTCTAGTATATGGATAGGCTGTATTCTCAGTGATGTCACTGCTGCTGATCTCTAGTATATGGATAGGCTGTATTCTCAGTGATGTCACTGCTGATCTCTAGTATATGGATAGGCTGTATTCTCAGTGATGTCACTGCTGATCTCTAGTATATGGATAGGCTGTATTCTCAGTGATGTCACCGCTGCTGATCTCTAGTATATGGATAGGCTGTATTCTCAGTGATGTCACTGCTGATCTCTAGTATATGGATAGGCTGTATTCTCAGTGATGTCACCGCTGATCTCTAGTATATGGATAGGCTGTATTCTCAGTGATGTCACCACTGCTGGTCTCTAGTATATGGGTAGGCAGAATAGTGATGTCATCGGGCTCTAGTTTTTCCCTTTGGTCAGCAGTGATACTCTTAGTACACTTAGTACAGGTATTTTCTTTCCCTTGCACTGCTGTGGATGTTTTTACTTCTGAGCTTCTGTTTTCAGAGTAAAATAAAAATGTCTTTGGTTGGATGCTCAGCAGAGCCTTTAGGCCTCCGGTCTGAGACTGACCTCTTCATGATCTTTCTCTTCACACCTTTCCTATCAGTGATACAAGGTGGCCGGATAACTCGTGTCGCCATCCCGTGCTGACTTTGGCTCTGGTTGTGGACACAATAAGCTCGCGCTCCTTTCCCTCTCCCCCGCTATTTATTATCCACCAGAGAAGTGAATCATTAGATAAGGGACCTACAAGCCCAGGCCTCCAGCCAGGTCCTACTGAAAACCTCCTTACAAGTTGTCAGCGCCTTCTTCCTGCGTTTCAACAACAGTCAAGATACGTTACTTTGCATTTAACCCTTTGTGCAGTACATGTCAAAAACTGGAAAATTGCTCGCTTACGCTTCACACCATCTTGCATGCTTGATAGGAATGCCTCAGACACTTGTCCATCTGGACACCTCCAGACTTGTAAGCAGACATCCTTGAAGCAAGATATATATGATATTGATGCAAAAATCTATAGGTTTATATATAATGTGGCCAAGGCCAGAGAGTAGACTCTGTATCCAAGGGTGAAGAGGGTGATCCCATGCTACAAGAAATTCTTCTGTGACTAGAAAAAAGCTGTAAGGAATCACGAGATACCCTCACAAGTCTACAGAGGTTACGTCCAGGACTGGATTATCAAAATGTTTCCCCATCAGTACTCAGACCCGAGCATGTGTATACTGTATATGCATTATGCTACTTTCTTACCATTACCCCAAACATCCAGCTTATCTGCATCTCCATAAAGCCATCTGCTGAGGTTTCCTGAAAACAAATCCTTAACTTCAATGATTTCACGACGTCCAGTCTGCAACACAAAGCCACTAATAATGACTATATCTGCTATGGCTGTGGCTGCAGCTGGCACGGCTAAAATTACCAAAAAAATTCTATATGTATGTGGATACACAGCAACGGCCTGACAGGTGTTCTCTAGGATTAAAGGAAAATTTCATGTTAAATTAAAACTAAAGAAAGGTGGCCGGTATGTGAATGTAGAAGATTGTATACATATATGTCCACAATTGTACCATTAGTATATAGAATGTAACTACAGAAAAAGGGGACTGTCTTTGTAAATCTATTTATATGATACGAGTTACATCCTGTATTATACTCCAGAGCTGCACTCACTATTCTGCTGGTGCAGTCACTGTGTACATACATTACATTACTTATCCTGTACTGATCCTGAGTTACATCCTGTATTATACTCCAGAGCTGCGCTCACTATTCTGCTGGTGCAGTCAACTGTGTACATACATTACATTACTTATCCTGTACTGATCCTTAGTTACATCCTGTATTATACTCCAGAGCTGCGCTCACTATTCTGCTGGTGCAGTCACTGTGTACATACATTACATTACTATCCTGTACTGACCTGAGTTATATCCTGTATTATACTCCAGAGCTGCACTCACTATTCTGCTGGTACAGTCACTGTGTACATACATTACATTACATCCTGTATTATACTCCAGAGCTGTGCTCACTATTCTGCTGGTACAGTCACTATGTACATACATTACATTACTTATCCTGTACTGATCCTGAGTTACATCCTGTATTATACTCCAGAGCTGCGCTCACTATTCTGCTGGTACAGTCACTGTGTACATACATTACATTACTTATCCTGTACTGATCCTGAGTTACATCCTGTATTATACTCCAGAGCTGCACTCACTATTCTGCTGGTGCAGTCACTGTGTACATACATTACATTACTTACCTGTATGATCCTGAGTACATCCTGTATTATACTCCAGAGCTGCGCTCACTATTCTGCTGGTACAGTCACTGTGTACATACATTACATTACTTATCCTGTATTATACTCCAGAGCTGCACTCATTATTCTGCTGATTGTTACTGAAAACAGTCAGTAAGCTTGATTCCAGTGGACACCATGTAATCTTTCATTTAATTTGTGAGGATTCTTTAGTATGAATATATGTACAGTGACATTGTGGGGTGAATCTCTCCTTTCTGCAGTGTGATGTTCCCCTGGATGATGACATAGGTGTATGTGGTGTTATTATCGTGTCTGTAGGGGGCGCACTACACGATTACTTGTATTACTCTCAGTTTTCGCCGCTCAGACATATTAGCAACAATTGGAATTTATTTGTACATGAAGATCTGTGGATAAAAGTAAATCCCTGAGAAGATTCTGTGCGGTGCGGGCGAGGAGATAGATGAGCGTCACATTGAGCAGACGCCCCTCGTACACAGGCGCTGTTAGTTGTCTGAGGGTTTGTACCTTTGTGTGTTCTATCTGAGGCTTCCCCACATTTCTCATCTCGCAGACATAATTATACACCTATCATTCTGTTTTCCAGACTTTTGCTCCGAATGGGTGTGTCGGCAGAAGAGCGGCTCCCAATTATCTGTATTGTGTAATGGGCGTTGGGAACCATTGCCATTCCTGAGTGCGCTCCCCGCAGTCTGCAGGAGGAGTAACACCTTACCATTTAGAAATAAGTAGCCATAAGTAGTTATTATTCCTTGTGTGAATGGGATGTGAAGTAAGCGTGGATTATATGCACACTAAATATCCAGGTGAAATCCTGCACGTGTGAACAGGCTCTAATGTGACATCACACGTTAGCTGCAGCATGTAGAAGCTACACTCAGACTCCTCTGCCATTGAGTGTATAAAGCTAGGTCACGTAAAACTGACATCTCCTTCATTCTGCTGGGACTATTACAGTATGTATATAGCTATCTATATATATATATCTTTTCCTGTAAATGCACAGACACCGCGTGCTCTTAGCCTTGAGTCTCCATATTCTTAAAATTTTTGTCCAGGATTATGTTGGGAAACATAACAACTCCTTGAATAAGGTAAGTACCCAAATCTTGGAGACGTATGCAAGTGGTGACCTCTATAGAGCGCAGACCCCATATAACATGTCACTATGCACAGTGGCTGCAATGAGCCTCCGCCATCCCTCCTACAGTTAGCACCCCATAGTGACGTCACATCCCTATAGACTAGGCCAGTTCTGTAACTATTGAGAATTTTCTAAAAATCTTGCCATCTGCATCTCTGTGCGTTACTGAGCCTGTGTGTGACTTGGTGCTGGTCCATGATATAATGTGACAGGTGCTCCTCAGCACTGGTCTTCTGTTTGGCTTTGGCCTGTGACAATGAATGGTCATTGTGTCGGCCGAGCCTTGCGACGTTATCGATCGGTTTATAAAGTGCGGTTTTCCAGGCCATAAAGGAAATGGTGATTGTCTTTGTTCCTGCGTTGCTTTGTGTTTAGGAATTGCTGTGTTGTTGAAGGGCTGTGAATTGCGCTCTGGGGGTCATTAACCTTGATAATGCTTGCACTTGGGGGTCTGTTCGTCCTGTGTCTTTGTGATTTCAGCACCTTCCAGTTCTCACTGTTGTGTGCGGAGACCCTATAACTCCAGCAGATCCTTTCATGTCTCTCTTCCATGGTAATAAAGTCCTCCCAGCCATTCAGATGGCTCCCCGGGTGCTGTAAAACTCTCAGCCCCGGTCTCCTAGTCACTGCGCTGTGCCAGAATGAGAGCAAATCGCTCTGTAGAGGGAAATAGCACAAACAGAATAAAAAGAAAATTGTCCTCCGCTCGCAAGCAATGCACTAATGAGTCATTTACATGTTTAGCGCTGAGAGATGAGCCGGCCGCTGCCTCCTCCGTCTCACAGGCTGCTGCAGCATTTTCTGAGATGAGAATAATGAAGGCTATCTGTCAATGAACGGCAGCTCTCCAGGTACAGGCCAAAGGGGTGGCTGATCCCTGGGCACTTGGGTTTGCTGGGACTTGTAGTTTCAAGAGCAACCTAATGACCACAATTCTAGGTTACAGTCCACAAGGGCTATGAGGGGCTCAAGTATCATGGCAGACAGTATCATGTCCAGGGTATAGTGTTCTACTACTACCATGTATCTAATCTCATGTGGGATACTGTACCATATATGTATCCTATGGTGCTGTCTGTAGTGTGTTTGATACCATCTGCTGAGCTCTTGTATCTAAGTCTATGGTGTATCATAATGAGCTGGTGTATTTAATCCTATCCTTGGTGTGTGATACCGTCTGCTGAACTAGTGTATCTAAACCAGTGATGTGATACTGTCTGCCGAACTAGTGTATCTAACAGGGCTGTGGAGTCGGTACGCCAAAGCCCCGACTCCGACTCCGACTCCGACTCCTCAATTTCCCCTGACTCCGACTCCAACTCCGACTCCACCAAAATAGGCACCGACTCCGACTCCACGACTCCGACTCCACAGCCCTGGCACTGCTAAACCTTATAGGTTCACTCAGAACTCAGTCCCATCATTATATGAGGAATAGAACAGACCTTTACAGAACATTTCATCATTTTCAACATTTCATCATTTTCCCAAATTCTTATGAAAATATATTCAGCACATACTGCATTGTACTACTAACTGTACCAATTTATTATATATTTTGGGAGTCGGAGTCGGTCCATTTTATACCGACTCCGACTCCGACTCCACCAAAATAGGCACCGACTCCGACTCCACGACTCCGACTCCACGACTCCGACTCCACAGCCCTGGTATCTAACCCAGTGATGTGATACTGTCTGCCGAACTACTGTAGTGTATCTAACCCAGTGATGTGATACTGTCTGCCGAACAGTGCATTGATGTCTATGATGTGCAATACTGTCTGCTAAGCTACATACATACATTAGATACACTGCCGTTCAAAAGTTTGGGGTCACCCAGACAATTTTGTGTTTTCCATGAAAACTCAGACTTTTATTTATCAAATGAGTTGCAAAATGAATAGAAAATATAGTCAAGACATTGACAAGGTTAGAAATAATGATTTTTATTTGAAATAATAATTTTCTCCATTTGCAGCAATTGCAGGATTGCAGACCTTTGGCCTTCTAGCGGTTAATTTGCTGATGTCATCTGGAGACATTTCCCGCCATGCTTCCAGAAGCCCCTCCCACAAGTTGGATTGGCTTGATGGGCACTTTTTGCGTACCGTACGGTCAAGCTGCTCCCACAACAGCTCAATGGGGTTGAGATGTGGTGCCTGCGCCGGCCCCTCCATTACAGATAGAATACCGGCTGCTGCTTCTTCCCTAAATAGTTCTTGTATAATTTGGAGGTGCTTTGGGTCATTGTCCTGTTGTAGGATGAAATTGGCTCCAATCAGGCGCTGTCCACAGGGTATGGCATGGTGGTGCATGGAGTGATAGCCTTCCTTATTCACAATCCCTTTTACCTTGTACAAATCTCCCACTTTACCAGCACCAACCCCAGACCATCCCATTCCCTCCACCATGCTGACAGATGGCGTCAGGCGTCTTCCAGCATCTTTTCAGTTGTTCTGTGTCTCACAAATGTTCTTCTGTGTGATCCAAACACCTCAAACTTTGATTCGTCTGTCCATAACACTTTTTTCCAATCTTCCTCTGTCCAATGTCTGTTCTTTTGCCCATATGAATCTTTTCCTTTTATTAGTCAGTCTCAGATATGGCTTTTTCTTGGCCACCCTGAAGGCCGGCATCCCTGAGTCGCCTCTTCACTGTAGACGCTGACACTGGCGTTTTGCGGGTACTATGTAATGAAAATGCCAGTTGAGGACCTGCGAGGCGTCGATTTCTCACACTAGAGACTCTAATGTACTTGTCTTGTTGTTCAGTTGTGCAGCGCGGCCTCCCACTTCTCTTTCTACTCTGGTTAGAGCCTGTTTGTGCCGTCCTCTGAAGGGAGTAGTACACACTGTTGTAGGAAATCTTCAGTTTCTTGGCAATTTCTCGCATGGAATAGCCTTCATTTCTAAGAACAAGAATAGACTGTCGAGTTTCAAATGAAAGTTCTCTTTTTCTGGCCATTTTGAGAGTTTAATCGAACCAACAAATTTAATGCTCCAGATTCTCAACTAGCTCAAAGGAAGGTCAGTTTTATAGCTTCTCTAACCAGCAAAACTGTTTTCAGCTGTGCTAACATACTTGCACAAGGGTTTTCTAAACATGCATTGGCCTTCTTACACAGTTAGCAAACACAATGTACCATTAGAGCACTGGAGTGATGGTTGCTGGAAATGGCCTCTATACACCTATGTAGATATTGCATTAAAGACCAGACGTTTGTAGCTAGAATAGTCATTTACCACATTAACAATGTATAGAGGGTATTTCTCATTCATTTAATGATATCTTCACTGGAAAAAACTGTGCTTTTCTTTCAAAAATAAGGAAATTTCTAAGTGACCCTAAACTTTTGAACAGTAGTGTAGTTATCTAAGTCAGTCATATGTTATATGGTCTTCTGTGCTTCTGTATTTAAGCTTATCATGTTTGATAGGATTAGATACAGTGGCTCAGCAGACACTATGATGTGTGATACTGTCTAGATATGTCAGATTCTGATGTGTGTGTTACTGTCTGCTGAGATGTGTATCTAAGCTTCCCCTGTGTGATACTGTCTTCTGAGCTGTGTATGTAAGCATTGCTTGTGTGATGGAGTCTCAGCTCGGCCCCCCTATCAAGTAATGTTAGCGGCTTTCTTTCTGTGATATCTTGGACGCCACCATCTTAATGTTGACTTGTTACCACTACTTAAGATCTCTGTTCAGTGACTATTAGCCTGAATTAAGGAGGACTATTAGCCTGTAGTTTGGGGGGGTGAAGTGGACACATTACCGGTAAATCAGGGCTCTGGCGGCCGTTCAGAACCAATCTTTATAAAACCTTTTGCCGTCATTAATTCCATTTTATAAGACTCTTAAACCCAAAATGTAATTTTTCCTCTATGAATCATGACAGCAGCGTAATTGTACATAATCACTTATTACCTCAGCGCAGACTAGAACATCTCTACTATGTCCGCGACGTCTGAGACCCAGCGTACTAATCCACCAGTATGTGTATGTGAGAGCGGAGCCGCAAATGGGACTGTGGAACTGGTCCGAATGGTGCAGAATGGAGAAATCTCTGGTCCTGCTGAACATGGCGGATGTACTGTCTATTGGTGGTGGTTACAGGATCCCCAGGCAGAGGAGCGTCTGAATTGTAAGGACTGGTGCGTGCACCATTGGCAGTACAGTGGTTTACAGTGACGTCTGATCTACATCACATGACCGCAACAGTCAATCACTGGCCTATGTGTTTTACTGCTGAGGCAGTGATTGGCTGCAGTGGTCACATGTTGTAGACAGGACGTCACCACTGCGACCCCGTAAAGACAGGCCAATGGGAAATCTACCAGGTAAGTAATACCTTAGTTATTGTTAGCACCCCCACGCCCATCCAGATTTTGTCCAATCTCTGGCAATCCCTTTGTGAAATTCCCCTTAAGAATTCCTCATAAACCTTATGGCATAATTTTAGCTTTTGCATCCAACATCCTGCTTCCTCCTCTCTTTGGACGCGGCCTTTGAGGATGTTTACTAATGAAAGGAAAAGGGTTTGGTTGAGAGAACGTGTGACGTTTTGTGACGTTCCAGCAGTGTTGGGGGTTTCTCTTCTGGCTGCGGGTCACCAATGGTGTAATTCAGCAATAGCTGGACCCCCCGACATGACGTGGTGTGCGCTGATACATTTACAGGCAGTGTGTTGCGTGTTTGCACATTTTTAATGGGCCGTCATTAGACCATCAGGCCGGTGTTTTTATGTCACATCCAATTCCTCCTGTCCTCTGTGCTGCTCAAGGGTTCAGCAGATACAAAGTGATGGGGTTAAATATCTTGGTATTTCAATCTCCTGCCTTCTGAAACACCCTCCGGTGCGGTGACATTTTTATCCTTGTGAATCCTTATTAGTTGTGAAAAGAGAAAGTGTGACATGGCGGCGGGCGCGGAGCCGCGGGGTAGGAGAGGAAGGTTGTAGCAGAACTCTTCCTGGTGAAAACACTGATCTTTCAGATCGCCTGTGATCAAAGCCTACGCTTAAAGGGTCCCAAACACTAAGGTGGATTTGCTGCAGACTAGCGGTATTGATTCTGCACCAAAAATTTGCAGCAATTTTCATTACGATCCAAGTGGAAGGGGTAGAAAATATCTGCATGGAAATCTGAGCATGTTCTTGTGGGATAAATCCGTGGGTTCTCGCTCTTTGCATAGCGTAAAACTTTCCTGGGATCCCCCCTCATGCTATACATGCAGATTAATTTTTCTGCTAAGGCTGAACTTTCCCTAATTTGTCTTCCTCTGAGGTCTGAGATGGTAAAATATAATTTCGACAGTGAAGCCGTCCCTGTGATCCACTGATCGCTGCCCATCTATTTTTTGACATCCTATTAATCAGAGATGATCACCTTGGGCCTTTGCGACAGGCCATTCATTTCCCTACCGTGAGCCCAGCAGACCCTGGGCCATGTCCACTAGTGTGAATGTAGCCCATTTATAGGCTCATAACCCTCCTTCATGTCACATGACTTTAAGGCTATGGCTATGCAGTGACCTGTAGTCACACAATATACGATCACAGTGACCTGCTACTACATTGACCTAATGATAGTGCAGGTGGTTGATGGTCACCTGCTGGTTGCTTATTCATTTGGACTGGAAAATGGGCCCTTCATTCTTGTGATTGGTTCTGGTCCCACCAGTTGGATAAGTATCTTGTGCATAAGGGTTAAGATTAAAACTTGCACTGGCCCCTTTAAGAGCCACTGCCACAGACTCCATCACAAGTGCTATAAAAGTGCACCATGTTCTGCTATTTTCTAGCAAAATGCTGGACACCAAGGCTGAAACCAGGCGGCCTCCGTGTAAGTCCGTGGGGCCCATTGGGCAATGTTGGTGTCCGTCACGTTTGGTGGCACAATGGGAAGACCCCACATGGGCAACTTGCACGCCTGAACATTGCAGTATTACATCTAATGATTGTCTATGGCAGTGATTCCCAATATGGATGCCGAGAGGTGTCTGCAGATGACCGTGTGCCTTCATGAAACATTACTGGCCTCTTCTAGGTCGCTGTTTGTCTTTTAGTAAAAATTATTTGGCAGGGGTGCCCCAAGGAAATACATTTTTTTCTAAGGGTGCTCTGAGTCTGAAAAGGTTGGTCTGTGGGGGTCACATTGCAACTTTGGCGCGACACACAAAATCCAAACCCGTTGTTTTGGTTGCCAGTCGCCTGAAATTTTACCATCATAGATTTTAATGAAAGTTACAAATGACTGCAGCTCGCAAGCAACATGTCTGCCATTTTGCTGTCATGCGACACGTCATTGTGTAGCCATAGCCTAATACATCTTGACCTTAACGGACCCAAGATGGGACAGACAATTGTTTCTCCGTCTTCCCCCTTTAGTGCCGATGCTGCTTGCTGTACTGTATATGTCAGGGTGTATTACTGTAGCTGCCCTGCTGTTTATGGGATCGCGCTGGGTCCATCGCCGGGTTACTGCGAACGTCTTGTTTATTTTACCGCTTAGTTTTCTGTTTGATGTTTCGGGGACGTTAAACTAAAAGTGACCACATCAATTGCACAATTCTCTGTGAAATTACGGTTTTGGTGCTTGACAAGTCGCTTAGTTTCCTTGGACGCTGTGACCGTCTCTGCAGCTTAAGACCAGATACAAGGCTGCGTTTGTCTGACTTTCCTCTGGCGTCTTTCGGGTTGGTTTTCACTGTGGTTATTTGTCTGTGAAATGCCACACTTGGGAAAAGATGAAAGTTTTATAGCTGATCTATGGACGGATTCATAAAGACTATTGTCTCCTCTTTTCTCTCTCTCCTTTATTTTCTTATTATATAACAGCCCAGAAAAGAGCGAGGCGCGCGGCATAAAGCGCCTCAGCCGGATAATGCGATAGGCTAAAGGCATTTCAGAGCTGTCAATTTCCCACAATGCGCCGTAAATTTTGTTGTCCATGAATTGTGCTTCTGAGAACAGGATCAGCAATTTGAGGGGAACCATCTTCTGTTCTCCGACTGTTCGCCTCTTTTCCTGTCCCTCTTCTGTAACGTAAATGCCTGTCACTCTGTCACCAGAAGAAAAAGCTCCTGTCATGATTTACATGACTTGTCCCTCCCAGGCCGAAAATGAACCAGCGGCCGTGACGTGTTTAATGGGTTAAATGGAGCTGATTGGCAGTGGGTACACGAGGGGAAACTGGAAAATCGGAAGATCAGAAGTCATTGTATTAATATGACGGGATGTGCCAGTAATATCAGATATGATTCATGGCGATAGAGCATATAGAAATGTGCAAGGATCACATTATGTATCCTGTACCCCGAGTGTCAGCCTGTCATTATCCTGTACCCCCAGTGTCAGCCTGTCATTATCCTGTACCCCCAGTGTCAGCCTGTCATTATCCTGTACCCCCAGTGTCAGCCTGTCATTATCCTGTACCCCGAGTGTCAGCCTGTCATTATCCTGTACCTCCAGTGTCAGCCTGTCATTATCCTGTACCCCCAGTGTCAACCTGTCATTATCCTGTACCCCCAGTGTCAGCCTGTCATTATCCTGTACCCCCAGTGTCAGCCTGTCATTATCCTGTACCCCCAGTGTCAGCCTGTCATTATCCTGTACCCCCAGTGTCAGCCTGTCATTATCCTGTACCCCCAGTGTCAGCCTGTCATTATCCTGTACCCCCAGTGTCAGCCTGTCATTATCCCGTACCCCCCAGTGTCAGCCTGTCATTATCCTGTACCCCGAGTGTCAGCCTGTCCCCTACCGCCCCAGTGTCAGCCTGTCATTATCCTGTACCCCAGTGTCAGCCTGTCATTATCCTGTACCCCCAGTGTCAGCCTGTCATTATCCTGTACCCCCAGTGTCAGCCTGTCATTATCCCGTACCCCCAGTGTCAGCCTGTCATTATCCTGTACCCCCAGTGTCAGCCTGTCATTGTCCTGTACCCCCAGTGTCAGCCTGTCATTATCCTGTACCCCAAGTGTCAGCCTGTCATTATCCTGTACCCCGAGTGTCAGCCTGTCATTATCCTGTACCCCCAGTGTCAGCCTGTCATTACCCTGTACCCCCAGTGTCAGCCTGTCATTGTCCTGTACCCCCAGTGTCAGCCTGTCATTATCCTGTACCCCGAGTGTCAGCCTGTCATTATCCTGTACCCCCAGTGTCAGCCTGTCATTATCCTGTACCCCGAGTATCAGCCTGTCATTGTCCTGTACCCCCAGTGTCAGCCTGTCATTATCCTGTACCCCCAGTGTCAGCCTGTCATTGTCCTGTACCCCGAGTGTCAGCCTGTCATTATCCTGTACCTCCAGTGTCAGCCTGTCATTATCCTGTACCCCCAGTGTCAGCCTGTCATTATCCTGTACCCCGAGTGTCAGCCTGTCATTACCCTGTACCCCCAGTGTCAGCCTGTCATTATCCTGTACCCCCAGTGTCAGCCTGTCATTATCCTGTCCCCCGAGTGTCAGCCTGTCATTATCCTGTCCCCCGAGTGTCAGCCTGTCATTATCCTGTACCCCCAGTGTCAGCCTGTCATTATCCTGTACCCCCAGTGTCAGCCTGTCATTATCCTGTACCCCCAGTGTCAGCCTGTCATTATCCCGTACCCCCAGTGTCAGCCTGTCATTATCCTGTACCCCAAGTGTCAGCCTGTCATTACCCTGTACCCCCAGTGTCAGCCTGTCATTATCCTGTACCCCCAGTGTCAGCCTGTCATTATCCTGTACCCCCAGTGTCAGCCTGTCATTATCCTGTACCCCCGAGTGTCAGCCTGTCGTTATCCTGTACCCCCAGTGTCAGCCTGTCATTATCCTGTACCCCCAGTGTCAGCCTGTCATTATCCCGTACCCCCGAGTGTCAGCCTGTCATTATCCTGTACCCCCAGTGTCAGCCTGTCATTATCCCGTACACCCAGTGTCAGCCTGTCATTATCCTGTACCCCCAGTGTCAGCCTGTCATTATCCTGTACCCCGAGTGTCAGCCTGTCATTATCCTGTACCCCAGAGTCAGCCTGTCATTATCCTGTACCCCCAGTGTCAGCCTGTCATTATCCTGTACCCCCAGTGTCAGCCTGTCATTGTCCTGTACCCCCAGTGTCAGCCTGTCATTATCCTGTACCCCCAGTGTCAGCCTGTCATTATCCCGTACCCCCAGTGTCAGCCTGTCATTATCCTGTACCCCCAGTGTCAGCCTGTCATTATCCTGTACCCCCAGTGTCAGCCTGTCATTGTCCTGTACCCCCAGTGTCAGCCTGTCATTATCCTGTACCCCCAGTGTCAGCCTGTCATTATCCCGTACCCCCAGTGTCAGCCTGTCATTATCCTGTACCCCGAGTGTCAGCCTGTCATTATCCTGTACCCCCAGTGTCAGCCTGTCATTATCCTGTACCCCCAGTGTCAGCCTGTCATTATCCTGTACCCCCAGTGTCAGCCTGTCATTGTCCTGTCCCCCGAGTGTTGTCCGACAATACCTCTAATTACAGTTCTGTCTATTACCGATTAGTCTTGCAGCCCTCATGTTGCTCTTGGATTAACCACCCAGTAAACCTAATATCCTTCATCATCCTCAGTTTAGCACCAGTGTCCACAAGTCACCAGTTAAGGCTTCAGTATCCCACAATCCCCAGTTAATCCTGACAACCTGTTACTTCTTTGTCTTAAAGATTATCCCCCATATGCTGCCCACTGTCTTGCGGGGTCTAGATGGTCATGTGACCTTACCCTATGAGCTAACACTTAAGCCACTGACCGTGAGTAGTAGAGTGTTCTCCTATGTACCCCAGGTAGTGTGAATTGTGCACAGTTCTGTAGTCAGATCTGCACTTTTGTCTGTATCACACCCATAGCCAACATTGAAATCTTTTGCTCTTTTTACCTTTCATGTCGCGTCCCTTGATATTTTTCATGTCTATTGTGCTCTGCGATGAGATTATAGCAGCTGTAGGATTTTTTTCATTCTACCTTTCACAAAGCAATGCTATTCCATACGACTCTAAAGGACCAGGTGCAAGGAGTCCTCCAGGAACCTGCAGACATAATGGGGGCTGCGGTTCCTCCAGGGTCCTACCATTACCACTTCAAGTTTTCTGACGCTGGCATTTATGGAGTTAAAAGGCATCGAAATCCAAGACTTGTCTGACTCGATTGCACCATGGGTGGTAAAACATGACATCCCGTCTGTGTCTGACATTTCCCCAGCTAGTGTTTACACGCTCGTTATAGATCTACCCATTGTACAATGCTATAGAAGGAACATGCACAATGTATACATTCTACATTACTTACTAATGCCTTGGGCATAGCAAATGCCAACATGCAGGCGGCGCGGAGCATCCTGGGTTGTGGCATGTCCACTCCCGGAGAGAGAGATGGCAGTACACCCCAGCGTGATCTATGCCGCTGAGCACTTTTGTTCTGATGCAGTGGCGACCACCGTTTTTCATGGGAGACCGACACGGAGGTCTATAAATCTTGTTTGTTTTCTGAGCCACTTTATTCTTGTGGCCTGTCCGTCTGAGCGACATTCCCAGGCTATTGCTGATTCTGTGAAAATACAAGGCCATCATTCATTGTGATAGCCGGCTGAATAATGATGTGAGGGCTCCTCTATACTGTCACGCTGCAGCATCCTTCTCATGCTGGGTGTAAATCTCACCCCACGTAGTATCACTTAGACTGGCCGAAAGGAACCGAGCGTCCAGGTCCTGAGAAAATCAGCCCTGGTATTTAGAAGCAGCATTTTCTCAGGACCTAGGCACTCGCATCTTCTACCCCTATTTATATGATTCCGAAGATCAGATCTCGACACTTGGCAGGGGCCAAGCCGGATCAATGTCTGTAGAAGCCACTAAATAAGTCAAACTGGCTCTCACACCTATGGAAGGGGTTAGAGGATCCTGTCCTGGCCTCACTTAGAAAGGTGATTGTGGTTGCCCTTCTATTGTATCCATGAGGCGGAGATCCCTTTAGTAGAAGCGTCTGCTGCTGTCTCCTGTCTTTTAATTGTACTTTCTATGAAATTTTGCTAGAATAGGATTTTCCAGGAGGGCTGTGTATGAAGAATAAAGCAGACTTTTATCCCCAGATATTCCAGAAATATTGTTAGAATAGCGCCACCTGCTGCTTCTATGAAAGACCTTTCCTATGTCCACCTGTAAAGATGCTGTGGTGGACACACAAACTCAGTCTTGCTTCGCTATCTGTTCCACCATGACTGAGGGATCCCTGATGAAGGTGCTTTTATCTTCTTGTCAGAGGGCATGCTGAGCCTTGTGAGCCCACGCTATGGACAGGCAGAGAAGATGCCGCAACTTCAGAGGTGGCCGGATCGCTGCAGCAGAGGGAGAAGCAAGACTGAGCATGTGTGACCACCTTGGCAACTTTCTGGGTGGACACAGGCATAGACGCAGCAGGTGGCGCTGTGCTAACATTATTCCTGGAATATCTGGGGATAGATGAATTAAATTTTTTTTTGTTAATTAGGTAAACACTATATTGTCTATATGTACAATCCCTTTAATGTACAGGACCCTCCCAAGGTCCAAGTGGTTGTCACTCCGGCCTCTCCTTCCTCAGAACATGACCCTTGCACCTGAAATCTTACAACCATATGGAAGATCAGACTGCGGCGCTTTTTTTCCTAACAATCAGCAACCGAATCCCTTTCCAAATGAGGAGCATTGATGGCCACTTACCTCCGGAAATATTATCCCTCTTACCGGGCGGCTGAATATTTTATGGGGCCGAATTAAAAATTAACGTGTGCGGCCCGGCTGTCATCGTGGGGAGAGAAAGGAGAGTGTGTCATGTTGCGTGGTTGTAGTTCCCTTTGTAATGAAGCCGTGTCATTTAGAAAATGACATGACTGTGTAAAACGCTCTTCGACGGCCTCTTTAATTAAGAGCGAGACATAATACTAATCTGCTGTCATTAATGAATTTTTAACCGCGGCAGTGAGAGTTGTGTGACGTCGGAGGCTCGCGCTCTGTTCCAGGATTTAATTTTGGGAGTACTTAACCCTTTACCATGTCAAAGCTTCAGAAACTCCTGTAACTTTGAGAGTGAATTCACACGCGGCAGATTCGATGCAGATATTTCTGCGGCTATGAAGGAAACCTCCTTATCTAGAGGAATTGGACTGATTGTCAGTTGCAGAAATCACTGTAAGGCCGTATTCACACATTGATAGTCCAGATAATTTTTGATAATCCGTCACGGTGCAAATACATGTAGAGGCTTTAGTGCAGCTGTGACGCTGCCGACCCCACTGCCAGTGCACGGATTTCTGCAAGGATGAATGGAATAGATTATTAGTTGCAGAAATGTGCAACAAAATCTGCCGCATGTGAACAATACCTTAGTTATTATACTACCTTACCAGTTTGCAGCAAATTCACACATTGACTCCTGCATCGAGGCTGCACCTTGGCCTCACGCTGGCCGCTATGTCTGTCCCAACCCTTTATATTGTATTGATGATATACAGTATACAGGCCCACCATCGGCCCTCCTGTAACATCAGACATTACATTAAGCCTGGCGCCCGCTTATATTATATTCTATATTGATTATGTGCACAAATAGAGAGCCCTGCCCTAGGTAAAGCCAAACCCTTGGTGTCAGGTGGGGCAGACGCCGGACGATATTGTCTAGAAAACCAAGAAATCAAACAAATTATTTTACAAAATGCAGAAAGATGATTAGTTTGTGTGAAGCCGGGCCCCATTGCACACATCCCGCACCTTATGGTGTCATGTATTATCGCCTCTATCTGCATTGCTCAATGATGTTTTTATTTTGGTATTACTGCGGTCGCTGCCCAGAACGTGCTACACCCTAAACCAGAAGCCATTATTAGTTTTAGTGAACTGCTTTAGGGCAATTCACATAAACATATAAACAGTCGTCTTCTCCGTCACAAATGGAGGTGCAGACCCTATATCTGCGGAGTAGATAGACCCCGAGGCCATCAGAAACAATTGTCTTATAGTCCATGTCAATAGTGCATGATGCAATTGTTTCCACGCCATTCCACGGCTTGTTGGCTCCCCGTCCTCCCATACACACACCTAGATGTTTCTAGATATTTCTAGATATGGATACAACTGACCTCATTGAGGCTTCTAGTCCTATAACTAGACATGTGTATGGACCTATTCACACAGTGGGACATGGAGAGCGCTGTTGTATGACACAATGTCACAGAAGATGGACATCGGGTACTACTTAATGGATCATCTATCTGCTCCAAAACATGGTGTTATTGTCCAGAGCAACCAGAAGAAGCCAATGTATGGCAGCCATGGAGGGACATATGATATATAGAATCATAGAGTGTGAGAGACAAAGTAGCAGCACAGCAGCTGAGATACAGGAATGCTCAGCTCCGATCTCTAGATGACTGTCTATGTATAGGGTATTCTACAATATCTATGTAATTGATGCTGAGCAGGTCCAGCCATAGACACAAAACTATCATCACCCTAAACTGACGATCCCCGCCATATCTGCCAACATTTATTCTCTGTGTCACTTGGGTAATAACTCCTGATATTGTGATCTTCCATGTTGGATGGTTTTAGCATGTGTTTGGCTGTACAAAGCTGGACGTGTTGGTAAGATGAGGTTTGTATAGTGATGGTGCAGTCAGATCCACATCCGAGAAAACAATGTGCAGTTTTACATTAGTTTTTGGTAGTTTTTGGTGTGGCTTTTGCAATATGTCCTGCAATGTATGAAAGACTGCAGGAGAAAATGCATACAAATTGTTATAGGGTTTTACCTGCACCCTCTGAATACACCTTTGTGAGTGAAAGTAGCCGTCAGCACGAAACAGCCCCAGATCTGTCTCTCTGTGTACACGGACCCTGCTCAAATAAATCTGCTATTATCTGTTCCTTCAGATGTTCACATTCAGCTCCTTACATATACTAATACGTGTATATTATAGTCATAGATGTGTAATATATAGTATACAGACTATAGATGGTGGGAGGTTAGGAATGCGGGGAGGGCGTCACAGAATAGACAACAGAAATCTTAATATTTATCTGTATGAGTGTGTATATAGCAGTGCGCATAAGGGGTTAATGCTGCGACCTGCTACGACTTGCTTTACAACAGCACCTAATTATCTGTATGAGCATACATATATAGCAGTGCGCACAAGGGGTTAATGCTGCGATGTGCAGCGACTTGCTTTACAACAGCACCTAATTATCTGTATGAGTATATGTATATAGCATTGCACACAAGGGGTTAATGCTGCGATCTGCAACGACTTGCTTTACAACAGCACCTAATTATCTGTATGAGCATACATATATAGCATTGCACACAAGGGGTTAATGCTGCGATCTGCAACGACTTGCTTTACAACAGCACCTAATTATCTGTATGAGTATATGTATATAGCATTGCACACAAGGGGTTAATGCTGCGATCTGCAACGACTTGCTTTACAACAGCACCTAATTATCTGTATGAGTATATGTATATAGCATTGCACACAAGGGGTTAATGCTGCGATCTGCAACGACTTGCCTTACGACAGCTCCTAATAACTGTTTATTTCACAAGCTTAATTGCTTTTCACCTATTAAATGATTCAGGATGATTTGTGTCTCGCTGCCACAGGGGACGGCGCTGTTCGGCGTTGCTATTCACAGACACTGACATATTATTGGAGAACGCAGTGATTGATGGCTTCTTTTAATGCGTAAAGTAGTAAATTTAAGAATAAAACTAAATTCATTTATCCAAGGAAAGCGTTTGTCACTTGTCTCTCAGTGCAGAGGATGTCCCTTTAACTGGGGTATGACCCCTTACCGCGGGGAGCGCTCTGCCTATAACCAGCGGATAATATCTTCATGTCAGGATTATGACGCATTAAACCAAGAGGAATACAGAATTTCATTCATTGGCATGTGGATTCACATTGGTTGCAAAATGTTATGTCACCCTTGGTGAAGCTTTAGGAAGAGACATTGGGGCGGATTTAGCAATACTGTCTAAAAGTTAGAAAAATTAGACAGTCCTAAACTGCGCCAGATTATCAAAGTGTCCGATGTGCTCTGATAAATCTGTTGTTTGCTCAGACTGTCTAACTTTACACCTCCTATTAGTTGGCTTAATTTATGGCACATTATTGCACCATGGTGTTGCAAGTTAGGCCACGCCCCTTTCTGCAAAGCCACACCCACTTTTTCATATGAGTCTAAAAAATGTCTAAAAAGTGTTTAAACCACTTGGTGATTGTGGTGCACAGCAGGTTAGACAGTTATTTTTGCACAAATTACATAATTCTGGAGCATTTTGTTTGATAAATCTCCCCCAGTATTCCTTGTTACTTCAGATACCGGCATCATGTACGAGGAGAGACGGGGAGGCAGCACTACCTGTGCCAATATAATTTACAAGGAGAGGGGGGGAGCCAGTACTATCTGTGCCTACATCATTTACAAGGAGAGGCAGGGAGGCAGTACTATCTGTGTCTACATCGTTTATAGGGAGAGACAGAGAGGCAGTACTATCTGTGCCTACATCATTTACAAGGAGAGGCAGTACTATCTGTGCCTACATTGTTACAAGGAGAGACAGGGAGGCAGTACTGTCTGTGCCTACATCATTTACAAGGAGAGGCAGTACTATCTGTGCCTACATCATTTACAAGGAGAGGCAGTACTATCTGTGCCTACATTGTTTACAGGGAGAAACAGAGGCAGTACTATCTGTGCCTACATCATTTACAAGGAGAGGCAGGGAGGTAGTACTATCTGTACCTACATCATTTACAAGGAGTAGCAGGAAGGCAGTACTATCTGTGCCTACATCATTTACAAGGAGAGGCAGGGAGGTAGTACTATCTGTGCCTACATCATTTACAAGGAGAGGCAGGGAGGTAGTACTATCTGTGCCTACATCATTTACAAGGAGAAGCAGGGAGGCAGTACTATCTGTGCCTACATCATTTACAAGGAGAGGCAGGGAGGCAGTACTATCTGTGCCTACATCATTTACATGGAGAGACAGAAAGGTAGTACTATCTGTGCCTACATCATTTACAAGGAGAGACAGTACTATCTGTGCCTACTTGGTGAAGCCTTAAGCAGCGATGTTATTTCTTGTTACAATGTGCAATTTTCCACAAAACGAGTTATGATTTCTGTTGTCAGTCTCTACACGGGCCTTCAGGTAACATGGGGCATGGATTGTATTGGATGTCCTGTCTTGTACATGTCCCCCCAGGAGGTACCCATCTTTATTCCCCCTCATCAGGCTCACTTTCTGGCTGGGTGGCAGCTTGTTACAGCAGAAACCTCCTTGACCCTGTTTGCAGTTAGAGATCAGCGAAGCCCTTCCATCTATACCCAAGCCCTCACTTATATCTCTTGACTGATATTTGCAAGATATTTTACATCTTTCGGTAAATCTTACAAGCTGTTTTTGGCCCACAGTTATGTTTTCAGTGTCCCTTTAAAGGTGGGGCGTAAGTGCTGATGTTATTGTATAGAGACCATTTAGGAATATCTTGGCATTAGCTTTACCCTGTATTGGGATGCAGACTGACATTGAGGAGACATGAGGCTGATAGAAGTGGTTACTTGCACATGACCTCACATGGCAGAGAAGGGCGGACCGTGTCCTTGTGACTTGTGCTATTCCAGTGCAAGGAAGTGTGATGTCACTGCAGACTGTTCCTGTGGTTAATCATTACCCCCGTGAGGTGCGTCTTTTGTATCCTCTCCTGTATATATATTTCTATATATAATCCACACACCATAAAAGAGTAAAAGAACGTCACATCTGATGGCTCCTTACTGTCTACTGATATTGGCGTAAGTAAGACCTGAGACCAGTGACCCCCTCAGACCAGTAACATGGAGGCCAGAAACATAGAAATGGACCCTGCACAGATTTTCCAGTGGTCCAGTGATTGATACCTGAGAATGCGGTGGATGACGTGTCCTTGCTGTATCTGATATGTGGTTACCGTATATGTATACCTATACATATGTATATATGTACTCTATATAGTATTGATTCCAGAACTACAATTGATGTCCCATATAAAAGTGATAAATGTGGTACTTGGAGGGTTACATCTGTGACTTGTATAACATTAGGGGTGATGCTGCGTCCGTGTCTGCTGCTCTTGTTGTGACCCGTGGTACATAGGAGCTAATGAACAGGTGGAACCAGTTTTTGTGGAGGGTTGTGGGTTTTAGAACAGTGACTGAAATTTCAACTATCTAGTTTCACTGTCTAAAATCTAGAATTATTTCTGGAATTTTCCTGTTCTTTGCTTTATGGCTTTGTTCAATAAATGGCCTGCTTTATATGGACAGATTTCTATCTAAGGTATTACATGGAGAAGACAGGGAGGTAGTACTACCTGTGTCTGTGTAATGTATTTGGTGTAAGGGGGAGGCAGAGCTAGCTGTACCTACTCCATGTATGTGGAGAGAGTGGGAGGCGGTACTATGCCCACATCATTCACAGGGAGAAACAGCGAGGCACTACTATCTGTGCCCACATTGTTTTTAGAGGGAGAGACAGGGAGGCAGTACTATCTGTGCCTAAATCATTCAAAGGAAGAGACAGGGAGGCGGTACTATCTGTGCCTAAATTATTCAAAGGAAGAGACAGGGAGGCGGTACTATCTGTGCCTAAATCATTCAAAGGAAGAGACAGGGAGGCGTTACTATCTGTGCCTAAATCATTCACAGGGAGAAACAGTGAGGCAGTACTATCTGTGCCTAAATCATTCAAAGGAAGAGACAGGGAGGCGTTACTATCTGTGCCTAAATCATTCACAGGGAGAAACAGTGAGGCAGTACTATCTGTGCCTAAATCATTCAAAGGAAGAGACAGGGAGGCGTTACTATCTGTGCCTAAATCATTCACAGGGAGAAACAGTGAGGCAGTACTATCTGTGCCTAAATCATTCAAAGGAAGAGACAGGGAGGCGTTACTATCTGTGCCTAAATCATTCACAAATCATTGCAGATAAGTGAAATTGGCTTGGCTAAAATCCCTTTTGCTGTCTCAAGACTCGGTGAGTCTAAAGCAAATTGAGGATCTGTTACATCCAACAGAGGGCGTATGAGCTCCCCAGCTCCTTTCCCATAATGCCTTGTGATATATAAATCATTCACAGGGAGAAACAGCGAGGCAGTACTATCTGTGCCCACATCATTCACAGGGAGAAACAGCGAGGCAGTACTATCTGTACCTACTTTGTGTAGGGAGGCAGTGCTATCTGTATATCCATCACTTACAGGAAGAGACTTGGAGGCAGTGCTATCTGATTCTGCATTTTACTTGCATTTTCAGATGTGTATAGAAGGAAACTCTTTACCACAGTTTTGTTTCCAGATTTTCCGCCTTGTCTGCTTTATAGATGTGTGATTATGGTCTGATCTATCCATAAAGTCAGTCGACTCTTCTACCTGTATGACCTGGCCCTCTGTCCACAAACAAGATCCTTATAGGATCCTTTTCTTTAGTGCTCCGGTTCCGCCCTGCGGTTTCCCTAGCAGCAACGTGTCCTATGTCTTCCAAGGGTCTATAAGCAGACTTTGGCCTCCGTTCAGGAATTCCCAATTATCTCCGGGCAATCTCAGCTTCCAGTGTGCACGGAACAAGTCTGCTTCTGTCTACCACATCTGGAAAATGTTACACTGGGGCGTGCTGGCTGTCGTCACAGGGAGACTGACAAGCCCCCCACCCCCACCGGCCCGCCATCATGTTAACCCTTATATTGTAGTATAATGTTGTACCGTGTTAGCCACGGGAAAGTTGTTATTTGCTTGGTTATCGTTATAGTTCCTTTAAGGTATACGTCTGCAGAATTTACTTTCTATGTATAAAATGTCACTTTGTATCATGTGTAAAATAATAACTAAAGCTTCCGTATCATAGCTCTCCAGTCACATGCTATAGATATCAATTATGTTGAATTTATCTGTTTCTGGTAAACCTGGATGACAACCAGTATGGCCTCCTTTACTGCAACCAGAGCAGTTGTCATCCATCTTTCCCAGAGTCCTGCACAGCAGTTCTGCATAGTTAGGCAGCGTTCGCTTGCAGATTTGCTTTTCAGGACTGTGCCTGTGATGGTCTCATGACATTTACTGATGATTTTTTTCTTTGCTTTTTCTTATAGAGGGAAAGTTCTGTGACTATCCTACCATTGTATCGTACAACGGTAGGCATGCGTGTTTTTGTATGTTTTCTATGTGTTGTGTATTTCTAGAGGGCCGAGCAGTACACAGACTGTATCCCCTGACATTGTGTGTGTATACATGTATATATCAGTAGTGTTAAGTGCTCCTTCCCCTCGTTTTCAATGTTTTCATATTGTTTTGTAATGTTTTTGCCCATACGATGTGTTTTCCTTTTTTTTCCCCCTAGTTTTTTTCCATTACTGGCCGTCTCTGCCTTTCAGCTGATTAACACCCTCTTCTCACATCTCCGTCTGCCCCGTCTGTGTCTGCTTTTCTCAGATCTGCTCACTCGCCTACACTTTGTTTTCCTTATATTTTTTCTTTATATTGGCCCTATGGGATTTTATAGCCATAACTGGGACAGAAAAGACGGCAGGACTCCGGATGCAAAGAAGGTTCATGGACGACACCTCCGCCAGCCTGCCTGGAGTGCTTGTCCCTTAGCTCAATCACAGGGAATGTTGCTCAACCACATATTTGTAATAGAGGACCTGGGGAGGGGGGTGAAGCAGTCACAACTACCCCATGATGGGAGCACGTGTTGGAAACTACAGAGAGCCAAACATCAAACAGAAATGTATAGATGTTTAATGCATTAAATATGAAGGGTCAGGGCCGCTATCGGGACCATCTTCCCGGGCCGTGTGCGATTTCATCCTGCTGGGCTCTACAAACTGATTACTACAGCAAATGGAACTTGGAGAGAGATAAAAAAAACATTGGCTTATTTGCATGTTTTTTTCCCACAATTCTCCATGGCAGCAGATGCATGGCCAAGGGGGGTGAGCAAGATGATCAGGCAGATTTTTGCACCTGTGTTTGCTGTTTGGTATCTTCCCGGTTTTGCCAACTTTCTAAAATTGGATGGTTGCTTGGATACCAGACTGTTTTCGATGACGAAGCCAAGGTGGCAGCCATTTTTAGCCCAGCAACTGCCAAAAAGGTCTGCAATGTATGACAAAGCAATGTGCTGTAGACGCCAAATGTATTCAATGATAAAAAAAGGAATTCTCATCACTACAATAATAATGTGACTGCGACAGGAATCACCTGACATTGTATCAAAGTGCTAAATAATTTCTCATTGCATTAAATATCATCCCGATATTCCGAGGATGCACTTTCCTCTGTGCTCCCTGGTGCCCCCTGCTGAGTATATATAAGTCAGCTGGCAACTATTGCAGTATTAACTGGAGTATTAACCTAGATATAATCACCCTTAATACAACCCTTATAGATAGCTAAATCACTGAAACATAGTCCCGTGTACACTGAAACATAACTTTTATTAAGTATGAAGATAAAATACATGTATGCAGAAATGAGGAAAACAAAGGTGCTGGAGCCTTCTAAATATACAATGGGTGTGTGTGAACAAAGGACCCAGACAGCAGCACTCTGTAGGTCTGATGTATCAGAAATGGCACCCTACACCCTACACCCCGCTGAGATATAGTAATAATAAGGGAAGTGCCAATAGTTAAGAACACTCAAAACCCAGAGGTGGTGAACCTCAAAAGATAAACATATACAGTCATATGAAAAAGTTTGGGCACCCCTATTAATCTTAATCATTTTTAGTTCTAAATATTTGGGTGTTTGCAACAGCCATTTCAATTTGATATATCTAATAACTGATGGACACAGTGATATTTCAGGATTGAAATGAGGTTTATTGTACTAACAGAAAATGTGCAATATGCATTAAACCAAAATTTGACCGGTGCAAAAATTTGGGTACCCTTATCATTTTATTGATTTGAATACTCCTAACTACTTTTTACTGACTTACTGAAGCACAAAATTGGTTTTGTAACCTCACTGAGCTTTGAACTTCATAGCCAGGTGTATCCAATCATGAGAAAAGGTATTTAAGGTGGCCAATTGCAAGTTGTTCTCCTATTTGAATCTCCTCTGAAGAGTGGCATCATGGGCTCCTCAAAACAACTCTCAAATGATCTGAAAACAAAGATTGTTCAACATAGTTGTTCAGGGGAAGGATACAAAAAGTTGTCTCAGAGATTTAACCTGTCAGTTTCCACTGTGAGGAACATAGTAAGGAAATGGAAGACCACAGGGACAGTTCTTGTTAAGCCCAGAAGTGGCAGGCCAAGAAAAATATCAGAAAGGCAGAGAAGAAGAATGGTGAGAACAGTCAAGGACAATCCACAGACCACCTCCAAAGAGCTGCAGCATCATCTTGCTGCAGATGGTGTCACTGTGCATCGGTCAACAATACAGCACACTTTGCACAAGGAGAAGCTGTATGGGAGAGTGATGCGAAAGAAGCCGTTTCTGAAAGCACGCCACAAACAGAGTCGCCTGAGGTATGCAAAAGCACATTTGAACAAGCCAGCTTCATTTTGGAAGAAGGTCCTGTGGACTGATGAAACAAAGATTGAGTTGTTTGGTCATACAAAAAGGCGTTATGCATGGCGTCCAAAAAACACAGCATTCCAAGAAAAACACTTGCTACCCACTGTAAAATTTGGTGGAGGTTCCATCATGCTTTGGGGCTGTGTGGCCAATGCCGGCACCGGGAATCTTGTTAAAGTTGAGGGTCGCATGGATTCAACTCAGTATCAGCAGATTCTTGAGAATAATGTACAAGAATCAGTGACGAATTTGAAGTTACGCCGGGGATGGATATTTCAGCAAGACAATGATCCAAATCTACTCAGGCATTCATGCAGAGGAACAATTACAATGTTCTGGAATGGCCATCCCAGTCCCCAGACCAGAATATCATTGAACATCTGGGGGATAATTTGAAGCGGGCTGTCCATGCTCGGCGACCATCAAACTTAACTGAACTGGAATTGTTTTGTAAAGAGGAATGGTCAAAAATACCTTCATCCAGGATCCAGGAACTGATTAAAAGCTACAGGAAGCGACTAGAGGCTGTTATTTTTGCAAAAGGAGGATCTACTAAATATTAATGTCACTTTTCTGTTGAGGTGCCCATACTTTTGCACTGGTCAAATTTTGGTTTAATGCATATTGCACATTTTCTGTTAGTATAATAAACCTCATTTCAATCCTGAAATATTACTGTGTCCATCAGTTATTAGATATATCAAATTGAAATGGCTGTTGCAAACACCCAAATATTTAGAACTAAAAATGATTAAGATTAATAGGGGTGCCCAAACTTTTTCATATGACTGTATATGAACAGATGAAATACTTCTCCTCATGCACCGCCAAGCAGGGTCTCACACCCTATATGGGGGAGCTTCAAAATAGAAGATGCATAGGTAATATCCCCAAATATTTTACTGCCACTAATCAAAAGGTGTACAGGGACCTACTAGTGGCATATGGAGGTAACAGTGCTTGCAAGCCTATGTTGGTCGGGCTGTTGGCGTATAGCTGTACCCGCCCTGTAGGCTAAATAATATAACTCAAGTGTCTGTACCCATTTATGTACAAGGAGGGGCATTCATCAATAAAATGAGGCTACCAGTGTATGTCTCAGTGACCAGATGGTTATCAAGGTGTATCCCGCAAATATATGATCCAAAGTACTCCTATAACAGAGTAGGGAGCGTATTGGACCCAGACTAGGGATCCAACCAACTCACCACAAGTTATTATCTGTACCTAAAGGGTGTAATGGATCAGCTGTCAACACCTTGAACCCAAAATATATTGGTCCAGTTCATGACCCACAGCTACAAGAACATATACTACAGGCAATGGAGCAATATGGCAATGGGGTAGATAAAGTCAGGTGTCAAGATAAATACGTGCCGGGGAATAATCAACATTGGTGGTTGATTATTTTGATAATTAACTCCCTTATTAAGCACTAATGCCAGATCCCCAAAATCACATAGATCAGAGTAGGGTAATCGCCGTCGCCAATAGTGCGAAGCTGCCGATCCCAAATATATCTCTGTGATCAATCAGTGGTATAGAGGATCAGCATGAGACACCTGGAAAGATACCCCTCAGCCCCATCTGCAAGTTTAACAGCTACGCAGGTAAATAGTGTGGTAAATAAAGCCAGACCGCTTAATTCCTAAGCAACACATAAATGTAGCCAGAAGAGGTGTATGTAGGCTCAAACCTTATAGATGGGAAACTACCATAACATAACTGTTCACAAGAATGTATTCACTGTAATTCTGCCCTTATATTGAAGACTATAACTATCATAATACTGCTCCCATGTACAAAAATATAACTACTATAATACTACCTCCTATGTACAAGAATATAACTACTATAATACTGCTCCTATGTACAAGAATATAACTACTATAATACTACTCCTGTGTACAAGAATATAACTACTATAATACTGCTCCCATGTACAAAAATATAACTACTATAATACTACCTCCTATGTACAAGAATATAACTGCTATAATACTACTCCTATGTACAAGAATATAACACAAAACGCCCATGTACTAGAATATAACTACTATATACTACCCCTATGTACAAGAATATAACTACTATAATACTACCTCCTATGTACAAGAATATAACTACTATAATACTAGCTCCTATGTACAAGAATATAACTACTATAATACTACCTCCTATGTACAAGAATATAACTACTATAATACTGCCTCCTATGTACAAGAATATAACTACTATAATACTACCTCCTATGTACAAGAATAGAACTAATATAATACTACTCCTATGTACAAGAATATAACTACTATAATACTACCCCCTATGTACAAGAATATAACTACTATAATACTACCTCCTATGTACAAGAATATAACTACTATAATACTACCTCCTATGTACAAGAATATAACTACTATAATACTACCTCCTATGTACAAGAATATAACTACTATAATACTGCTCCTATGTACAAGAATATAACTACTATAATACTACTCCTATGTACAAGAATATAACTGCTATAATACTGCTCCTATGTACAAGAATATAACTACTATAATACTGCCCCCTATGTACAAGAATATAACTACTATAATACTGCCCCCTATGTACAAGAATATAACTACTATAATACTACCTCCTATGTACAAGAATATAACTACTATAATACTACTCCTATGTACAAGAATATAACTACTATAATAATGCTCCTATGTACAAGAATATAACTACTATAATACTACTCCTATGTACAAGAATATAACTACTATAATACTGCTCCTATGTACAAGAATATAACTACTATAATACTACTCCTATGTACAAGAATATAACTACTATAATACTGCTCCTATGTACAAGAATATAACTACTATAATACTACCTCCTATGTACAAGAATATAACTACTATAATACTACTCCTATGTACAAGAATATAACTACTATAATACTGCCCCCTATGTACAAGAATATAACTACTATAATACTACTCCCTATGTACAAGAATATAACTACTATAATACTGCCTCCTATGTACAAGAATATAACTAGTATAATACTGCTCCTATGTACAAGAATATAACTACTATAATACTGCCCCCTATGTACAAGAATATAACTACTATAATACTACTCCCTATGTACAAGAATATAACTACTATAATACTGCTCCTATGTACAAGAATATAACTACTATAATACTGCCCCTATGTACAAGAATATAACTACTATAATACTACCTCCTATGTACAAGAATATAACTACTATAATACTGCTCCTATGTACAAGAATATAACTACTATAATACTGCCCCCTATGTACAAGAATATAACTACTATAATACTACTCCCTATGTACAAGAATATAACTACTATAATACTGCTCCTATGTACAAGAATATAACTACTATAATACTGCCCCCTATGTACAAGAATATAACTACTATAATACTACCTCCTATGTACAAGAATATAACTACTATAATACTGCTCCTATATACAAGAATATAACTACTATAATACTACTCCTATGTACAAGAATATAACTACTATAATACTACTCCTATGTACAAGAATATAACTACTATAATACTGCTCCTATGTACAAGAATATAACTACTATAATACTGCTCCTATGTACAAGAATATAACTACTATAATACTGCTCCTATTTACAAGAATATAACTACTATAATACTGCTCCTATGTACAAGAATATAACTACTATAATACTACCTCCTATGTACAAGAATATAACTACTATAATACTACTCCTATGTACAAGAATATAACTACTATAATACTGCTCCTATGTACAAGAATATAACTACTATAATACTATTCCTATGTACAAGAATATAACTACTATAATACTGCTCCTATGTACAAGAATATAACTACTATAATACTACCTCCTATGTACAAGAATATAACTACTATAATACTGCTCCTATGTACAAGAATATAACTACTATAATACTGCTCCTATGTACAAGAATATAACTACTATAATACTGCCTCCTATGTACAAGAATATAACTACTATAATACTACCTCCTATGTACAAGAATATAACTACTATAATACTGCTCCTATGTACAAGAATATAACTACTATAATACTACCTCCTATGTACAAGAATATAACTACTATAATACTGCTCCTATGTACAAGAATATAACTACTATAATACTACTCCTATGTACAAGAATATAACTACTATAATACTGCTCCTATGTACAAGAATATAACTACTATAATACTGCCTCCTTTGTACAAGAATATAACTACTATAATACTGCTCCTATGTACAAGAATATAACTACTATAATACTGCTCCTATGTACAAGAATATAACTACTATAATACTACTCCTATGTACAAGAATATAACTACTATGATACTGCTCCTATGTACAAGAATATAACTACTATAATACTGCTCCTATGTACAAGAATATAACTACTATAATACTACCTCCTATGTACAAGAATATAACTACTATAATACTGCTCCTATGTACAAGAATATAACTACTATAATACTACCTCCTATGTACAAGAATATAACTACTATAATACTGCTCCTATGTACAAGAATATAACTACTATAATACTACTCCTATGTACAAGAATATAACTACTATAGTACTGCTCCTATGTACAAGAATATAACTACTATAATACTACTCCTATGTACAAGAATATAACTACTATAATACTGCCTCCTATGTACAAGAATATAACTACTATAATACTGCTCCTATGTACAAGAATATAACTACTATAATACTACCTCCTATGTACAAGAATATAACTACTATAATACTACCTCCTATGTACAAGAATAACTACTATAATACTGCCCCCTATGTACAAGAATATAACTACTATAATACTACCTCCTATGTACAAGAATATAACTACTATAATACTACCTCCTATGTACAAGAATATAACTACTATAATACTACTCCTATGTACAAGAATATAACTACTATAATACTGCTCCTATGTACAAGAATATAACTACTATAATACTGCTCCTATGTACAAGAATATAACTACTATAATACTACCTCCTATGTACAAGAATATAACTACTATAATACTACCTCCTATGTACAAGAATATAACTACTATAATACTACTCCTATGTACAAGAATATAACTACTATAATACTGCTCCTATGTACAAGAATATAACGACTATAATACTGCTCCTATGTACAAGAATATAACTACTATAATACTGCTCCTATGTACAAGAATATAACTACTATAATACTACCTCCTATGTACAAGAATATAACTACTATAATACTACCTCCTATGTACAAGAATATAACTACTATAATACTACTCCTATGTACAAGAATATAACTACTATAATACTGCTCCTATGTACAAGAATATAACTACTATAATACTGCTCCTATGTACAAGAATATAACTACTATAATACTGCTCCTATCTACAAGAATATAACTACTATAATACTGCCCCCTATATACAAGAATATAACTACTATAATACTGCCCCCTATATACAAGAATATAACTACTATAATACTACCTACTATGTACAAGAATATAACTACTATAATACTGCCCCCTATGTACAAGAATATAACTACTATAATACTACCTCCTATGTACAAGAATATAACTACTATAATACTACCTCCTATGTACAAGAATATAACTACTATAATACTGCTCCTATGTACAAGAATATAACTACTATAATACTACCTCCTATGTACAAGAATATAACTACTATAATACTGCTCCTATGTACAAGAATATAACTACTATAATACTGCCCCCTATGTACAAGAATATAACTACTATAATACTGCCCCATATGTACAAGAATATAACTACTATAATACTGCTCCTATGTACAAGAATATAACTACTATAATACTACTCCTATGTACAAGAATATAACTACTATAAAACTGCCTCCTATGTACAAGAATATAACTACTATAATACTACCTCCTATGTACAAGAATATAACTACTATAATACTGCTCCTATGTACAAGAATATAACTACTATAATACTGCTCCTATGTACAAGAATATAACTACTATAATACTGCTCCTATGTACAAGAATATAACTACTATAATACTGCTCCTATGTACAAGGATATAACTACTATAATACTGCTCCTATGTACAAGAATATAACTACTATAATACTGCTCCTATGTACAAGAATATAACTACTATAATACTGCTCCTATGTACAAGAATATAACTACTATAATACTGCTCCTATGTACAAGAATATAACTACTATAATACTGCTCTCTATGTACAAGAATATAACTACTATAATACTGCTCCTATGTACAAGAATATAACTACTGTAATACTGCTCCTATGTACAATATAACTACTATAATACTACACCTATGTACAAGAATATAACTACTATAATACTGCCCCCTATGTACAAGAATATAACTACTATAATACTGCCCCCTATGTACAAGAATATAACTACTATAATACTACTCCTATGTACAAGAATATAACTACTATAATACTGCTATGTACAAGAATATAACTACTATAATACTGCCCCCTATGTACAAGAATATAACTACTATAATACTGCCCCCTATGTACAAGAATATAACTACTATAATACTGCTCCTATGTACAAGAATATAACTACTATAATACTGCCCCCTATGTACAAGAATATAACTACTATAATACTGCCCCCTATGTACAAGAATATAACTACTATAATACTACTCCTATGTACAAGAATATAACTACTATAATACTGCTCCTATGTACAAGAATATAACTACTATAATACTGCTCCTATGTACAAGAATATAACTACTATAATACTACTCCTATGTACAAGAATATAACTACTATAATACTGCCCTCTGTATTCTGGAATATATGTAATACTACCATACTACAGTGACTGATCCGTAGACTTCTTCCAGGTGATGGATTATATTTCCTGCGGTCTTATACATAGTCTCTGTTGTTTGCCTTTACTTTGCTCTTGTGATTCTTATATAGCGGAGTGTTCGGGGTTTCCTGGTATTTTTTCTACGGTCATGCGGAATATCAGTCTTTCTAGTGGTGACTTTTTCACTTCTTTCCACTTTCTGGTTGGTTTGTTCAGCTGTTGCCTCCATGCCGATCTTTACCTTTGTGTAAGTGGTTATTTGTTGACCCTGAGGCCCTTGGCCCCCTCAGTAAATCTCCAGAGGTGTGAGATGGGCCGTTTCTCTGTGTTGGAGACACAAGCCTTGCACGCTCAGGTTCATAGTTAATGGGCTGTGACCTCTGTGATGGCTGCTGATTTGTGTTCTTGCAGGGTCAGAATTCAGCGGGTCATATCCTTCCCCCTCGCTGCTGCACGTCTCCGTGTATTCCAGGTTTGTCTCCTGTCAGATACACATCACTGCTTGTAACCTTGTCCTTCTCTTACTGTAGCTCAGTGTGTAGGCAGCAGAGACATTGTGCCTAGTTACATGTACACAGACGCTGTATTCACCTCCCAGTCACATCACTATATGGATTTGTTGTATTTTTTTAGTCACTGTTCACACTACCGTTATTGCTTCCATCATTAATTTGTGTTTTTGGAGTACCCGTTGATCACCCAACCACAGGATATGTGATAAATGTCTGAGCAGTGGTGGTCCATCTGCTGGGACCCCCACCCATCAGGAGGTCTGTTTCATTGCAGTGACAGTCATACATGTGTACAGAGTCTACGGGACTGATGAAGATAGCTGAGCCAAGCACTTGGCCAGCTCCCTCGGTCGCACGTGGGTGTTAACTTGTGATTTTTTGGTCACCTCCATTAGCAGTGCCATGACAGATGTGACAGATCCGTCTTTAGACTAATCCCGCCATATCCTGATGTCTTCCTTTGACCTGTCATGGCTTCTTTTAAGTAGCAGTTTAGTGCTACATGTTGTGCTAAAGGGGATCCCAGTGCAAAACTGCAGTAATGTGAACAGGGCCTGAGTCTGTCATAGCAAGGTGTGGAGAACTTGTGTCCCTAAGAAAAGCCTTTTGTATTCCGCTGTCCGGCAGGGCCTTATGGGGCTCCTATATCTAGTGCAGCTAATAGAGCCATAAAAACGCTTTCTTACCTCTCTTAAAGGGTTCGTCCGGCCCCCAATTGAATTTTCCTAGTGATGACCTCTCCATCAGTATGTGATCTTTGGGGTATCTGACACCCTTACCCCGCACAGACCTGCTGTTCCAGGAGCTTCTGGACGCCATAAGCTGCTAGTGCACGGGGAATGCATGCAGCAGTGCTCCTATTTTGGTACTGCAATTCCCCAGAATAACTGCTATGCTATGGATGGGCCTGCTGCCCACTGATCTGTGCAGGTCTGGGCCTGCAGAGCACTTACTGATGAGCTATCCTTTAAGCTGCTGTTGAGGGGGATCACTATATTAGCTTGTCCTGTGAAATCGGTGGATCCAGCTTACATTTATCCAGTAGTTATGGCCACCTTTATATGTTAAGGCACTTAGAGGGCTTCGCTCGGGCCGTACCCCTATCTATCATCCATATCAGGCCTAATAGTATATTTCCTTTGCTAATTTGCTTTTATTGGAATCCAGGATGTATGAATGATGGGTTGTCATTTCTATAAAGCTCAGCACGCCGCCTATCAATGTGCTGGATTTTTCATGTGCAGTAATAAAATTGATTCCGTGTTTGGATTGTTCTGGATACAGGAAGCGTTTACTTCAGGCCCTGCCTGGCTCCAGCAGCAAATCACAACCATGTGCTGCCCATGGAAAGCGCTGCCTGTCGTCTGAATTAGATAAATATCTTAATGGCGCTTCATTGGTAAATCCTTTGATACTAAACTTTTCAACCTTGGGATTTTTCATCCCTAGAATCCTGTGGTCTGTGAGGTTTGCAGAACGAGAGGCTTATGACCACGATTGCTCAAGATGATCTATGTCTCCGCTACGGAAAAGAGCGTTTCATGAGATTTATAAATGTATATGTCTGAGGCATCGGCTGGCCTTAATGCCGTACTTCCTCTTCTCCAATATCCTTGTAATTCTGTGACTACAATCCTCCTGCCTGGCGAGATAGTGAGGAGCTCCGCTAAGGCCGAGGCCACACATTGCACAAAGGCTGGGCTTTCTGTTGCACAATTTGCTGCGTTTCTTTGAGGCTTCAAAAGGAATGGGAAATAGAATGGAAGCTCTTATACTCCTAAATCCAATCCTGGCTTTGGCTCAAAAAGACGCAGCAACATCTGCAAGAAACTGCAGCATTACTGCGATGTGTGACCTCCGCCTAAGAGAGAGATTTCTATCTTTCTACTTCTTTGGTGCATTTTACTCAGTTTTTTTCTCCTTCATTGCCCTGAAGCTCTCTCCTTTTTCTGCAGAGACTCTTCGTAACATTCATCCTGAGCCTCCTGGTTCATGAATATGGTGGCAGTGGTGAAAAGAGCCACCTATAGAGGCAAGATAACCGTGGAGGAAGAGCATGGGAAATACTCACGAGTTGGAACCTTCTGCACTCCTGCTGTTGTGAGCCTTAGAGTGTGGTCTGAATATATGGAGATACCTGAATAAAGCCGTGGTATGGAACGCCATCCTTCGTGTAGCATGTTGCTCATTTGATGGGGCAAATCTGTGTGGGGTGGTGTCCAATACAGAGGCCATTTTGAAAGATGCCAGCTTGGAAAAACTTAACTTTTTTTTTATATGTTTCGAATGGGATGAGGTTTATGTGAGACGTACACATACGTAACCTTAGCAACATGCCACGCACAGAATGGCGTTCCTAACCACCATTGAAGAGCCTCCATACCTTTGCACAACCCTGTACATCTCCTAACATGCACACTTGCTGTTCTGTTATTGAAACACCTATAGAAGTGAATGGTGCATGCTGGGAGTTGTAGTTTCACAGCAAGCTGGACTGCTGAAGGTTGCTGACCACTGCTGTACTGGGCTATAGATTGATATGCCTTGTTGACAGGCTGTATTGACTCAGTAATGGCCATGTTAGTTGTCACTCTTATGTCAGACAGGTTTGCACAGACTTGGCCTTTTAGAAACGGTAAATTCTGCCTCTTCGTCCAGGCTTGCGCTATTTTTGTAGGAAGCCGCAGAGCCGCTAATGATTTTATAAGCAGGATGTTCTTACAGAAATCAATCCACTCCAGTGGGAAGGAATAGGCCTGGAGAGGTGCTTTAAGAAAGGATGTCCCCAAAATAGCCTGTCTGAAAGCAGCAAAGCGGGAACAAGAGCCGGAGGCTGCTGGACGGCGTTCAGGGAGCTGCGACGCTGTGTATTTAGAAAGTGATTCTGACGTCGGTGGACATATTGACTTGTGTTTGCGTGTGAGCCGACACACTTGGAAATAAACAATCGCGGCCTGTCCTGGACGCTTGTTCTCTTCCCCTGGCAGATGCAGGATGTGTTCAGGGGCTGCGATTATGTGAAGCTGTGAAATGGGATTTTATCAGTGGAAACATTCCTTTCCCCCCAGTCTGGGGAGGGTTATATTTACACAGAGGTAAAATGAACTTGTGGAAGGCAATGACCTACATTTCTCTATAATCGTAAGGCTAGAGTTCCTCAGAGGTTTAATAAACAATTCATTAGGGCAGCCATATTGTTTCCGCAGCCACTAATGATTTCTGGTGGCGGAGATAAAGATGTCGTTTTTGGGACTGGAAACAGTGTTGTATCTGGTACAATGTGTCATTTCAGGGCTTTGTATCGGGCTGCATAGGATAAAATGGATGTTTCCATCTACATAGTTGTGTTACATTGAAATTGATGGTTGGTCGTGTCTGGGTGACTACTGGTATTTGGCTGTCGGCACTGTGTGTTTCCTGTCTGGTATATGGGGTTAGTGAGGTACATGTGGTCCACCAGATATAATGATACTAAGGGGTCCGCCCACACATTATAGAATCAGTAATATGATGATAATACTGATCTGAAGTCCGTCTGAGTATGTATCCCCTAGGGAAGCATCTAGACAGGAAGTTCAGTGTGCAACATAAAATGTCTTCCCCCAGTAATCCTGCTTGTATAGTAAGATCAGTGTGTATATTCTTATTACTACTAATCGGAGGGGTCCCATAACAAGGATCATACTGCTATATTAGGGTTGGTTTCCCCTTATCCTTATCACTTCTTCACCCTCTTGCTTGGAGATATTGGGACAGATTCACTAAGATTGGAGTAAAAAGAAATCACAAATCGTGTTTTGAGCCTAATCTATAGTGAGCTGTGCAAACTATGGCGGGGCATAGAAAACGCCACTCGTGATCAATCGGTGCAATTATTTTTTGGTGTAATTGACAGCAGATGTCTAGATTCCTTCCAAGTGGCATGGCCCGGCAAAGGGTTCATCAGGGCCGGTGTGTTCTCCTTTGGTGGAGCCCTGCACAGGTTCTTACCACTTGGTAGGTTAATGGGAGCAACTGGCATTGGGACTATAACTACATGGCCTGCCCCTATGGTACAAGCACCGCTGTGACGATGAATATGCAGAACCTGTCAATTTCTGCTAGGTCTAATAAGTAAGAGCTTTTATGTTGGACTCTTCGGACGGCACATCCTCCTTGTCGATGTTTACTGACGGAGCGTCTCGGGCCTGTTTCATCTTTTGCTTGTGGCCTTATTTAATCTGGATGCCACAGAGTTTTTTCGGCAGTTCTCTGAAGTTCTGAGCTTGCCTATGGGCTGTACTTAGTCGAGGGGAAGGCGACTGTCAAGCTGTTTGTGTAGACGGGGCAGTGAATGGGGCCCGGCAGGCGCAGATCCACCGCTGCTTGGGACGACGTCTTAATCGCTGCCCCCGTCTTGCGGTGGGCGTTCTAAAGAGCACTCAACATAAGGTCTGTGATCAGGCCTAACTTGTCCGGGAAGGTTGAGTTCCTTTATTTTGCTGTGTACTATTAAAGGATTACCAGCCTTGAGGCCTGTTAAGAGGCTCACACAGATTTACATCCCTTTTACAGAAAGCCTCATTAAAGCGCTGGCAGAGGGCCTTGATTTGTGCAATAATTTCCCCTGACTGTTGTATCCCAGGCTTCCCGCAGGGTAGTCGAGTGTGTGTCTCTTCATTCTGGAGCCGCAGACTCTCGTAAGTCTATCAGTCCTTCAGCGTCCCTTAAAGGAAAACTGTCCTCGAGGTGCATGTTTAATATGCCGTAAAATGGCGCATGATCTAACGTGAGACACGCTTATTACTGCCATTTTAATTTGCATAAATTCTCTGTGACAGAACAAAATAATGAAATGGATGGTGTCAGGATAGACGCGTCCGCCATGTTGTAGTCCGGGCTAGTGTGTAGTCACAAAGGGCACAGAGTCACTGTCGTACTCACAGGGTCTTTCTTATACCATCTTGTGGAATATAAATCTTATTTCCCACTTCTCTGCAATGAGCCAAAAATGTCCGCCACGGCTGTCTTTCTTCTCGGTTTCCACCATTACTGTGGCTGCTCGGCAAAATGCGCTCAGTCCAGTGGACGTAAGATGGTCAGATAAAATAGACAACATCATCTGCTGTCTCTGTTGCCAGGAAAAGTTGTCCAGGATTGTAAAAAGATGGCGTTTTTTCTTCCCCCTAAAACAGCGCCACACCCGGCCATATCTAGTATTGCAGATTGGCCCCTTTGAAGTAAATAGGGCTGAGTTACAATATCACACATAGCCTGTAGACAGGTGAGGCGCTGTTTTGGGAAAAAGGCAGCCATGGTTTTCTAATCCTGGACAATCCCTTTAATGTAGTGCATGCACCTTATGATGTGTGCTATAGAATAGGCAAAATACTGATCTTCCATATATACATAGCTGCAGGAACAAAATGAAGTTTCTCCATTCTTTACCCTGCAGGCGGCATCCATGGAGCAGGAAAATCATATTTATAGTACAAAATATCTTTATTTTATGACAAACTCCAGTCCAGTAAGTACAGAGAAGATACAGACGGTCCTGTTATGTATAGCCCCGGGCCCTAGGCAGAAGGTTTGTGGCCGGTGACCGCCCCATCGTGTCCGCTATCTGGCGTATGGCACAGTGAATCTGCCTCATACAGATTACAGGGAGAAGCTGCGAGAGCGAAAGTTAAAAAAACCCAATTAGCGTCTTATCTGCGAGTTTATTCCTTGGAGCAGATTGAAGGAAACCAGTAATTTAATGTGAGTCTCTTGTCCGGTAAACGCTCTCCCAGAAATTACATCTGTCTGTTACAAGTTATCTGTCATAAGGGCTGCGAGGAGGATTCTGCAATGGCTCATTATCTCCGTGCAGCCTCCGCTAATGACTTGTGGCTGCTTTATCCTAGTAGGAGGCATAGTCAGCCCCAACAGAAATGGCGTGCGGCCCGCGTACACCCTGCGTACACCAACTGAAGGAAGTGCCATGTGCATGAGAGCACAATGAGGAGAGTGTGCCCACCGCGCAAGGGCCGGCTCCTGCTTCATGTGGGCCCTTGGCTCAGTTCCAACAAGTCCTCCTGTCTTCTACATTCTCTTAGGCCAACCCATTGACCCGCCTCTTTTGGCTTTAGCCACACCCCCACAGTGCCATTCCCTCAGTGTGCTGCGGTGGTCATGCCGACCACAGATGACTACTGCAGCCTGTCACTGATGGCCGCGGCCACACACCAGCCGCCATTGCTGCTAATGATATTGTTTTCTGGCATTTCCTAACATTGGCCGTCTCTATATTCCCATGAAATGACAGAATATTCACAGCCTGTTTATAGGGTACAGGGAACAAACGCTCATACAGGCGATCTCTATCCTGGGTGGATTGTCCCTAGCCTGGCGCTTTTTATGTTTCCTCAAAGTAACGGCTCTGTAGCTGCATATTCCCTGCCGTAAAGTGTGAACAGGTCCCAGCACATAATAGAATGAGCCTTATTATCCTGTAGGGTTTCTTTGCTTTCCTCTGGTGGGATCGACTCAAAAATGGAATGGGAAATACAACTGGGAAACGCGTCCTCTGTCTCCAACCTCTTCGCTGTATGCCCGTCATTACAGAGGATTAACCTGAAGCTCCTGAGCCCCAATGCAAAATCTGTATCAGGCCCCCCAACTATATTATATAAGTTATAGTACTAGCTTATGGGCCCCTTAGACTCCGGGGCCCGGGTGCACCTTCAGCACCCCCTCAAGTTACGCCCCTGCTTCGTTGGTTATGGATATAGGACAGTGTCAGGTCATTGTCTGTTTCCATTCACATAGATGGGGGGACGTGTTGTGGCCATTATTTCCATAGACGTTGCAAGTGATACCACAACATATGACTGCTCGCTGATATCGCCTCTGATCACAGACTGACCGGGGGGTGGGGGTATGTACAGTAAGACTCCCCTTTATAATTTGATCCATCTGCAGAAGTCTCTGGGCAGACATTGTCCCACAGCTGCTCCCCACAAAAGCTTTAAGGGGATTTTCTGATAAGTCACGAGACGTTACGCAGAGATTTGCGATGCCGGAGGAAGGCTTTCTGTCTGCAAACTGTAAACGTTACTATACAGAAATCTGATCGCCACATCTGTTGCCGGATGGATTTACAGTTTTCTCTTCTGTCCATTACTGGCATCTGTCTTGATGTTTGAGGTGCCAAGGCCAGTAAAATCGGAGTCTCCCCGGATGTCACATTCCCAGAATTGTCCCAGAGAGAGACTCCGGGGTAGAAGCCATTAATTGGATCTCATTGTTCTCAGACATGATCTGGAGCTGTCATCATACGAGAGTCGGTGCCATCAGATCTCATCGCATGTCTCTTCATCTCCGTCAGCACTAATGCAAGTGGATGTCTCTGCAGATGATTGCACAGTCTATGTATGGACGCTCTGCAGGCTCATGTAGTGAGATGCCGCTCAGTCACCTGTTTACTCAGTTATTCCCCATGCTGGTGGAAGCGAGGGTCAGCGCCATTGTTTGGTCGTAAACCTGTTGTTCCGGTTCTGAATCAGCGACTTTACGTCACCGCTTATTTTGTACACATTGCTCATAAATATCTTCTTGCGTATCTGCCTTGTAGAGTGTCCTAGTCATCTGCAGAATGTGTACAGAAAGAGGCACCACAAGGCCCAGGAGGGAAAAAGAAGTGTGAAGTTAGCCAGTAGAATTCATTCCATTACTAATGCTAATGCTGGGTGTTGTAGTTCTGCAATGTGGCTGCACTCAGGTGGTTATAACTTCTATATAACAATCCTCTGTGTGCGCACAATGGCTGCACGTGGGGGACAAGTCTCCTTTAAGACTTTGGAGGCCGTGAATAAAAATTCTTATAAATTCATTCCATCATTGTTTGAAGTTCCAGTAGAGTCTGAGACCTGTGCGCGGGGCCCCTGCGGGTAACATGAGCGGGTTCTGGGGTCTGTTACTCCAGAGCCGGCAGTAATGGGAACCAGACGACGGTGGGGAGATTACAGAAAATGGGATGTGATGGTTTCAGAGGCAAAAACCTGAAGACTGATTAATGGCAGAAAGCTCGCAAAGTGATGTGAAGAATGACTTAGTGAGCACAGGCATGAGAGGCTGAGCGTGAGTCACCCACTTGGCAACGCCGAACGCCGTGTCACTTCAAGGTCACCGGTTCACTCTGAGCGCAGGTCTGATCCGCCAGTTAATGGGTGACACTAGGCGGCTGCCGTGTAATGCAACTACCAAACCTAAAGAGCTAATTGTCATCTATGAAGCTAATGGCACTGGTGTGGAGAGGGGCGGAAGCTATTCTACTACACACACCGCACTTCCTGTTTATCACATTATAGAGTTAATCCTGTCCGCCATAGCAGTGGCATTCACAGTTATAACCTGTTCTAGCTACAGTGCCACCCATGGCGTCCAACATAGCAGTTACTGACACTTACCCCCATAGTAGTATCCATAGTGCCCCCATAGCAGTTCTGTCCGCAGTGCCCCCAGTTACAGCCACTCTCCTCCATTACTACACCCATAGTGCCCCATAATCATGCTGTGCACAGTTCCACCTCTTGTAGCTACAATGCCATCCACAGTGCCCCCTATAGCAACCCTGTAGCAGTTACTGACACTTACCCCCATAGTAGTAGTATCCATAGTGCCCCCATAGCAGTTCTGTCCGCAGTGCCCCCAGTTACAGCCACTCTCCTCCATTACTACACCCATAGTGCCCCATAATCATGCTGTGCACAGTTCCACCTCTTGTAGCTACAATGCCATCCACAGTGCCCCCTATAGCAACCCTGTAGCAGTTACTGACACTTACCCCCATAGTAGTAGTATCCATAGTGCCCCCATAGCAGTTCTGTCCGCAGTGCCCCCAGTTATAGCCACTCTCCTCCATTACTACCACCCATAGTGCCCCATAATCATGCTGTGCACAGTTCCACCTCTTGTAGCTACAGTGCCATCCACAGTGCCCCCTATAGCAACCCTGTAGCAGTTACTGACACTTACCCCCATAGTAGTAGTATCCATAGTGCCCCCATAGCAGTTCTGTCCGCAGTGCCCCCAGTTATAGCCACTCTCCTCCATTACTACCACCCATAGTGCCCCATAATCATGCTGTGCACAGTTCCACCTCTTGTAGCTACAGTGCCATCCACAGTGCCCCCTATAGCAACCCTGTAGCAGTTACTGACACTTACCCCCATAGTAGTAGTATCCATAGTGCCCCCATAGCAGTTCTGTCCGCAGTGCCCCCAGTTACAGCCACTCTCCTCCATTACTACCACCCATAGTGCCCCATAATCATGCTGTGCACAGTTCCACCTCTTGTAGCTACAATGCCATCCACAGTGCCCCCTATAGCAACCCTGTAGCAGTTACTGACACTTGCCCCCATGATGGCGCCTTCCACAGAGCCCTATAGTAGTTGACAACACCTGGTCCCAGCCACAGTTTAGCCGTACTGTTGTCAGCCTCAGACCTGATGCCCTGCTATACGTCACTCACATTTACTATATGTCACTCTTAGATTACATGTGGAAATGTATTTTCTGCTACAAAATCCAACAGAATAACAGCAGGTTCCATCGTGAAGTATTCTCTCTTAGAATATCTCACACACCTATACTGTGGAGCAGTTCTGTCATGGCCATGGAGAACATCTAGGATTACCTGTCCAGCAGCTATACTGTCTCTTACATGTTCTCGCTGGTGCTGGATGTGGCTGACACCGTAGACGGGATATTTATGGGCTGCTAATGGTAACAAGGATGACTTTCGGATTGATCGTGGCCGCAACATGAGGCCCTGGCCTTAAGCTGCCTGTACGTGTAGTAGTAGTAGTGCGTGCTACAGGGGGTTAAAACACGTGGAAAAGCCACCTTTGGTTTTTCCATGAATTGCTGCAATTTTAGAGTGTGATTTTTGGCTGCACAACTTGTACACCAAAAATGCCAAAGCGTGGCTACGTGTACAGGAAGCTTAGTGGTGGATTAATGGCGCCATAGAGTGGAGGGGCGGCCGCCATCTGATCTCACGTATCGCAGGGTTTACCCTGTAGTGACTGAGCCCTCAGAGCTGTCACTCACTGTTCTTCTTTCTCCTTGATTTCTTCAAGGACGCGCCACAGAAGATAATATTCACGTGGGAACCTGATTGTCCATGACGCAGAAGGCTTAATGTGCTTTCTAAAAATAAAGGGCATCTCACAGTAGCCGCTTATCAGGCCAGTGGGGACCTTCACCTACACCTGTGTCTTTATGGGGTTAATTGTATAATGTGTAGTGTCAGGACGGAGTTATATCAGGACACCGGGGCATTTTACTGCTAAGTGCGGGGATTTGTGAGATATTAGATACAGTGATGGGCACATCCATCCTCTTGTCTCGTGTAGGTGTGAAACCCGTGTAGTCACTGCAGAACAATCATTGAGGCACGCACTGATTCACCCCACTGCCACGTCTGCCTCTGCTGGGGGCAAACTGCACACACCTTCAGGGTGAATTCACACACGGCAGATTTGTTGCAGGAAAAACAGAAAAAAACCTGCCCCTGCTGCAGAGAGAAACCCACTGAGGTGGCTAAAGATGATTCTTACTTGCAGAAAGTTTTGCATCAAATCTGCTGTGTGTGAATTTACCCATAAGTGTAACTTGAATCTCCTGAGCCCCAATACAAAATCTGTCATGGGGCCCGCACCTACCATGTGCTAGGTATAATGCTGGTGTTGTAGAGAGGCCTTTGGGCTCCCTGAGGCTCCAGGGCCCAGTAGCGATTGCTACCTCTGCACCCCCTATTGCTACACCCCTGAATTTACCCTTAATCTTCTACTCCAGCCCCTGGGGAGTTAACCCCAGCAATAAGTACAACGTGCTATTATATATAAGATGTCTGCAGCTGTGAGGAAACCACGTCTCTTAATATGAGTCACGCCGTACATTGAGGAAATATGGAAGACGAGCGGCAGACGCAGAGCTGAGATTTCGTGGTCCCGGAAGCCACCGCTCTGTGGAACAGATTTCATTGTGGTTGAAACTAAGGTTTAATTTTATTTTCTTTGTATTAAATTTGCATCTTTCCACATAAATCAGAACTTCCCTCTGAAGTCACTTTATATTTTACTGTTTGTCGCCATTGTATTGTAAACGCCATAGACCATGACATCCATGTCTCTCTCTCTCTCTCTCTCTCTCTCTCTCTCTCTCTCTCTCTATCTATCATATATATTTATGGTAGGTCCGTAGAAGCAGACTCTCAGCCCTTTACTTATTGTCTAAGATTTTTTACTGATGGACTGTGCAGACTGTGTCATAGTCCAGTACTAGAAAGAGGTGTCGCTGGCTCTAGGTAATGTATTCTGGGGGCGCCATATACACTGTAGATAGGAGAATGACATGTCCACTTATTGTTTCCCACTACATATGCCGGACAGTTGAGGCACACCCAGGGAGTCAGCTGGATTTGTCAAAATTGGTAGGTTCCCCCATCATTCATCTAATGTGTACGGACACTTTGGTTTGGTTGAATCCCTGAACCTCCATCTCCTAATGACATAAAATCCACTGCACTAATAATACCGACATACAGTGCACTAATAATACCGGCATACAGTGCACTAATAATACCGGCATACAGTGCACTAATAATACCCTCATACAGTGCACTAATAATACCGACATACAGTGCACTAATAATACCGGCATACAGTGCACTAATAATACCGACATACAGTGCACTAATAATACCCTCATACAGTGCACTAATAATACCGGCATACAGTGCACTAATAATACCGGCATACAGTGCACTAATAATACCCTCATACAGTGCACTAATAATACCGACATACAGTGCACTAATAATACCGGCATACAGTGCACTAATAATACCGACATACAGTGCACTAATAATACCGGCATACAGTGCACTAATAATACCGGCATACAGTGCACTAATAATACCGGCATACAGTGCACTAATAATACCGGCATACAGTGCACTAATAATACCGGCATACAGTGCACTAATAATACCGACATACAGTGCACTAATAATACCGGCATACAGTGCACTAATAATACCGACATACAGTGCACTAATAATACCGGCATACAGTGCACTAATAATACCGGCATACAGTGCACTAATAATACCGGCATACAGTGCACTAATAATACCGGCATACAGTGCACTAATAATACCGGCATACAGTGCACTAATAATACCGGCATACAGTGCACTAATAATACCGACATACAGTGCACTAATAATACCCTCATACAGTGCACTAATAATACCGACATACAGTGCACTAATAATACCGGCATACAGTGCACTAATAATACCGGCATACAGTGCACTAATAATACCGGCATACAGTGCACTAATAATACCGACATACAGTGCACTAATAATACCGGCATACAGTGCACTAATAATACCGACATACAGTGCACTAATAATACCGACATACAGTGCACTAATAATACCGGCATACAGTGCACTAATAATACCGACATACAGTGCACTAATAATAACACACTGTGCACAAGTAAAGATGTCATACAGTGCACAAATAATATCTTCCCCTTTAAGCTTTGCCCCCTTTATTTAGCCTCATCCTCCAAAGATGGAGCAGAGCAGCAGGAGATTAACCCTTTTCTCCCTGCAGGAGTTGTGCACGATTGGTGCACAGCGAGGCCTGCTGGATTTCTTGTACAGTTTCCCTTTTAATGGTTGTGATATCTGCAGCGTCTGCACCACGACACGGGGATGACTCAGGGACGTCACTCTCGGTCTCTGACTTTTGAGGGAAATGCTTAGTATGTCAGATTTTTGCAGACAGAGCTTTGTGCACCTGCTGCAGAGTCACCTCTCGCAATGAGCTGTGTCTGATAATGAATGTGCAGGGGACGACCGCGGCTCTTCCAGGAATCTACACTGCCAGTATACGGGTTAGGTGACCATACATAGTATTTAACCCTTTCTCACAGGTCACATTAGTGCTTGCACATCTCGTGCTGGTGACATGTACAATCACTTCCTCCCTTCACCCCCTTCCTGAGCGTTTCACCAGAGCCTGGAGTAACTTTCTATGGTCTGTGCGTAGTTAGAGTCAGAATATTAACTGATGACGTCTGCCATTCAGTGACAGCAAGCAGAGGTCCTGAGAATGGCACAGAATCTGAATGAAGTCACTCCAGTAAGTTATGTTATACAATGACCCAGCTTTATTGCTGCATTGTGTTTGTATTACTTCTGCCTTTCATTAGGCCCCTTGTACCCGTCACTGGAGTGCGCCATATGTGGCCATATGTGGTCATTACACCACATTGTAAGAAGCTCGGTATTGCACAGGTATTGCTGTATCTGTGGCCCCTGCTCACATGCTGTCTATATAGTTTATTATTATGGGGTACAGCTGCATGATACCTTCCTGGTCTCATAGCTCCTGGGGCCGCTCGGCCTCCTCCCTGGTGATTTTACCACTTAGCAGACAAGACCTTGGGTAAGTGGGCAGAGTGAATATTCTTTGTTGCAGGAGGTGTGATGGCCGAACGCTGCGGCTGTCACCGGTGAGTGGGAGACGACACTTCATCACAAGGCCATTTAATGCCATTGTGCAAAAAGCTTTTACGTCAATATCCAGTAAGACTGAAGGCCTTTCACACTCTGCAGTCACACCCGTAAGTAACGGCGGTGTGCGAAAATAGAGCGGGCGTGCACCGCTAAGCTATACCTCCCTGTCTTGTCTGCACAGACGGATATAATGGTGGGGAAGACATTTTCCTTTGCACCATTCACATCTTGTGATGTAAATGGAGCTGAATATGGCCACGTATAGTGGAGACAGTCAGTAAGATGGTATTGTCTCCCGACATAAGGTCCGGTGAGGCCATAGCTTATGCCTCAACATGGCCGACAGTCCAGGGGTGACGGTATCATCACATGTTTCTGGCCACTTTTACTCCTCTCATAATCTTGGACATTCTGATCCCTAAGACTCGAGCGACACATTGATACCCGCTACTGTCTGTACAAGGCCATGTTCACATTAGTCACTGGCGTACAACCCAAGCTAGGCCCTAAAAACTGCATCTTTATAGTGTGAACTAGGCCTGATATTTACAGCAAGCTTCATGGCCTTGTATCTTTGCTTTTTAATAACTTTCATGCAGATGGTTACTGAAGTGACGCAAGAGGACTGTCATATCGGAGATCGATGGGGATAATAATCACCTTCTCAGAAATGCTTTATGCCATTTAGATGTTGTGTCTTGGCGGCATCCATCTTTCTGAGATGGAGACGTGTCTGCTCTTTAATGTTAGAGATAATCACTAGACCATCAGATCCATGGGTTCTTGTGATTGCAAGTACTTAGAGGATTGCAGGACAGATTTGAGGGGTCTGGGAAAGCTGGGTGACGACCCTTATGGGGTGTGAGATGACAGACGATATACCTGGAGGACTGCTATGTGTGGGGGTGACGCCATTGTGCGCTGACCATGTGTGATACATTTTGCCTCTTACAACCTCTCGGTTATTTTGTGGCGTCGGCGAGCGCTCATTCGATATCTTCATGTTTTCGAGGATGTAAAACCCTCCGTGTCTGAACGCGGAGCTGTTCTTTGTCACTGTGTCACCGGGTGATGGGGTTAATCTACTTTCCACCAGCGCACAAGAAAAAGAATATTAAAAATCTTGGCACTGAACGATTTCCTGCAGCACGGCCGTCCACTTCATCAAACGCTGCGACTCGCCGGCGCTCCAGTACCAAACATTCATCAAACGTCTGCTGCTAAACCGCGCACTTCACTCATACACTGGACAGCTCGGCAAACATGTAGCAGGCGGCCTGGCCAAGCGGCAGAGGGTGCATGTCATTACACAGGATTTCTACATAGGGACTATGGGGGAGATGTACTCAGCAAAATGTGCAAAACAACTTAGTATTACAAATGTGACAAGATTATTATAGGAAGTGTCCAGAAAGACATGGGGCTGAAGGAGCCGGAAATGAACAGCAAATTCTACAACATCTCTGCAGGATGTGAACATTCCCTTAAATCCTCAGCTGGATCATATTTTTGGTACATTCAGTCATACCTTTAAAGGATTTTTTAGGGGGGATTTTTGAATAAATTGGCCATTCTCATGGAAGCCATAAAAGCTATACTGGTATGTCCGATCCTGTGCTGACTCCAGCATCCCTTCTCTGCTCCTGTCCACCCAGCCTTGTTAATTTGGCTGCAGCAGTGATTCCCCTGTCTACCCCGTCACCGACGGCCCCAGCGACCCCTGACGTCATTCATGAGGCCCAAAGAGGACAAGGAGTTGCGCCAGACCCCAGGGGAGATGAGTAACCCTGTTGGCTATGTTTACGTTCCCTGGGCCTCCACTTATTATACTCTGGGGTCTGAAGATGGCTCAGAGCATAATAGTAGTTAGTGGGTGACAAACCCCCAAAATTTCGGGTTTGGCCAAACCTGAAATTTTTGAAATAGTCATAGATATTTGTGTGTGTGTGTGTGTGTGTGTTTATTAGCCTAGGAACTACTATGGGACATTATACTGCACGGGAGCCAGTGCACTATGGGGCATTATACTGCATGGGAGCCAGTGCACTATGGGGCATTATACTGCATGGGAGCCTGTGCACTATGGGGCATTATACTGCATAGGAGCCAGTGCACTATGGGACATTATACTGCACGGGAGCCAGTGCACTATGGGATGTTATACTGCATGGGAGCCAGTGCACTATGGGGCATTATACTGCATGGGAGCCTGTGCACTATGGGGCATTATACTGCATAGGAGCCAGTGCACTATGGGATGTTATACTGCATGGGAGCCAGTGCACTATGGGGCATTATACTGCATGGGAGCCAGTGCACTATGGGGCATTATACTGCATGGGAGCCTGTGCACTATGGGATGTTATACTGCATGGGAGCCAGTGCACTATGGGACATTATACTGCATGGGAGCCAGTGCACTATGGGTATTATACTGCGTGAAGGGGCCACTGTGGGACATTATACTGCACGGGAGCCAGTGCACTATGGGACATTATACTGCGTGGGAGCCAGTGCACTATGGGACATTATACTGCATGGGAACCAGTGCACTATGGGACATTATACTGCACGGGAGCCAGTGCACTATGGGACATTATACTGCATGGGAACCAGTGCACTATGGGACATTATACTGCACGGGAGCCAGTGCACTATGGGACATTATACTGCATGGGAACCAGTGCACTATGGGACATTATACTGCACGGGAGCCAGTGCACTATGGGACATTATACTGCACGGGAGCCAGTGCACTATGGGACATTATACTGCACGGGAGCCAGTGCACTATGGGGCATTATACTGCATGGGAGCCAGTGCACTATGGGGCATTATACTGCATGGGAGCCTGTGCACTATGGGGCATTATACTGCATAGGAGCCAGTGCACTATGGGACATTATACTGCACGGGAGCCAGTGCACTATGGGATGTTATACTGCATGGGAGCCAGTGCACTATGGGGCATTATACTGCATGGGAGCCTGTGCACTATGGGGCATTATACTGCATAGGAGCCAGTGCACTATGGGATGTTATACTGCATGGGAGCCAGTGCACTATGGGGCATTATACTGCATGGGAGCCAGTGCACTATGGGGCATTATACTGCATGGGAGCCTGTGCACTATGGGATGTTATACTGCATGGGAGCCAGTGCACTATGGGACATTATACTGCATGGGAGCCAGTGCACTATGGGTATTATACTGCGTGAAGGGGCCACTGTGGGACATTATACTGCACGGGAGCCAGTGCACTATGGGACATTATACTGCGTGGGAGCCAGTGCACTATGGGACATTATACTGCATGGGAACCAGTGCACTATGGGACATTATACTGCACGGGAGCCAGTGCACTATGGGACATTATACTGCATGGGAACCAGTGCACTATGGGACATTATACTGCACGGGAGCCAGTGCACTATGGGACATTATACTGCATGGGAACCAGTGCACTATGGGACATTATACTGCACGGGAGCCAGTGCACTATGGGACATTATACTGCACGGGAGCCAGTGCACTATGGGACATTATACTGCACGGGAGCCAGTGCACTATGGGACATTATACTGCACGGGAGCCAGTGCACTATGGGACATTATACTGCACGGGAGCCAGTGCACTATGGGACATTATACTGCACGGGAACCAGTGCACTATGGGACATTATACTGCACGGGAGCCAGTGCACTATGGGACATTATACTGCACGGGAGCCAGTGCACTATGGGACATTATACTGCACGGGAGCCAGTGCACTATGGGACATTATACTGCACGGGAGCCAGTGCACTATGGGGCATTATACTGCACGGGAGCCAGTGCACTGTGGGACATTATACTGCACGGGAGCCAGTGCACTATGGGACATTATACTGCATGGGAGCCAGTGCACTATGGGACATTATACTGCACGGGAGCCAGTGCACTATGGGACATTATACTGCATGGGAGCCAGTGCACTATGGGGCATTATACTGCATGGGAGCCAGTGCACTATGGGGCATTATACTGCATAGGAGCCTGTGCACTATGGGACATTATACTGCATGGGAGCCAGTGCACTATGGGACATTATACTGCATGGGAGCCAGTGCACTATGGGACATTATACTGCGTGAAGGGGCCACTGTGGGACATTATACTGCATGGGAGCCAGTGCACTATGGGGCATTATACTGCATGGGAGCCAGTGCACTATGGGGCATTATACTGCATGGGAGCCAGTGCACTATGGGGCATTATACTGCATGGGAGCCAGTGCACTATGGGGCATTATACTGCATAGGAGCCAGTGCACTATGTGGCATTATACTGCATAGGAGCCTGTGCACTATGGGACGTTATACTGCACGGGAGCCAGTGCACTATGGGGCATTATACTGCATAGGAGCCAGTGCACTATGTGGCATTATACTGCATAGGAGCCAGTGCACTATGTGGCATTATACTGCATAGGAGCCTGTGCACTATGGGACGTTATACTGCACGGGAGCCAGTGCACTATGGGGCATTATACTGCATAGGAGCCAGTGCACTATGGGGCATTATACTGTTTCACTATGGGACATGATACTGTGTGGTAGGGCCACAGGGATCTTTGACGTGAATGGAGGGGGGGCTTTTTGACCAGCTCAGGGCCCATGGTACCCCTATAATACGGGTATATTCCTCCAGGTTCTGTGACCCTTTACTCCTTTTAACTAATTTTCCATCCTCGTTTTCGCGACATAAATAACTTGTTTTGTCTATTTTTTATAATTAAAGGAAAAAAACTGCAACAAAGTCTTCAAGGTTATTGAGGTCTGAGGACTTGACCGCGTTGTATAAATGTTTTACTGTACGTTATCAGCGCGCGGTAACAGTATGTGACAATTGTACCGTCATATCCGTACAGAGAGTCCCGATAAGGGCGAGAAAGGTTACTGAGCAGAGCGGGAGGGATCAGACCGTCCTCCATGTATTGTGGCCAGGAATTCTCCTATTTTGGTTCATTTTCTTGGTTTTCAGAACTTTATGGATATTATAGATTTCTATACAACAATAAGATTGTGCGGAGCAGCATGGGAATCATTGTGACCATTATGGCTCCTGCATCTTTTATGGGGTGTGAGAACATGGGCGATCTCGCCCCGCAGGGTGACAGATGCTTTGGGGCCCCTTGTATATTGATCTTTTAATAGGCAGTAATGGGATTTGGTAGCTCCAGAGGATAAAAAGGCTGAGTGTGGGGTTCGGCCACCTGTGTCACATCGCTAAGGATTGAGTTAGTTAATTAGTGGAGTCAGGAAATGGTTAATAGCGGCCATTACCACCAATAGTGTCACCGCGGATACCAGGACTGTGCCATAGTTATCAATCACAGCTTGCCAAAATGGAAGAAACTTCTAAATCTTCCCTCTATACCGTTCTTCAATAATGGGCAAAATCCAAGAAAGATCTCATTACAATGTAATATCTGATAGACAGTTCTGTATCCACGACCCCTGCGTGTTGTTCATCCCCTCACCCATTTTGTACCGGGGCGATACGAGGGGCTTCGGCCCATTACATAAAGCTCAGTTTTCTGCACATACTTGAGGCAGAGAAGGAACATTGACATGATCTACAGTCTAAGCCTGTGGGGAGGGAAATCTACAGAGGTTTCCTCCATTATCCATATTTTATTAGATCTCAGATTTTAGCTATAACCGGTTCTCTGCAAAAAATAAGGCCATGGGGTGCTGGTGGTTAAATACATTAAAAGACCAAATATTAGTCACTTCCTCCCACAGATGTCTGGGGTGAAGTTCTAGATTACATTCACAGGTAGCAAAATCTATGCAGCAATGTTTGTGTAGGAGGTGGGGCTGTGACTACAGCTGGTATAAGGGGCGGGGCTGTGACTACAGCTGGTACAAGGGGCGGGGCTGTGACTATGGATGTATAAGGAGCGAGGTTGTGACTACAGCTGGTATAAGGGGCGGGGCTGTGACTACAGCTGGTATATGGGGCGGGGCTGTGTCTACAGCTGGTATAAGGGGCGGGGCTGTGACTACAGCTGGTATAAGGAGCGGGGCTGTGACTACAGCTGGAAAGGGGGGGGTACAAGGGGCGGGGGCTGTGACTATGGATGTATAAGGGGCGGGGCTGTGACTACAGCTGGTATAAGGGGCGGGGCTGTGACTACAGCTGGTATAAGGAGCGGGGCTGTGACTACAGCTGGTATAAGGGGCGGGGCTGTGACTACAGCTGGTATAAGGGGCGAGGCTGTGACTACAGCTGGTATAAGGGGCGGGGCTGTGACTACAGCTGGTATAAGGGGCGGGGCTGTGACTACAGCTGGTATAAGGAGCGGGGCTGTGACTACAGCTGGTATAAGAGGCAGGGCTGTGACTACGGATGTTTAAGGGTTGGGGCTGTGACTACAGCTGGTATAAGGGGTGGGGCTGTGATTACAGATGTGTAAGGGGTGGGGCTATGACTACAGCTGGTATAAGGGGTGGGGCTGTGACTACAGCTGGTATAAAGGGCGGGGCTGTGACTACAGCTGGTATAAGGGGCGGGTCTGTGACTATGGATGTATAAGGGGCGGGGCTGTGACTACAGCTAGTATAAGGGGCGGGGCTGTGACTACAGCTGGTATAAGGGGCGAGGCGGACTATGGATGTATAAGGGTTGGGGCGGACCACAGCTGGATAAGGGGCGAGGCTGTGACTAGGATGTATAAGGGGCGGGGCTGGACATGGTGTATAGGGTTGGGGCTGTGACTACAGCTGGTATAAGGGGCGAGACTGTGACTACAGCTGGTATAAGGGGCGAGGCTGTGACTATGGATGTATAAGGGTTGGGGCTGTGACTACAGCTGGTATAAGGGGCGAGGCTGTGACTATGGATGTATAAGGGGCGGGGCTGTGACTACAGCTGGTATAAGGGGCGAGACTGTGACTACAGCTGGTATAAGGGGCGGGGCTGTGACTACAGCTGATATAAGGGGCGGGGCTGTGACTACAGCTGGTATAAGGGGCGGGGCTGTGATTACAGATGTGTAAGGGGTGGGGCTGTGACTACAGCTGGTATAAGGGGCGAGGCTGTGACTACAGCTGGTATAAGGGGCGAGGCTGTGACTACAGCTGGTATAAGGAGCGGGGCTGTGACTACAGCTGGTATAAGGGGCGGGGCTGTGACTACAGCTGATATAAGGGGCGGGGCTGTGACTACAGCTGGTATAAGGGGCGGGGCTGTGATTACAGATGTGTAAGGGGTGGGGCTGTGACTACAGCTGGTATAAGGAGCGGGGCTGTGACTACAGCTGGTACAAGGGGCGGGGCTGTGACTATGGATGTATAAGGGGTGGGGCTGTGACTACAGCTGGTATAAGGGGCGGGGCTGTGACTACAGCTGGTATAAGGGGCGGGGCTGTGACTACAGCTGATATAAGGGGCGGGGCTGTGACTACAGCTGGTATAAGGGGCGGGGCTGTGATTACAGATGTGTAAGGGGTGGGGCTGTGACTACAGCTGGTATAAGGGGCGGGGCTGTGATTACAGATGTGTAAGGGGTGGGGCTGTGACTACAGCTGGTATAAGGGGCGGGGCTGTAACCTCATTTTGTTGCTGTTTGAGAAGTCTAGTGGTCCGATAAGTAGAGTATAAGGGAATGTTCACACTGCTGTTCCGTTGTGGAAATTTCTGTAAATCCGCTGAATAATTCCGGGTTGTTTTGATGAGAGCCTCAAGGATTTCTGCAAGCGCCATCAGATGAATGGACAGTGGGGAAGTTCTCAGTAACTGACCTGCCATGTGTGAATTAGGTTATTATTACACTGGAATCGTATTGGATATATGTCATGTGAATTGATGAGACATGCTGGTATTTGTAGTTCCATAGCTGCTGTAAAGCCACAGGTTGAGCCCAGTATGCCGGAGCCCCTCAGGCAGAGACTTGCAGAGGAGGAATGTGCAGCATGTGCAGGTGGGAGCGAAGACTGGAAGTCCCTGCAGTGACAGATCTCAGCCGGCGCTGATGTCAAGGAGAAGAAGGAACCCGAGGCTTTGATCTTGGGACTGTGTAAGACACACAGACAAGCACATGCACGCCGCTCACTTTCCATTCTCTTCCTCGTATTTTGGAAACTTCTGCACTGAGACAGAGGATGAGATCTGCCAGTCCTGCACGGGGCCAAGGCGGCGCTCGTCCTCGTCCCTTCACTGGATTTCTATAGAATTCCTGCCATAAAATTCAGACGATATAAACAAGATGAAGAAAAGAATTTGTCAGCTTTATTTTTTTGGCAGTAAAAGTTTTTATTGAAGTTTTGCAATAAAAGTAAAACAACATAAACCACAACTGAAGATGGGAGAGGTTGAAGGGATGGAGAGGAACACCGCGGCGGGGGGACAACAACATGGAGGAGAAGAGGGTGGGGGGACACAGCTTCATTTTATTTTAATGCAAGATCCAGTCCAAAGTTTTCAGCAGATTTATTGCAGATTTGTTGTGTATTTGATGTATAGGCCTCATTCCTTCCTGTTCACACCTTGGAGTGCTGAATTCTGCAGACGCCAGCCGCAACACTGACCCCTCCAGGAGAGAAGAGGTTACTGCACTTTATTCCTGACCTACTTGTCCTGGGTTGCAGGGGTTAACCTCTCATGTTGTGTCAGGGATGCTCGCAAGGCCGGCGACGGCTCTGCTCGGGATTTTTCTTTCTTCCATGTACATTATTACTAATTGAAACCACATTGTAGTCTGCGGCTCGGGTCCAGGAGGACGGGAATCGGGGGACGCGCGGCCAAGTCCTTCACTGGAAATGAGACATTTTTTGACTACATTTTACCATTACATATCAGTAAGAAGGAGAAAAAGAGACGACATGTAATAAGGTTTATGAGCAGATCTTCAGGAAGTGTCAGGTTTTATAGGACGTGCCTTCGTGTAGACCCTGGATGGGACCGCGCCATGAGTCGCGGCTGACCGTGTACAGAGAACTCCTCAGACGCTCTGGCCACGTGCGTGCCACTTGCCCTGTTGTATTGAAGTCACATGATCATATTCGCTGCAGGTTTTGTGTGGTTTTAGGATTTGCAACTCCGATTAGACCATGAAAATGTCACGAGCAATACTCCGTATGAGCTTGATGCTGAAAAGTCTCTTGTCACCAATTATTTAGCAGATTTGGATTTGGTCCTGGTCACATCTCAGCATGGGTGACCACATTCATAATCATTTGGCGTAATGTCATGTGACCATAGTCGTAGCCTGGGGAGGAATATGGTGCACACCAGTGAATGATGCCGAGTTGTACCCCAGTAAACAGAGGGGTTACACAAGATTTCACTATATGTCATTGAGTGTAGGGCCGAGTATTCCCGATGGCTGGGGGCTGGGTAACATAAATAAATGATGATGATGATGATGAGGGTGTTACTTCTACATGAGGGTCTCCACGTGACTCATGATATATATGAGGTTTGCAGAGCGAGCCTGAAATAGGAATGTACAAGTAACTGGGAGTGGAGGATCGGAAATTGGTAGACTTTTGAACCTCCCTCCAGGACTATGCGGAGGGGAGCGAGGGCCAGGGTAAGGGGAGGGTGGGCGTCTCCTGGTATTAGCGATCACTTCTGTCTCTTATACAGACCCCCGCTCCCCCTCCTTTCACTTTCCATACATATTCATTGCGGTCCTGTGTATACGCACTGATCTACTGTAATCGCACCGCACAGAACGAACCGCAGCAGATCTTATGTGGTCCAGCAGATCGCCCACGATGGTAATCTGGGTGACAAGATGGATAGAAGATTTGGCGCACATTATGTCATGGGTGCCGGAGTCTTTGTGAGTCGCTGAATCCCACCCATCCTATTTTGTTAGGTGTATACGGCAGCTTTTATGCAGTTAACACCTGGGACCATTCACTAAGCCGACATTTGTTTACAGGGAGTCATTTTAATAGGACTTGGTAGGACTACTTAACTGATGCAAATGGCCGCCTGGAGGGTCATTTGTATGTGCTGGCAGGTATTTTGCATACGTCTGCGCTCCACCTGACTAGTCGCACCGCGCCATAGGGCGAGCTTATTTAGTTCTATAGTGTGGGTTGTTTTACCAATAGTAGATTGTAGGTCTATGGTGCTATGTGGGGCCATTCTGTACCTTCCGCACCTTTTCTGCCCTGATTTCATTCCCTTCTGCATTGGTTGAAATAAGCTACCAATGTTCAATCCATAAATCTCGATGTAAAGTCTGCTGTGTATCTGCCATGTGTGAACATACCCTGATAAGGCAGCGCACAGTGCCTGGAGCTCCAGTGTACTGCGTGTGCAAGAGGCCAAAAAACATCTGCAAATCCAATTTTCTCTCTACTCTTTGAGTCTGACAAAGTCCAATGTGCATGGAGTTTGCATGTTCTAAGCTGGTACCCCAGTGCCTCGGTACCCCGGCAGTGCCAGGTGGTGATGTCATAGTTTTGCACCTCTCAGGACCCAAAAGATGTAAAATCAGTGTCTTGTATGTAACCCCTCGGATGAATGGCTGCAGATCAGCTCAGTGACTCCCGGGAGAGTGGGTATTTTCTTTGGGCGTGCAGACAAGCGGGGTGCCATGGTAGGTGGCGGCGGAGGAGGACTGGCCAGACCAGCCGACAAGTGGGGTGCCATGGTAGGTGGCAGCGGAGGAGGACTGGCCAGACCAGCCGACAAGCGGGGTGCCATGGTAGGTGGCGGCGGAGGAGGACTGGCCACACCAGCCGACAAGCGGGGTGCCATGGTAGGTGGCGGCGGAGGAGGACTGGCCACACCAGCCGACAAGCGGGGTGCCATGGTAGGTGGCGGCGGAGGAGGACTGGCCACACCAGCCGACAAGCGGGGTGCCATGGTAGGTGGCGGCGGAGGAGGACTGGCCACACCAGCCGTACAGGACGCTACTCCACCCACAGTCACTGCTCAGTCAACTCCATAGGTCAGGAAAGTGGTGACAAACTGAAGAGTCTCATAAGGGTCTGTAATCCCAAAAACCAGTTGTGTCCTATATCCTCTGCTGCGGGAGGACGGGTGTCCGGGCGGGTGCTGCAGGTTACTCAAGCCTTGTGGGATTTAGGTGGATTATTTTATCAGCACTTTCCTCCCCAAATACTGAAAACCCCATAAGCAGCAGTCACTAGAAGAAAGTCCTAGGGGAGACTATTACGAGGGCAATATTTACACCGAAGTTATGAAATGCCACTCATCCATAAATGTGACACATCTAGAAGCCTAACCCTTAGCTTAGTGACAACTGCTATTGCTTCTAGTCCTCCTTCCCAGGAGTTGTCACCAAGCCTTCTCTTAGGCTCGGATACGTCTCCATTCTTATACTGCTGCATAACTAAACATGGGCTCTGGTGGGGCTGGAACAACCCTTATATATTGGGGACCATATAGGTTGTTTGCTATCTCCCCTGTATTGTAGGACTACAGGGCCCAGCACGTGTGATGAGGCCTCCTTATAGTCCTGTAACAATAGGAGTGCTCCCCTGGATGATGGCGTGGTTCTGTGCGGCTGCTGCTGCCATCTTGTGTTGCTCCCATCTATCCAGCGCTGGCGGGCGGGCGGCCGGCCGGCCTCCCCCATTGCTGCACAGTCATCTGCTTCTCATTAGGATCCAGGCTGTCGGTGCTGCTCTTCTTCCTCACAGAGGAGGTTATGGTCGTATTGATTAGACAGAGATGCGGCCATTCCTCCTCCTCCTCGTCCTCCCTTGTGTTACATTCTTCACATATGTTCTATAGAAGTGGTGAACATTGGGCCCCGGACAGGATTGCACAACCACCTAGGAATCTGCAGAAGAGCCGTCACCAAGACGTTCCCCTTTTCGTATATATATTTAGCTCCTTGGTCTGTGACTCTTTCTTGCCTCACCATTGTCCTCCACTGTAGGCGCCGCTCAGATAGGTGTAAGGTTCATGAACTTGGGTGTCATTGTGTGACATGTGGGAAGGTGCGAACACGTCACAGTTTATGCTTCACTATGTATTCTATAGGCTTGTGGTGATGAATGACAGGTAACGTCCAGGAGCGGGCGCCCAGAAACTGACTTGTAGGATACGTACGGTATCCTACAGGATTTACCACCCCAAAATTACAGGTGGAGAGTGGATGAGAATTACCCAGCATGTGAAGTGTTAACTGAGCGGCGGCGCTGACATTAAATCTGCAGGACGTCACGTTACATTGTGGATTTTTATGGCAGATTTCACCTTTTATAAGGCAGAATTTGGTGCAGTTTTAATTGTACCTCAGCCGCATGTGAATACAACCTTATAAACCGCTGACGTGCTTATGGCTGAGGTCACACATAAAACATGTCGCGTCTCGTCTGTACTGACCACACCTACTAAATGGCACCTGCGGCGGGGCATTCAGGATCTGCCATGAGGGCACATTACTGGATGAGATGGATCTGGAGTCAGACACTTGTCAGTAAATAGCAGCTGTCAGTAAGGTCTTTGCTGTATGCTATTCTTGTGTTATTTGTGTCAGGTTGTAGCGTCGTATTCTGCCGTTTATTTCCCAATATTCAGGATTATAAAGTTTCCAGTAGGACAATGAGCCCAATATCTTATAGACCCCAATTAACCCCTGCAGCAGTCCGCTGACTATTCACTAGGCCGGTCCCATGTAATATACCCCGGCAGAACAATGGCCTCCATCCCTGTGTTGTGTGAGCAGCCGGCCAGTAATTACAAGCAGATCTGCTCCATATTCCATGGGCAGAGATTAGTCACTGACAGTATACAGGGGTCAGAAGGCGGCAGCAGCTTAGTGATAGCGGCAGCTGCTGGCAGTGAAAGGGTTAGCCGGTGGCCTCCCATTAGTGGCAGTGAAAGGGTTGAGGTGGCAGTGCCTGTGCTGGCAGGGGGCAGATCTGGCCTGTAATCTGCAGATGTTTGGAGGGGGGAGGGCCTTGTCTGGGCTTGGCTGGGAACTTATCTGATTCCTCTTGTCACATCTCCTGCAGGAAACCTGCACACACTCTATGGCCATCAGCTGTTTAACCCTTGCCTGCGCTGCTGGAATTCACCCCAGGGCAGATAGCAGCAGCTAGTACCTAACAGGGAGCTGTGGTGTAGATCTGCGGAGCCTGCGCCTCTGGGTGACCCTGGGTAAGTCCTGTCACCTCTCTGTGGGGTTGTGATGATCATGTGCCCGGGGACAACATGACACAATTGTACATCAGCTGAGGACACTGGACGGGTCTGGTACATGACACTTCTGCCCTATGTCAGGAACTTTCTGTAGTGGTGTGCATGGCTGGCAGTGAGCGGGCACCCTGAGCTGTCCTGGTACCATGGGGTGCTGCACACAGGCCCACTGCTGCTCTTGGGGTGTCACTCTTGGTCCCTGACCACACTAGATGGAAGTGTGAAGCAGCCTAGTAGAGCAGAGATGTCTGCACAGTGGATCGTGTTCTGCCTTGTGGAGAGCCAAAGTTTCCAGTTTGCTGAGCCTTCTAGTTCCACAACGTGCAGGGAGGCTGAGGCTGCACTTCTCACCTGTGCTATTGCCTCCGGGTAGCCTGCAGGTTACACAACACACCACATTGGCTTGTTGTCTTCATCACATGGTCACCACGTCCAGGGAAGATCCCAGCAACAATGTATCCAGGAAGAGTTTCCTGGGAGTAGTCACTGACTTGGTCATGTGACAGCCGGAGTGGGCTTTGTCACAATGTATCGCCTCTGATAGAGTTGACTCATATTGACAACATGCTGCACTAGTAGTGAATGGTAATCTGAGACTTGTAGTTCATCCACAACTTGAGCTGTGTTCTGTGCTGTTAGATATGGAGAAAGCCGGGTCAGTATTTGCTTTGATCATTGATCTGGAATTATTAGTATAGAAGATCCCCTGTGATGGCCGATGATAATGACGTGAGAGATGTCAGCATGGTTGTGTGAATAGAGCCTTATTATAGCTCATATCCTAATATCTCAGAGACTGGGGCGGCAAATAGTGGTACAACACCATGCACGTGTAATAGCACCGTTAAGCAGGGTTCACACAGCGCTTTTTATATCAATGACTAAAGGCTTTATGTTTAATCCGTTTTTATTGAGGTTTTTGCATGACATGGCTTTAATTGCAGTGATGAGAATAATGTGTTACTATGTATTTGTGCTGTAAGCCAATGGCCATGGACACCTCTAATGGCATAGTGACACGTGCTACGTGTGTTACCTGGAAATGGTAGGCCCAAACCATCGACTCCAACGTCCCATAACCGCAGTCAGACAGAAGCAATAAAGATCCTCGAATATCATTAATAATCCAGTGATTGATCTCTATGACAGTAAATATATAACAAACTCTCCATCTAATTATATAATAATTCTATAATATCATTAATAATCCAGTGACTGATCTCTATGACAGTAAATATATAACAAACTCTACATCTAATTATATAATAATAATTCTATAATATCATTAATAATCCAGTGACCGATCCCTATGATAGTAAATATGTAACAAACTATACATCTAATTATATAATATTACTAATTAAATAATATAATTAATAATCCAGCAATTGATCTCTATGATAGTAAATATGTAACAAACTATACATCTAATTATATAATATTAATAATTCTATAATATAACAAAAAATTAATTCATCATTTTATTTTGAAATCTGAATCAGTAATTATTTTAGGACTCCACAGCCCTGCTTGTTAATACAATTAAAAACTGCATTTAGTTATTTATTATTGAAAAAACAAAAAAGGAAAGCCCTTTGTGAACCCCCCAATCCCCGCTTGAAGTGGTTGGGCCATGATTTAGGGATTGCCTGGGGAGTTTAAGAACCGCTTATCTGATCTGGTGGATGATGATGATGACGATGGACCTGGAGGTTTCAGCCTTGTCACCACCCCTGGGTCACATGATCAGAAGTGCTCCGCCCCTTCTCTCCTGATCTCGCAGGTAATTAATCACATGTGCTATGGAGGCTGGCTTTATGGCTGTATTGTCAGGCAGCTCCCATAGCACAGATAATTAATTACCTATAAGAGTGGTTAATGAGAAGGGGGCGGAGTAACCTTGGAGTCAGAGCGCTGCTTTCAGTCATGTGACACGGGGGACGTGACAAGGCTGGAACCCAAGGGTCCGTCATCATCATCTTCATTCCCCGACTCAGATAAGTTGTTTAAACTCCCTGGACAATCCCTTTAAATGTAAATGTAATCTGTTAGATCACCCAGAACTGATCCAGTCTAGATATTTCTGTTACCTACATGGCATGGCGCCCTCTGGTGTTGCTTTGATTCCTTTTGAGACTATCCACCTAATGTATCTAGTGATGATACTTCTAGTGCACCGATTCTTATGGTCTGGCCTACACAATAGCAGAAATCACTGCTGATCGTCTGCAAGAGGGACTGAGCTACTGAGCATGTGTGACCACCAGCAGCGGACACATTAGGTGGATGTGAGGAAGTATCAGAAGAACACCAGGCAGGGGGCGCCTGCCATAGCAGTCATTGATGAGACAAGGGGTGTGTCTTTGACTACCTCAGACTCCCTGTATTCGCTGTACCTTACCTTGCCCTAATGACACTGACCAAGGAGCAGAGTATGGGGCAGATACAGGACAGGTCATCATCCCCACAGGCAATGACTTTCACGTCTTCTTTCTTGAGAGATTTTTCTAGTTTCCTGATTCCTTTCTCTGCGTTTTGCAGCTTTCTCCTTTCTGGCAGTGCTGCAGTATCATTGACCTTCACCTCTTCATGAATCAGATGGCGATAATGAAGAAAATATAAAGGTGATCTTAAGAAATATCAGGAATTGTGAAGGTCTTTTCAGTCCTGTAGAGTGTATATACCTTCCCAGGGTCGGTATATTGTTGTTACGGGGGTCAATGCTCACTTATTTCCCTTATGACAATGCACCACAAATGTGAAATGGTTGTTGTTACCACTTCAGGATCATCAGCCACAATAGAGGGCAACCTTGAGGAAACACATCCCTGTTCATATCAACTCTGCTCGAGAGGGTGGAGGCGGCGCAGGGTGACGAGAGGTTGCTATATGACCAGACATGACGCACACAGCACTAATATGACACCACACTACTTGGCTATATATGTGGATTTTAAAGGGAACCTGCCCCCGAAACACCGTAGTATCTGCATGTAGTTTGTATGTTCTCCCTGTGTTTGGTGGGTTTCCTCCGGGTACTCCGGTTTCCTCCCACACACCAAAGACATCCTGATAGGGAATGCAGATTGTGAGCCTTATGTGGGACAGGCTTGGCAGTCTCTGTAAAGCGCTGCGGAATATGTTGGCGCTATATAAGTAAGAGACATAAATAAATAGATCACAAAGTATTAGCAACACGACAATTGGCTACGTGTGTCAGTTTAGTGCTAATTCTATCTTGCGTAATCTGAGACACCCCGTCTGCTTAGGCCTCTCTCTCTGACTACATCCTGCATAAGAGTGTAGTCAGGCCATGTAGTCACAGCCACCATTCTGTCTGGCATCGTAGAAGAGGGCAAATGCAAACTGGTACCAGTCAACCTAGTCCAATTCCCAATTCCCATGTAAATTGAGTGGGAGGAGCTTCAGCTCTGGGGCCCCCGATCGGTCGCCGCTCTCCATGGATTCATCATCTTCATCTTTATTTTTCTGCCCTCTGAGCACCAATACAATGAACATCAAATGGAACTTTCTACACATCGGGCCAAATCTTTGGTTCTGCATTCGCCATGGATACAAAATTTTGGTGAGCATGGGAGATATTGTGTCCAGGAACAAAGCGTGTCGCTCCTCTAACCGCACTCCAGTCATTCATTATCTATTCAGTCACTGAGTTCATTTTCGACTCTGCACGAGAAGAGGCGACGCGGGGAGATAATTAGAGATCCCACCGCCGACTATTACTTCACACACTGAGACAAGACAGGCAATAGAGATCAGCTCCTTAAAGGAAATCTGCAGCACCGCCGCATGGAAGCCCCAATTCTAGGAGTGCGGTTGGTGTGGGACAAAAGGAGCGCAACATAAATCTGGGGAGAAAAGTATCTAACTACGTGTAATATCTACAATTATCTACAGGACTGTAAGTGGACAGCAGGACCCTGTTCACACATCCATGATTTGACATGGATTTTGGCACAGGTTCAGCATCACAATCTACATCAAATCTGAGAATCTGTAGGACAGGGGAATACAATCTATTACTATCTGTTATTAGCCATGTCAGGAGGGGAGAGGCCGACTGTAGGACAGGGGAATACACTCTATTACTATCTGTTATCTGCCATGTCAGGAGAGGAGAGGCCGACTGTAGGACAGGGGAATACAATCTATTACTATCTGTTATCAGCCATGTCAGGAGAGGAGAGACCGACTGTAGGACAGGGGAATACAATCTATTACTATCTGTTATCAGCCATGTCAGGAGAGGAGAGGCCGACTGTAGGACAGGGGAATACAATCTATTACTATCTGTTATCAGCCATGTCAGGAGGGGAGAGGCCGACTGTAGGACAGGGGAATACAATCTATTACTATCTGTTATCTGCCATGTCAGGAGGGGAGAGGCCGACTGTAGGACAGGGGAATACAATCTATTACTATCTGTTATCAGCCATGTCAGGAGAGGAGAGGCCGACTGTAGGACAGGGGAATACAATCTATTACTATCTGTTATCATCCATGTCAGGAGAGGAGAGGCCGACTGTAGGACAGGGGAATACAATCTATTACTATCTGTTATCAGCCATGTCAGGAGAGGAGAGGCCGACTGTAGGACAGGGGAATACAATCTATTACTATCTGTTATCAGCCATGTCAGGAGGGGAGAGGCCGACTGTAGGACAGGGGAATACAATCTATTACTATCTGTTATCAGCCATGTCAGGAGAGGAGAGACCGACTGTAGGACAGGGGAATACAATCTATTACTATCTGTTATCAGCCATGTCAGGAGGGGAGAGGCCGACTGTAGGACAGGGGAATACAATCTATTACTATCTGTTATCAGCCACGTCAGGAGGGGAGAGGCCGACTGTAGGACAGGGGAATACAATCTATTACTATCTGTTATCAGCCACGTCAGGAGGGGAGAGGCCGACTGTAGGACAGGGGAATACAATCTATTACTATCTGTTATTAGCCACGTCAGGAGGGGAGAGGCCGACTGTAGGACAGGGGAATACAATCTATTACTATCTGTTATCAGCCATGTCAGGAGGGGAGAGGCCGACTGTAGGACAGGGGAATACAATCTATTACTATCTGTTATCTGCCATGTCAGGAGAGGAGAGACCGACTGTAGGACAGGGGAATACAATCTATTACTATCTGTTATCAGCCACGTCAGGAGGGGAGAGGCCGACTGTAGGACAGGGGAATACAATCTATTACTATCTGTTATCAGCCATGTCAGGAGGGGAGAGGCCGACTGTAGGACAGGGGAATACAATCTATTACTATCTGTTATCAGCCATGTCAGGAGAGGAGAGACCGACTGTAGGACAGGGGAATACAATCTATTACTATCTGTTATCAGCCATGTCAGGAGGGGAGAGGCCGACTGTAGGACAGGGGAATACAATCTATTACTATCTGTTATCAGCCACGTCAGGAGGGGAGAGGCCGACTGTAGGACAGGGGAATACAATCTATTACTATCTGTTATCAGCCATGTCAGGAGGGGAGAGGCCGACTGTAGGACAGGGGAATACAATCTATTACTATCTGTTATCAGCCATGTCAGGAGAGGAGAGTCCGACTGTAGGACAGGGGAATACAATCTATTACTATCTGTTATCAGCCATGTCAGGAGGGGAGAGGCCGACTGTAGGACAGGGGAATACAATCTATTACTATCTGTTATCAGCCATGTCAGGAGAGGAGAGGCCGACTGTAGGACAGGGGAATACAATCTATTACTATCTGTTATCAGCCACGTCAGGAGGAGGAGAGGCCGACTGTAGGACAGGGGAATACAATCTATTACTATCTGTTATCAGCCATGTCAGGAGGGGAGAGGCCGACTGTAGGACAGGGGAATACAATCTATTACTATCTGTTATCAGCCACGTCAGGAGGGGAGAGGCCGACTGTAGGACAGGCAGGGGAGAGGCCGACTGTAGGACAGGGGAATACAATCTATTACTATCTGTTATCAGCCATGTCAGGAGTGGAGAGGCCGACTGTAGGACAGGTGACTACAATCTATTACTATCTGTTATCACCCATGTCAGGAGGGGAGAGGCCGACTGTAGGACAGGGGAATACAATCTATTACTATCTGTTATCAGCCATGTCAGGAGAGGCCAACTGTAGGACAGGGGAATACAATCTATTACTATCTGTTATCAGCCACGTCAGGAGGGGAGAGGCCGACTGTAGGACAGGGGAATACAATCTATTACTATCTGTTATCAGCCATGTCAGGAGAGGCCAACTGTAGGACAGGGGAATACAATCTATTACTATCTGTTATCAGCCATGTCAGGAGAGGAGAGGCCGACTGTAGGACAGGGGAATACAATCTATTACTATCTGTTATCAGCCATGTCAGGAGAGGAGAGGCCGACTGTAGGACAGGGGAATACAATCTATTACTATCTGTTATCAGCCGTGTCAGGAGGGGAGAGGCCGACTGTAGGACAGGGGAATACAATCTATTACTATCTGTTATCAGTCATGTCAGGAGGGGAGAGGCCGACTGTAGGACAGGGGAATACAATCTATTACTATCTGTTATCATCCACGTCAGGAGGGGAGAGGCCGACTGTAGGACAGGAGAATACAATCTATTACTATCTGTTATCAGCCACGTCAGGAGAGGAGAGGCCGACTGTAGGACGGGGGAATACAATCTATTACTATCTGTTATCAGCCATGTCAGGAGGGGAGAGGCCGACTGTAGGACAGGGGAATACAATCTATTACTATCTGTTATCAGCCATGTCAGGAGAGAAGAGGCCGACTGTAGGACAGGGGAATACAATCTATTACTATCTGTTATCATCTATTTCAGGCCAGTAATTGGCTGACTGTAGTCTTGCTCAGTGACAGCCATGATGACTACTCTCTCCCCTTATCTCCTGTTCTCTATCCATATAAGTGACTGCTCCTCTTATTACACTGATGATCTTTTATAAGATGCGTATCCCTTTAATTCTGTGCTGGGCTTAGTGGTACATCGCGCTCCCAGTGACTCAGTGTCCTTTCTTGGCTGCTGAGTTGAATGCAGGACATGGCAGCAGAAATAAACAGCCGGTTACACAATGTGCCATATCCATAAAACTCCACAGCACAATAAGGAAGTCATTAGGTGAGTCGTGACAATGTGTTACTTTAGTGTTCATAGTGTGAAATGTCACAATCTTAAGATGTGAGGAGATTATCCTGAGGTCTGAGGCATAGGATAAGCTCCCGAGCATGCTGTCTCTTGTAGTTCTACAACCCCCTGGCTGCTGTCTTCTGCTGAGCGCCCCTCCATCTTACACAGTATGAAGCAGCGTCCGCTTTCTGAGTAGATCTGATGATGTGACGACGATCAGTGAAACATATGGATGGATGTCACAGTGAACCTCGGCTTTCTGTATATTTGCATTTATTAATATAAGCGCCAGCTGTCACTTTCTTTCCTCAGCTGGGATGTCATTAATATTGTTAGTGCGCCTCTAGTGGCCATGTGGTTGTAGAGCTCGCCATCCCATCTCTCCTACAGTTAGCGTCTGTTCACATGTGCAGGATCTTACATGGATTTGGTTTGGATTCTGTGCTGAAATGCAAACACCTTCACCCTGTACATGTCAATGCGATTTTCACAAAACTTTGTGCTATGGAAAAGTTCTTTTGGGGATTTTTACACGCCTTGAATGTGGACCCTGCAATGGATATCTGTTGGATGGGCAGTTTGCAAATCCAGCCTGTGTGAACATGTCCCTATTATCATGTCGAGCAGATTAGATGTCCACAGAGGAGAACATTGGGGGGAATTTATTATGGATGTTGTTTCCTACCTAAATTATCAATAGGATCCGTCCGGGCCTGCAGGCACTGCCTTAAGTTTTCTATATAACTCGCACCCGTTTTTTGTCCCCGGCCTGGCTCTCCCTAATTCACAGGAAGTGGCGAGCAACGCCAGGACCTTGCCACAAAGATGCCCCATGTTAGACCCAGCCACATTAGACCACTGATACATTCCCCCAGTGTGTATATAGTGGACTTACCCTACAAGGATTAGTAGTATAATGTTGTACCGTGTTAGCCATTGAGAGTAGTGGAAGAGTGAAGAAATCAGGCGATACCTTTTAGAGGCTAACTGATCCCAGAGAGCGGGGCGAGGATTCGGTATCCTGTATCCGCTGTAGGACTGTGTGGAGCGAGGGCTTCGAGGTTGGAGATTTCCAGCAATCCGTGTAATTGATGCAACTGCCCAGCGTCCATGACATGGGGGAGACACGTCAGGGTGTTACAGTAAATCTCATGGGTTACCTTCTGTGTGTTCTTATGGAAATGACCCTCGAGTGATTCATGGCGGCCATTAAGAGAAGATACTAAATATTTATGAGGGTCTACAGTCCCGAAATACTTGTGGAGTGACAGCAGCCACCCCTTGTGCAGACCTTACATTGTGGTTTGTGTTGCCGCCATTCTTACTGACTTACATCTTGCGTCACTCTTTTCAGGAGAATTGCCTTAGTGTGACGTCTCCTAAATCTATATTATCACGTGTGTACCGTATAAGATGTTACCCTCATGTACAGCTCTGACACATCTTGTCTTTTACTGCAGTTCTTTTTAATATACGTTGTTGTCATGGATCCCCTCCCCCTCTCTGATGGACAGGACACTTTGGCTGGACTATAGTCCCCCTTGTAAGGCTTTGTTCACATCTGCAGAACAATGATGATATAAGTGCAGATCCATTGGATGATGGACATGGTAGGCGCCCAACACACCCCGCTGACTACAATGTGGTCCTTCTGATTTCTGTTAAGAGGCCCTGAATTTTTAACAGAAAGTAATGCAGGTGTGAACAAGGCCTAACAGAGCAGAACTGAAATACTGCAGATGTGAATAAGGCCTAAGTGCTCGTCCTGTAGACCTATAGTACCCGCCACATGTTGACTTTGGTGTCACCAGTAATATCAGGATCCATCTCCCAGCTGATCCCGGTCTCAGAGCGGCAGAGGGCACACGTCGGATGTCAGTCTTAGCCGTTCACAGCTTTCTAGTGTCCGACCTTTGACAGTAACTGATCTGTTTTCATGGAGAGGCCGCACAGGGCTATGCAGAGAGTTGGGGTTAGAAGGTCTGGGCCTCGGCTTGCCCCAGCTCTGTTTAGCCAACAGCACAGGTCTGAGGCTTATTTATCTCGACCCCTAACTCCTCACCACGGGATGATTTTCTGGGGCCTCATTCCCAGCTGTGAACTCTCCATCGCTCATGTATCACTGGTAACCAGATCTGGAGGCCGCTGCTGCAGGCTAACATGTGGCAGGGCTTCTATACTGCTGTATGTGCCTCTATACCTATACGGGCCTCTATACTGCTGTATGGGCTTCTATACCTATACGGGCTTCTATACTGCTGTATGGGCTTCTATACCTATACGGGCTTCTATACTGCTGTATGGGCTTCTATACTGCTGTATGGGCCTCTATACCTATACGGGCCTCTATACTGCTATACGGGCTTCTATACTGCTGTATGGGCTTCTATACTGCTGTATGGGCCTCTATACCTATACGGGCCGCTATACTGCTGTATGGGCCTCTATACTGCTATACGGGCTTCTATACTGCTGTATGGGCTTCTATACTGCTATACGGGCTTCTATACTGCTGTATGGACCTCTATACCTATACGGGCTTCTATACTGCTGTATGGGCCTCTATACCTAAACGGGCCTCTATACTGCTATATGGGCCTCTATACTGCTGTATGGGCCTCTATACCTATACGGGCTTCTATACTGCTGTACGGGTCTCTATACTGCTATACGGGCTTCTATACTGCTGTATGGGCTTCTATACTGCTATACGGGCTTCTATACTGCTATACGAGCTTCTATACTGCTGTATGGGCTTCTATACTGCTATACGGGCTTCTATACTGCTGTATGGGCCTCTATACCTATACGGGCTTCTATACTGCTGTATGGGCTTCTATACTGCTGTATGGGCCCCTATACCTATACGGGCTTCTATACTGCTGTACGGGTCTCTATACTGCTATACGGGCTTCTATACTGCTGTATGGGCTTCTATACTGCTATACGGGCTTCTATACTGCTATACGGGCTTCTATACTGCTATACTGGCTTCTATACCACTATATGGGCTTCTGTACTGCTGTATGGGCCTCTATACCGCTATACGGGCTTCTATACCGCTGTATGGGCTTCTATACCACTATATGGGCTTCTGTACTGCTGTATGGGCTTCCATACCGCTATACGGGCTTCTATACCGCTGTATGGGCTTCTATACTGCTATACGGTCTTCTATACCGCTATAGGGGCTTCTATACCGCTGTACGGGCTTCTATACCTCTGTACGGGCTTCTATACCGCTGTACGGGCTTCTATACCGCTATACGGGCTTCTATACCGCTATATGGGCTTCTATACCGCTGTACGGGCTTCTATACCGCTATACGGGCTTCTATACCGCTATACGGGCTTCTATACCGCTGTACGGGCTTCTATACCGCTATACGGGCTTCTATACCACTATATGGGCTTCTGTACCGCTATATGGGCTTCTATACCGCTATACGGGCTTCTATACCGCTATATGGGCTTCTGTACCGCTATATGGGCTTCTATACCGCTATACGGGCTTCTATACCGCTGTACGGGCTTCTGTACCGCTATACGGGCTTCTATACCACTATATGGGCTTCTGTACCGCTTATATGGGCTTCTATACCGCTATACGGGCTTCTATACCGCTATATGAGCTATCTGCACACGCTGGAGCTTGTCGCTGCCTTCAGTAATGTCCTTTACAGCACACGGCTCAACATGAGCTCCTATGAATTATATCTGTACAGGAACGAGACCGGCTCATTCCTACAGGCGTCTGGGAACCTTTCGCCTGTCTCCATGGAAACCCTGCCTCATTACATCCACAATAACACCGACAATGATTGCAACTTCTTTGTGCTGCTGAGAGGAATCCGCTATTGCTTTTCCTCTTCAGGTCCCAAGTTATAAATGCAGAAATAAGATGCCATTGCCCCTTGTACAGGGGAGGTCTGCCAGGAACGTGGCTAATCTGGTTAGTAACGCACCCTTTCAGGAGCCTGGGAAAGCAGGGTGACCACTACTGCAGCAGTAGAGATCTTATAGAGGACGTCACTCAGCTTTCCCAGATTGTGCAGATCAGAGACAGTGCAGTGCTTGCTGTGTAACTAGGCAGATCAGTTCAGTATAGGCTAAGCTGGGTGACAACTTTATGGGTGTCGTCATGGAGGCCACACGAGTTGTCACACAACAGATAGGACTAAGAATCCGCTGAATAGATTATTAATATCCTGACTGAAGAGAACGACTCAAGGACTTAGTGCAAGACGCTTAATGCAGTCTCAGCATGTCAGGGGATGCTGGGACTTGTAGTTGTAAGACAGCTGGAGCCCCACAGGATGGCTTTTAGGTGTCATTGAGATGTTCTGCAGTATATGAGGTCTTCTGTATACAAGCAGCTGTGCAGTAGGGTCTCCCCCTCCAATCTCCTCTGATATCTGAGACACCAGAACAGATTGACCACCAGCCATGGTGTTGCCCCTTTCTCACACAGCCCTTGCTGGACGGGCGGATTTATAAAGACATTTTTGCATCACATGTCAGGAAACGGCAGACCAGCCGTAAAGCATTGCTATAATGAGCGGATTTAGGCGGAAATATTTTGCTCAGTATTTGTATTGCAGCTTCACATATATTGTTCTGAAATCTGCAAATGTCCCTCGGACGGTCACAGCTCCTGCATTGTGTAGACTGGCTGGGCGTCACAAGGGGGCGCTCCACACGGTGCAACAAACCTACAAATCTTGGGCATCTTCCATCACTTTGGTTGCTGCATTTCATTGCATGCCGTGTGCTCCTCACTTCACCCTTGCTCCCCTATGTACAACGCAAACTTTACTTTGGATCATTGTTTCTCCTGCTGCTACTCATAATGGTTTCCTGGCCGAGTTTGTCAGTGATCTCATATATAGACCAATGGGGTATTCCAGCCTTCAGACATCTGAGATGGAGCTCCAAGAGATGTAGAAACTTCTGCAATATTTCATTATCAGGTCACTTTCTTCACATATCTGGAATCCTGTAAAGCTTTACGTGGCCAGAAATATTTCAGCAGGGGAATCTTGTGCTGAGCTACTGGCGGGGCCGTCCAAGAGCATTCTCCTCGAGTAAGCTGAGACCCCGGCTGCCGAGAAGTGCAATTCCTGAAGCCGGACGTTCTAGAGCAACGCCAACTAGGGATGAAATGACTGGGCTGGAACGTCTCCCTCTTGCAACACAGATCATTGCTTTATTTGAGTTTGTGCATTGGCTGAGTAAGTGCAAATACTGAGCCCCTGGGTTATGCAAACAACACAAGCAAGCAAATAGAAGTTACAAAAATAATGGCCGATAATGAAGGCCACAGAGGCCTATTACATCACAGGCTCATGTATCAGGCTGTCTGGTACAGAAAACATGGCGTCTAAGCCAACGATGAGCGGGAAAAGAGGCAATTATTTATCATAACCAGTCAGGGCCCCCCTAAGAATGAAAGCTGGAATCTAGTCACATGGGCATGGTCTCCATATTGCACCAGTTTTACAGTGCTGGCCAAAAGTATTGGCTCCCCTGCAGTTCTGTCAGATAATACACAATTTCTTCCAGAAAATGATTGCAATCACAAATGCTTTGGTAATAATAGCTTCATTTATTTTGCTTGCAATGAAAAAACACAAAAGAGAATGAAAAAAAAAAGTCAAATCATTGATCATTTTACACAAAACTCCAAAAATGGGCCGGACAAAAGTATTGGCACCCTCAGCCTAATACTTGGTAGCACAACCTTTAGACAAAATAACTGCGAACAACCGCTTCCGGTAACCATCAATGAGTTTCTTCCAATGCTCTGCTGGAATTTCTCCAGGTCCCTGAGATGTGAAGGGCGCCTTCTCCAAACTGCCATTGTGAGATCTCTCCTTGGGTGTTCTATGGGATTCAGGTCTGGACTCATTGCCGGCCACTTTACAAGTCTCCAGTGCTTTCTCTCAAACCATTTTCTAGTGCTTTTTGAAGTGTGTTTTGGGTCATTGTCCTGCTGGAAGACCCATGACCTCTGAGGGAGACCCAGCTTTCTCACACTGGGCCCTACATTATGCTGCAGACTTCATAATGCCATGCACACGGTCAAGCAGTCCAGTGCCAGAGGCAGCAAAGCAACCCCAAAACATCAGGGAACCTCCGCCATGTCTGACTGTAGGGACCGTGTTCTTTTCTTTGAAGGCTTCTTTTTTTTTTCCTGTAAACTCTATGTTGATGCCTTTTCCCAAAAAGCTCTACTTTTGTCTCATCTGACCAGAGAACATTCTTCCAAAAAGTTTTTGGCTTTCTCAGGTAAGTTTTGGCTTTTTTATGTCTCTGGGTCAGAAGTGGGGTCTTCCTGGGTATCCTACCATAGAGTCCCTTTTCATTCAGACGCCGGCGGATAGTACGGGTTGTCACTGTTGTACCCTCGGACTGCAGGGCAGCTAGAACTTGTTTGGATGTTAGTCGAGGTTCTTTAGCCACCATCCGCACAATCTTTCGTTGAAATCTCTCGTCAATTTTTCTTTTCCGTCCACATCTAGGGAGGTTAGCCACAGTGCCATGGGCTTTACACTTCTTGATGACACTGCGCACGGTAGACACAGGAACATTCAGGTCTTTGGAGATGGACTTGTAGCCTTGAGATTGCTCATGCTTCCTCACAATTTTGCTTCTCAAGTCCTCAGACAGTTCTTTGGTCTTCTTTCTTTTCTCCATGCTCAATGTGGTACACACAAGGACACAGGACAGAGGTTGAGTCAACTTTAATCCATTTCAACTGGCTGCAAGTGTGATTTAGTTGTTGCCACCACCTGTTATGTGCCACAGGTAAGTAACAGGTGCTGTTAATTACACAAATTAGAGAAGCATCACCTGATTTTTCAAAGGGTGCCAATACTTTTGTCCACCCCCTTTTTTATGTTTGGTGTGGAATTATATCCAATTTGGCTTTTTGACAATTCTTTTTGTGGTTTTCCATTGAAGACAAATTAAATGAAGATATTATTACCAAAGCATTTGTGATTGCAATCATTTTCTGGAAGAAATTGAGTATTATCTGACAGAATTGCAGGGGTGCCAATACTTTTGGCCAGCACTGTAGAGGTCTCGCTGCTGGCACTTTGCTTGCTCAGCAGTGGCGGGGTATTCCGCCCATCAGTCCTTCAGGTGTTTTCACAGGCGTCAGTCCTTGTGTCACTCACATCTGTGTTGTAAGTGTTGCCTACGTTCACACTTCCTGTTCTGTGCCCTGCTCTCACGTCATGTCCCTTCCTTTATAAATCTGTGGTTAGCACTTGCCGATGACTGTGTCACTAAAATTAATTTAGCTGGAAAACGCTAAAAAGGCAAAACTAACTAGCGGCAGGCAGCGAAGCGCTTAGCTGACAGATCCCCCAGAAGTCCCATCAGCACAGGTCAGTACTTCTCTATCCTGTCTGCTGAGTGTCGGGGAATCTCCTGCGCTCTCCATGTGTAGGCCATGGGAGACAACAGAGCAGCGAGTCTTCAGGCAGCAGATCAGGGGCAGATGAGAGATAGATACAGAGGGGAAATCTGCTAGAAACGCAGGGACCACTCACAGGTATTCTAGGATTGGCCCAATATTCCTAGGTGTGAGTAGTGGTCGGACCTTAGATTATTGGTACATCCAGTCCATGGTGGGGTGTGAGGTGTCTGTGGCCAGTATATAGTGACTGAATGGCGTCTGTATGTTGTGATGTACTCAGAAGGAGCTCTATGTAAAGTCACAACAGATCTTATCTCTCAGGACATAAGAATGAAGAAGTTACTGCTTTGTAAGAAGGGAAGTGGAGTAATACATGACAGCAGGACCAGACTGCACAGACTTTATTTGTAGTCTGTAACCATGGAGACGCACAGAGCTGTATACACTTCATGCTGAGAGATTGGATACTACAATATACTAGAGCAGGCAGACGCTGCCACAGCTTTATCAGAGTCGCACACACTGCCGGAGAGATTGGGCGCTTCTTAGCTTTCTCTTAGATCACTTCTTGCTTGGTTTACATTAGATCAATAATCTGCCAAGGTGCAAAAAGTGTCTAAAACCCACAACACATCTGGTGCACGGCCTGTATGGTAGTTTTTGGTTTGTAAATTTCTCCACTGTTGGAGCAAAGCAAGAAAAATTGATTGCAAAAGTCTACACACCCTTTCAGTTCTGAAGCCGACTATTGAATATGGTCTGTATGATTAAGTCAGGGCGACATAACACACAGTAACAGAAACTCACCGCATGAAAGTAATAATGACCTCTGTGCGTAAGGATCGGGAGCGTTATTAATCTAGTATAATATGATACATTGTGTCAGAGGAATCACTCGCTGGCTTCTTCAGGAATTAGAGGAGCTCTGCGGCTTCTGGCTGACCATGCTTGTCAGCCATTTATAAAAGAGCAGGAGTCGGAGTCGGGCTGTGGGTAAGAGTAAGTTGTAGGTTTAGCCGTGTGTGACGTCAGGAGGGCTCAGGGGAGATTGTCCCAGCTGTCTGTCTGTGGAAGGGTTAACTCTTACTTTTGTCATTTCTTACATTACTGCACACTTAGTCCGTCACCTGCAAGAAAGGAGTCAGATACATCAGAGAAACATTTCTGATGCTGTCTTGAAAAGAATATAAATAGCAGCGGGATCCCCAGATGGCCAGTGTCAGTGTGTGGGTCGTCCTCCATGTACATGTGAGATCGGCAGTCGTCTCTCTGCTCATCGATGCAAGGAAGTGCAGACATCAGAGCAAGTGGCAAGAAAGCCAGGAGTGGGCGGTGGGGCTGACAGTCAGGACGCGGGGTCTGGCTTACTTACTAATGGTATCTTAAAGGGAAGTGACTTGTCATCAAACTTTGTGTAAATGAATAGAGGAAACGTAATAATATTATATGTCATCAGATACAAAGGCTTCTAATCTGACAGTCACTCTGAAATCTCTACCAACTCTGTCTTGGTCTCCCAAGATGGACTGCAGCTCACTTTAGTGAATAGATTTTACCGTTCTATTTCAGTACATTGTACTGGTGATCAGACCCACGCTGATAGAGAATCCCATACGTTCCCCTTTCCCTACATGACAAATAATAATAAACATATTACATATCAATTCCTGTGAAAATGCCCAAATTATATTTCTCCCATCTGCTGCGGAAAAAGAACAGAAGAGGCTGTGGCAGTGTTATTCGCCATCACGCCACCCAAAAGATGGGATAAAGTGATCAAAATGTCAGAAATCCCAGAAATGGTGTCAATAAAAAGTACAATTTGCTCCACAAAAAAACCCCAAAAAACCCTTAAACAGAAATATAAAAAGTTATAGGAGTCTGAATATGGCGACTTACAGGAATATTTAATATTTTTCACAGTTTTTGATTGTTGGGAAGGTTCTATTAATATCATCTCTCTGTGATCTCTCCGACCGGAAGAAAATACAACAAAACTCATAAGAAAATGGCGCAAGTGCATTATATTCCCCCCCCCCCCAATTCTACCTCTGGTTCCCCATTATATTGTACAGTATATTAAATGACACCGTTATAAAGTACAATCTGTCCTGCAAATAATAAGCCCTCATACAGCTCTGTGAGGACTACAGAGACTCCTAGATCAGCGGCCATTGTGCTCGGAGGGCGCCATTTCTTTAGTATATTCTCTCTCTGTTCTGGGTCTCAGCATTGACCGCTGTCACGTCATTTACTCTCCTACAAGGTTGAGTTTTGCTCCCTGATGCTAAAGGCACTGAATAAATACCGTACGGGCTAGATCCTCCCTGCTTAGAATAATCGCAGATCCCTGGAAGGAGCAGACACAGCGTTTATTATTAATGAGGGCGCGGTGTAAATTGTTCCATCAAACCAGATTAGTCATTTATGTAAGGACTTGTGGTGAGAAGACGATGTATAATTAATGTCGCCTTGTGTATACTGTACGCTGCAAACATGGAAGAGGAAAGATCTCCTAATAGGAAACCAAGTGATGGACGAGACGACTGCGATCACAGGCCCCTGACTTATACATGATAGACCATAGTCACTCAGCATATTCAAGACCCCAGGAACACAGAATAGTGAGCGCAGCTCTGGAGTATAATACAGGATGTAACTCAGGATCAGTACAGGATAAGTAATGTAATGTATGTACACAGTGACTGCACCAGCAGAATAGTGAGCGCAGCTCTGGAGTATAATACAGGATGTAACTCAGGATCAGTACAGGATAAGTAATGTAATGTATGTACACAGTGACTGCACCAGCAGAATAGTGAGTGCAGCTCTGGAGTATAATACAGGATGTAACTCAGGATCAGTACAGGATAAGTAATGTAATGTATGTACACAGTGACTGTACCAGCAGAATAGTGAGTGCAGCTCTGGAGTATAATACAGGATATAACTCAGGATCAGTACAGGATAAGTAATGTAATGTATGTACACAGTGACTGACCAGCAGAATAGTGAGTGCAGCTCTGGAGTATAATACAGGATAAGTAATGTAATGTATGTACACAGTGACTGTACCAGCAGAATAGTGAGCGCAGCTCTGGAGTATAATACAGGATGTAACTCAGGATCAGTACAGGATAAGTAATGTAATGTATGTACACAGTGACTGTACCAGCAGAATAGTGAGCACAGCTCTGGAGTATAATACAGGATAAGTAATGTAATGTATGTACACAGTGACTGTACCGGCAGAATAGTGAGCGCAGCTCTGGAGTATAATACAGGATGTAACTCAGGATCAGTACAGGATAAGTAATGTAATGTATGTACACAGTGACTGTACCAGCAGAATAGTGAGCGCAGCTCTGGAGTATAATACAGGATGTAACTCAGGATCAGTACAGGATAAGTAATGTAATGTATGTACACAGTGACTGTACCAGCAGAATAGTGAGCGCAGCTCTGGAGTATAAACAGAAACCAATACAGGATAAGTAATGTAATGTATGTACACAGTGACTGTACCAGCAGAATAGTGAGCGCAGCTCTGGAGTATAATACAGGATGTAACTCAGGATCAGTACAGGATAAGTAATGTAATGTATGTACACAGTGACTGTACCAGCAGAATAGTGAGCGCAGCTCTGGAGTATAATACAGGATAAGTAATGTAATGTATGTACACAGTGACTGTACCAGCAGAATAGTGAGCGCAGCTCTGGAGTATAATACAGGATGTAACTCAGGTCAGTACAGGATAAGTAATGTAATGTATGTACACAGTGACTGTACCAGCAGAATAGTGAGCGCAGCTCTGGAGTATAATACAGGATAAGTAATGTAATGTATGTACACAGTGACTGCACCAGCAGAATAGTGAGCGCAGCTCTGGAGTATAATACAGGATAAGTAATGTAATGTATGTACACAGTGACTGTACCAGCAGAATAGTGAGCGCAGCTCTGGAGTATAATACAGGATGTAACTTCACTGTTTATATAAATTAATTCTAGGCGTTAACTCTTTCCTGGTGCTCCGAGGTGGGCCCGGCTTGTAGGTAATACATTTGTCTAGTAATATTTGCTACCTCTGACATTTTAGTGTCATCATTGAAAATGAAACTTTGGCTCCTGGGGTAGAAAATACGACTGACTTCCTTCCTAATGACTTTCGCTGTCGCTGGTGCTCAGGCCTATGTGTATATGTAGGATGAATGTTACACAATACGTGGATATCCTATTTCCTCCATGTTTTATTTATATTCCAGTGTGATGACAGGGCCCCGTGTGTTACATGAATAATCGCCCGTCATGTTGTTCGCCATTGAGGTGGCTGCGCTGTGTACATTGTCCTTGGTGTGTTTGGAGAAGAACCTTAACCTGCTACATTGTAGCTGTATGCTATATGGCGGTGTTATGTAGGTTGTGTACTTTAGCGCCGCGGTTTTCTCGCCTTTTCTCTTCCTTATGTACAGCTCTTTATATTCTGTCATTTAGTAATGTGTTTTTGGCAGATGATGGAAAACGCCTTTAACTTTGTTCTCTATAAATGCCGGTTGTTGCCGCGCTGACAAGTTTACAAGAGCAGGTATAAAAAGGCCGCAAGCTGCATACTAAGCAGGAAACTGTGACCTGCCAGGTGGCTTCAGGTCGGGCCCCAAACAAGGCATGATGTCATTCAGGCAGGGACACAAGAGCATGTGTTCTTACATATGTGTTACATGAAGACAGACAGTGCACGGCTTGATGTCATTTCCCAGTTATCCGGGGATTTCATAACCGCGCTCGGATCACGCTGGGCCGAGCGCCAGAGTCTCCGTCCTCACCTTAGACATTTCCAGTTTGCCTTTACATAGACTAGGTAGAAGTTCTGCGACCCTTTAATACTCTACGCCCCTCCCCTTTAATAGCCACACCTTTTTGTATAGTGATTGGTTGAGAGTTACAGTTGCTTTCTTGCAGAAACAGCGCCCCTCCTGTCCGTGGACTGTCCCTGCTATTGTACTGAATGGGACTGACTTGCAGTACCACATACAGCCTGTGGACAGGGGCGGTGCTGTTTCAGTAAGGAAGCTGCTGTGTTTTGTAACTTTAGTTCATTGGTCCCGCCGGCCATAAGACCCAGGGGGCGCTTCATTTCCTTCTTCATTTCTCCAGGATGTTGCATTTCCTTTTCTCGAATCCACAGATTTTAATGTTTTGTTTTTTTTTTTCTTTACAGATTTTTCCACCCAGGTCAATTCCACGTCCCTGAACTCTCCGGGTCTCCGTGGTTCTATGACCGCGCCTCTGCTGCATCCATCCCTCAGCAGTTCCGGGATAAGCCCATCATTGGGCTCCCCCACCCAGCTCCACTCACCTCTCAGCTCCCCTATCAATGGAATGGGTCCACCCTTCTCAGTCATCAGCCCACCCCTGGGCCCCTCAATGTCGCTGCAGTCCGCACCGGGCATGGGGTTTGGCACCAGCAGTCCTCAGGTGAGTTATCATAGTGATCATGTGACTTAGATGTGACTGTAGAGGGAATGTATTGTCCTGTGCACACCAGACTTCCTGTCCTGTAAGGCTTGGGTCACACCTTTGACATGTTGCACTACTTTGTCCAGTAAAATGCTGGGCTTCATGACAGGACCCTATTATAGACATTTGGGTGAGTCCTGCACCATTTGCGTGCGTTGCGATGAATCAGGAGCCTCCTTTATTTTTGTGTTACCTGGTAAGTAACTGCAGAGATGTGAACGCAGCCTAAATCTGGGATCCTGTACACGTTAGTGATGTCACTCAGTCTAATCCTTCTCTTCCTAGCTTTAATGGCTGATATCAGGGAGTAACAGCATACATTTCTGTACCCTTAGAAATAGATTGAGAGTTAGGACCTTCCTGTAGATCTGAGACAGGATATAAGACACTGACATCGGGAACATGCTGCGCACATGTAATGAAGTAAATCTAGTTAAAGGGTTAATGAACGTGGGATTTGACATTTCCTGTGGGCCGGCTAACAGAAAGATTATCTAAATGTCCCAATCCCCTCCCAGAGGTAAAGAGCTTACTCTATAATAAGCGGCAGGGCCCGGCAGCTGACTGCCACCTGTCACCCAGACATTGCCACCTTACACAAGAGGCTGCCAGGCAGCGCCACCTCCGACCGGGGCTTGTAGTATCTCCTGGTGGCCGCTCATGTGGCTTTTATTTAAGAGTCAGACGTGGGCGATCAGAGCGACCACCAAATCCTGTATTAGTTCTGCCAAGGAGGATTTATGGTGAGGCTGCACTACTGCAGGATGGGAGTTGTAGTACAGCAAGAGACCTGTCCATGTAGTGAGGAGGAGGATTGTGGCAGCCAGGGGTGCAGGTACAGAACAATGATTTCCTGGATTACTTGGAAGGTGCTGCAGGATCTCAGGTTCTGGCTCTTTTTTTTGCATAGACCTTCTTAAGTGATTACCCAAGACAAGCCAATAAGACTCTGCTGTATCTCCCGGCCATATGTCTCCATTCATGCAATGTCCAGAGTGCCCTGGTTGCCGTACACATTTATGGGAGCCCCTTCCTTTCCTCTGTAGAAGGGTCTGGGGGGTCTTGGCTTCTGATTAGGGCTCAAATAGTTGCTGGCAAATAGAAAGGTAAAGTCTGGAGGCAGCACAAGGGGCAGGCACAGCATACCCTGAAGGTGGCAGAGACATTGGGGCAATGTGTGACGCTCGTGTCAGGGCCGCGCAGCTACCGAGTCCTGACACAAGAAATATGGGAAAATGGTGAATAATGGCCAGACAGGACTGCAGGTTGAAGTGCAGAGCCCTGGCCCCATGCTGTTTCACTGGGACCTGTAAGTATTTGTGGTCCGGGTGAGGTCACTCTCTCTGTGACACCTGAGGCCTGCGCTTCTCCCCCTGCCCGCTCGCTGAGCTCGCGTTTCAGGCAGTTTACGCCCTTCTCTTACACACATCTGGCCCCGTGGCGGCTGATGTTACCTGTTAGCAATGCGCTTACCCCAGATAACATGGAGGGGCCAAAGTCTGTGCAGAGACAGCTGTAGTGTATATTATGTGTAGTATACAGCTGCTATATACTGTATACACCCCTGACCCATCCTCACATAATACATTCTTGTTCAGTGTCCTGTATAAAGCACTAGAGTCGCCGCTGCGCAGTCTGTATGTGATCTGTGGTCAGTACTGGATGTTCAGAATATGTGAGCCTGGTTACTACCTCTGCTTCGTGTGCCTGCTCACTCCAGGCTCCTCTTATATCTGAATAAGTGGGGCTGTAGTGTAAAGTATGGGGGATGAACGGCCTCCTGCACCTCTGATGAGAGAGAGGGCCACCTGTCTGTATTCGTATCTTCCAGACAATCCTTCCACCAGCCTAGGATTCCTCGCCCTACCTAAGCATTAGATAGGAGACACTTAAGACGTGGTGCAGCCTGTGATCCTGTAAAGCTGTTTGTCCTCGCCGCCTGCGCTCGCTGCTGCTTTTGATGTTGCCGAGTGCGCCTGCCAGCCTCTTGCCCAAGCTGATTAGTCGCTGACTTTGTGGATCACATCCCGCTCCCTCTCATCTCCACTCCCTCCATTATTTCTTTTTTCTTTCCAAGGGTGCGAAAGTTTATTTGCTGCAAAATCTCCTGACAAGGGGAACATCCGGCCGAGCCCACTTATTAGGCCCAGAGGCGGCGCAGTAACCGCGGCACAAACACGTAGGGGAAATTTGTATTTTTATTGGTGGAGTCATAAAATCCTCCAGGTAATAAGAAGTGTTTGATATGTAATAAGGTGAGGATGTGGCGGTGCTCTGATCCCTAAGGAAGGCGGGGGCACCCCAGAGACACCTCCAAAACTACCCAAATGTTAGCTGTGCAGAGGATGGGACATCAGCCTGAGGATGGCGCTCTAGGTCAGCAATCGCTGTTACATTCACTTCTCATGGATTATATACACCTGCGTGGGCTGGACTACATCTAGCAGGTTTACTGACAGCAAGCAGAGATCTTGAACTTGGTGAAGTAAAACAGAAAGGGGAGGTGAAATAATCCAATGTGTCAGGAAGTCGCATATTATAACCCAAGATTTACCAGGTGGCGGATCCTGTGCATTTCTGAGACTTAGAGTAGTAAAAAGGCAGAAAATCACACAAATTGCAGCAAAAACCTGATGGGGATCACCTCGGACTGACCTATTTATTAAGAGGGGTGAACTTCACGCCCAACATACTAAGCTTAAAGTGATTGATTCATATCCTCAGGATCAGATCGGAGGGGACTCTGCATTGTATTGCGGTCTACAGTGTGAACAAGGCCCAATATAAACAATGAATATAATATATAATATAAATCTCCCCCAAAATCCTCCTTATACAGTAAATAAGTCAGGAGGAAGAGGAAACCTACCCGGGTATATATACATCCATCATGGAACTTAATCCAATCTATTACTATCTGTTATCAGCCATGTCAGGAGAGGAGAGGCCCCGACTGTAGGACAGGGGAATACAATCTAATACTATCTGTTATCAGCCATGTCAGGAGAGGAGAGGCCGACTGTAGGACAGGGGAATACAATCTATTACTATCTGTTATCAGCCATGTCAGGAGAGGAGAGGCTGACTGTAGGACAGGGGAATACAATCTATTACTATCTTTTATCAGCCACGTCAGGAGAGGAGAGGCCGACTGTAGGACAGGGGAATACAATCTATTACTATCTTTTATCAGCCACGTCAGGAGAGGAGAGGCCGACTGTAGGACAGGGGAATACAATCTATTACTATCTGTTATCAGCCATGTCAGGAGGGGAGAGGCCGACTGTAGGACAGGGGAATACAATCTATTACTATCTGTTATCAGCCATGTCAGGAGAGGAGAGGCCGACTGTAGGACAGGGGAATACAATCTATTACTATCTGTTATCAGCCATGTCAGGAGAGGAGAGGCCGACTGTAGGACAGGGGAATACAAACATCTGTTATCAGCCATGTCAGGAGAGGCCGACTGTAGGACAGGGGAATACAATCTATTACTATCTGTTATCAGCCACGTCAGGAGGGGAGAGGCCGACTGTAGGACAGGGGAATACAATCTATTACTATCTGTTATCAGCCATGTCAGGAGAGGAGAGGCCGACTGTAGGACAGGGGAATACAATCTATTACTATCTGTTATCAGCCATGTCAGGAGAGGCCGACTGTAGGACAGGGGAATACAATCTATTACTATCTGTTATCAGCCATGTCAGGGGGGGAGAGGCCGACTGTAGGACAGGGGAATACAATCTATTACTATCTGTTATCAGCCACGTCAGGAGAGGAGAGGCCGACTGTAGGAGAGGGGAATACAATCTATTACTATCTGTTATCAGCCAGGAGAGGAGAGGCCGACTATAGGACAGGGGAATACAATCTATTACTATCTGTTATCAGCCATGTCAGGAGAGGAGAGGCCGACTGTAGGACAGGGGAATACAATCTATTACTATCTGTTATCAGCCACGTCAGGAGAGGAGAGGCCGACTGTAGGACAGGGGAATACAATCTATTACTATCTGTTATCAGCCATGAGGGGAGAGGCCGACTGTAGGACAGGGGAATACAATCTATTACTATCTGTTATCAGCCATGTCAGGAGAGGAGAGGCCGACTGTAGGACAGGAGAATACAATCTATTACTATCTGTTATCAGCCATGTCAGGGCAGGGGAGAGGCCGACTGTAGGACAGGGGAATACAATCTATTACTATCTGTTATCAGCCATGTCAGGAGGGGAGAGGCCGACTGTAGGACAGGGGAATACAATCTATTACTATCTGTTATCTGCCATGTCAGGAGAGGAGAGGCCGACTGTAGGACAGGGGAATACAATCTATTACTATCTGTTATCAGCCATGTCAGGAGAGGAGAGGAAACACACCCGATAGCCAGCGGGGGGGGGGGGGGCTGTAGGACAGGAGAATACAATCTATTACTATCTGTTATCAGCCATGTCAGGAGGGGAGAGGCCGACTGTAGGACAGGGGAATACAATCTATTACTATCTGTTATCAGCCACGTGAGGAGAGGAGAGGCCGACTGTAGGACAGGGGAATACAATCTATTAGTATTGAGAATATGTCTGGTGGTTTCCATGTAATAATAACCTGTATAACACTTGTAACTGCTTTGTCTCCTCTTCTTTGGCTTTAGCTCCATTCCCCCATGAATTCAGTCAGCAGCACAGAGGACATTAAACCTCCTCCTGGAATAAATGGCATCCTTAAAGTTCCAGCGCACCCCTCCGGAGCTATGGCAGCCTTCACAAAGCACATCTGCGCCATCTGCGGGGACAGATCATCAGGTAACAATTTATTGATTATTTAGACATTGCAGTTAATGTGCACTCGCAGATATTTCAGCTCCATCTACTGGCCGCGCCGTTTTCTGCTGTTATTTTAATACTTAAAATTGTGCAGCCATTTAAAGCCATGGAATAAAACACATTTTAGGATGAATTTTAAAAAAAAATGTGGTTCAGAAACACCTTATAAATACATCACACTCATGTGAACACCGTCCAATACAATACACAGTATAAATACATTGCACTGGTGTGAATACACGGACTGTCATGGGTTGTGTTGCCCCCGTCTCTGAGTAATCGAGGTTGTTACCTGGGAGTTTCCTTCCAATGGCGGATGCTCCTCTGTTTTTGGCCATGATTTTTAATGTCTGTTTCTCCTGCTGTGAGATCAGATCAGGGTCAGAATTCTCATCTTATATGTTTGATGAAATCTTAAAGGAAGTTGTAGCTGGGGGGATTTGTGGTGAGGGGCACACGGAGCGGTCCAGGACCTTTTCTGACATGTCTGTCTCCATCATGTCTGGCATGTGGTTAAGATGACAAAGTGATCTGTCTATTGTATGATCCTTAAAGCTTCTTAGGAACCCAGAACGAACCTCCTTAAGTACAATGAGACAGAAGAGAGCCCCCTCCCCTGCCAGTCATGTATGCATTAGTCACAATCCCCTCATGTATAGTAGAGGTAGACAGAGCTGCTGGAGGTTGTAGTTCTCTCTTGCCATGCGTGTAGCGTGTCCTTCCTCTATATCTGTTTGTTCCTGTATTGCTGGCAGTGATCTTTTCACTCTGCAGCGCTTGGTGGAGAACATTGCGGGGATAAAAGGGTTGTGTTTGTGTCTCTCGGTACTGAAGGTTGTTTTTCAGTGTTTTGCTGACCCAGGATCCTTGGTTTATTGTGCCGGTAGAAGCTTCCTGTCAGTCAGTGCCGCACAGACATCTATATACTATATACTGTGTAGGTCACGTACACCTACAATCCCTCACCTTGTACTATACAGTTAGGTCCATATATATTTGGACACTGACACAAATTGTTTTTTTTTTTTTTTACCTGTTTATTGAAATATATTCAAGCTCTAGTTATATAATGGACATAAAATCCAGACTTTCAGCTTTCATTTGAGGGGGTCCACATTAAAACTGGATGAAAGGTTTAGGAGTTTCAGCTCAATAACATGGGCCCCCCTGTTTTTAAAGGGACCGAAAGTAATTGGACAATTGACTCTGTGGCTGTTTCCTGGGCAGGTTTGGACAATTCCTTCCTTATGTCATTCTCTATTAAGCAGATACAAGGCCTGGGGTTGATGTGAGGTGCGGTGCTTGCATTTGGAAGATTTTGCTGAGGAACTACAGGTGCATCTGAATAAATGAGAATATCTGTGAAACGTTCCTTCATCTCAGTAATTCAGTAATACAATCCATAATCAGCGTCTTCCAGGATTGTGTGTCCTACTGAACCAGACTGAGGAAACCTTTGCAGGTGACGCTGAATTTACAAGACTGAACTGAACTTACAATATTCTCATTTTCTTAGATTTGGGTTTTCATTCCCTGTAATCCATAATTAACATTTACAGAAATAAAACACTTGAAATAGAAGACTGTGTGTGTAAAGAATCTAGAAAATATAGGAGGTCACTTTATTAATGTAATTACTGAGAGAAATAAACGTTTCACAGATATTCTCATTTATTGAGATGCCGCTGTAGGTGCTGCTAGACATGGATCAGGCATGTCAGAGGGCCCCAAATATACACAAGATAGTGGGCCTTAGGTTGGTTTCTTAACTGTTCAATGGTTGTCTATATCCTCAGTGATGTCACCCGCTGCTGATCTCTAGTATATGGATAGGCTGTATTCTCAGTGATGTCACCGCTGATCTCTAGTATATGGATAGGCTGTATTCTCAGTGATGTCACCGCGCCCCCCTGCTGATCTCTAGTATATGGATAGGCTGTATTCTCAGTGATGTCACTGCTGCTGATCTCTAGTATATGGATAGGCTGTATTCTCAGTGATGTCACCGCTGATCTCTAGTATATGGATAGGCTGTATTCTCAGTGATGTCACCGCTGATCGCTAGTATATGGATAGGCTGTATTCTCAGTGATATCACTGCTGATCTCTAGTATATGGATAGGCTGTATTCTCAGTGATGTCACTGCTGCTGATCTCTAGTATATGGATAGGCTGTATTCTCAGTGATGTCACTGCTGATCTCTAGTATATGGATAGGCTGTATTCTCAGTGATGTCACCGCTGCTGATCTCTAGTATATGGATAGGCTGTATTCTCAGTGATGTCACTGCTGATCTCTAGTATATGGATAGGCTGTATTCTCAGTGATATCACTGCTGATCTCTAGTATATGGATAGGCTGTATTCTCAGTGATGTCACCGCTGCTGATCTCTAGTATATGGATAGGCTGTATTCTCAGTGATGTCACCGCTGCTGATCTCTAGTATATGGATAGGCTGTATTCTCAGTGATGTCACCGCTGATCTCTAGTATATGGATAGGCTGTATTCTCAGTGATGTCACTGCTGATCTCTAGTATATGGATAGGCTGTATTCTCAGTGATGTCACCGCTGCTGATCTCTAGTATATGGATAGGCTGTATTCTCAGTGATGTCACCGCTGATCTCTAGTATATGGATAGGCTGTATTCTCAGTGATGTCACCGCTGATCTCTAGTATATGGATAGGCTGTATTCTCAGTGATGTCACTGCTATCTCTAGTAATGATCTATTCTCATGTGTCACTGCTGATCTCTAGTATATGGATAGGCTGTATTCTCAGTGATGTCACCGCTGCCTTTATGGATAGGCTGTATTCTCAGTGATGTCACCCCGCTGATCTCTAGTATATGGATAGGCTGTATTCTCAGTGATGTCACCGCTGCTGATCTCTAGTATATGGATAGGCTGTATTCTCAGTGATGTCACCGCTGCTGATCTCTAGTATATGGATAGGCTGTATTCTCAGTGATGTCACTGCTGCTGATCTCTAGTATATGGATAGGCTGTATTCTCAGTGATGTCACCGCTGCTGATCTCTAGTATATGGATAGGCTGTATTCTCAGTGATGTCACCGCTGCTGATCTCTAGTATATGGATAGGCTGTATTCTCAGTGATGTCACCGCTGCTGATCACTAGTATATGGATAGGCTGTATTCTCAGTGATGTCACTGCTGATCTCTAGTATATGGATAGGCTGTATTCTCAGTGATGTCACTGCTGATCTCTAGTATATGGATAGGCTGTATTCTCAGTGATGTCACAGTTTTTGTGGTCTTAGTGATGGAGCCTCACAAATGTAAATGACTATGAATAGAACCCGATCTCACATGGTTGTGTCTTGCAGGTAAACACTACGGTGTATACAGCTGTGAAGGGTGTAAGGGATTTTTCAAGCGGACAGTTCGGAAGGACCTCACATACACGTGCCGGGATAACAAGGACTGTCTGATAGACAAGCGGCAGAGGAACCGTTGTCAGTATTGTCGGTATCAGAAGTGTCTCGCTATGGGCATGAAGAGAGAAGGTAAGAACCTGCAGCCTGCCCCTTCACTGGATCCGATCCCTCTCTGCCCCCCCCAGCTAACTATTAAGTGCACCATTACTAGAATAGCCATGCATGATAACATTTACTAGTGTAAGAATGTAGCACTGATGCTTGAGGAGAATTAGACTTCGTTATATTCAATCCAATGGTTTCTGAGTTTCATCTGGTTGTTGGAAAGCTGGGTGACAATATGGCTTCCATCGTTTCTCCCAATAAGATTGTCATCCTGCTTTCTGAGATTCCTGCATGGCACTTCTGCCAAGTACTGGGAGGACTTTCCATGTGTGAACCCGCTGGGTGATATCTAATGTTGGTTTGTTACCCAGCTTTCTGAGGAACAGATGCAACTTTTAAGAAACCTGTGAATGGAATATTTGCTTGTCATACGGTCCAGAGTGCAGCGTAAGCATGGCCTGGGCCCGCGCCGCCAGCAGGTCCCGTTCAGCCGCAGTCCGCGCAGGCTTTGGCTCTTGTTAATGATTGTTGTATAGTGAAATGTAAGCCCTTGTTCATATTGACATTAATTCTCTGTAAATGTTTGTGTAGTTTTAGGCAGCTGGACGGCTGCCGGTAAGAAGTTTGTGATAAGGAATGAGGGAATTTTAGATCAGCCGCTCCATCCACCACGAGGCTCTTATCTTGACCACCCATCAGGTGATAATCTATACCTATCTAACATGCTACACTTGTGATGCAGGTGCCTGCTGGTGACCCCCACACTAGGGCCATATCAGGGAGACTGACCTGCATGAATAGTCACTGACCGCACCTAACCATCTAATCCCCAGCTGGGACAGTCGGCTTGTCTGCAGTGCGAGGCCATGGTGTTGTGTCACGTAGATGTGTAGCAGACTGTGGGCACATCCTCGCTGCACCAGACCACCGGCTGTCTGCTTACTGAGGGCCAGAGATCTGCTGCTTCATGTAGTCCATCAGGACCGGCTTATACAAAGTGCCCTGATCTCCATGAGGCAAGAGAAGAAAATCACTGCCGTTCTGACTAGGTGTAGATTGCGCCATAATCTACCCCTATTTCTGCTGTAAATGTGTCAGTCCATGGTCGGCCCAACCCTGAACCATAATATACAAAGATTTATCATATATAATAATAATCCCCCTCCCCAGTATTCATAGAGAACTATAGATTTACCAGTTAGGAGTCTGGGAAAGCTGGGTGACATTGTCCTGGTTATGACCCAGCTTTACCAGACATATCTTGTAGGGATATGCTCTATAGCAGGGTTAGGTAACCTTCAGCACTCCAGCTGTTGTAGAACTACAACTCCCAGCTTGCATACTTGCTCTGCTGTTCTTGGAACTCCCATGGAAGTGAATGGAGCATGTTGGGAGTTGTAGTTTCACAGCAGCTGGCGTGCCGAAGGTTGCTGACCCCTGCTCTATAGTCACCTGCGGTGATCCAGCCGGGGATTGAGGCTTTGATTCTCCATCTTGTACACCCCAGACCTATATGGAGGGGTGAGAGGAGGAATCCGGCCAAAAACTGAATGTTACAGAGAATAAAGCTCTAGAATGATCGTTATATTGTCAGTGATACGAGGCATCGGCCATATCATGGCCCAGGAGATGGCGGTATGTTGTGTGGCTACATTCAGTATTACAATAAACAGCCTCACCCCCCAGCGCCGGCGAGTGGAGCCTCCGAACATGACAAACAAAGACGTACAAATTGTGGTTTCGCCAGAACGCGGCCGCCACTTGCAGAAAATCGCCCATTTCTGTCAGGCAGACATATTCCCATTGCCCTCGGCGCATCCATTGCTGTCAGAGGCGTAAAACAAAACTCTATTATCATCGCAGCCACCAAATGATCTGTGATATTAGACCACATGAAGAAACGCGATTATTGGCCGGATCGATACGGCGCAGGTTGTGCTGCGGAGCAGACGATTCAGGTCACGTGAAGCGCTCAGGGCAGAATATTACAGCAAGCCGGGAATTGTTCTCCAGTCTGAGGGCAGGGGGGTAAAGAGCGGCCCAAACGTCAGAACGTCAGCCATTATACCAGCAAATAACTGCTAAGCCCAGGATCGCTTTCTCAGAAAACACTTGGGGGGCATTTAACACCCCATTACTGACACGTTAGCGTTTATCCCCCCATTACAGAACATATTAGCGTCTCCCCCATTACAGAACATATCAGCGTCTCCCCCATTACAGAACATATTAGCGCCCCCCATTACAGAACGTATCAGCGTCTCCCCCATTACAGAACGTATCAGCGTCTCCCCCATTACAGAACGTATCAGCGTCTCCCCCATTACAGAACGTATCAGCGTCTCCCCCATTACAGAACGTATCAGCGTGTCCCCCATTACAGAACGTATCAGCGTGTCCCCCATTACAGAACGTATCAGCGTGTCCCCCATTACAGAACTTATCAGCGTCTCCCCCATTACAGAACGTATCAGCGTCTCCCCCATTACAGAACGTATCAGCGTCTCCCCCATTACAGAACGTATCAGCGTCTCCCCCATTACAGAACGTATCAGCGTCTCCCCCATTACAGAACGTATCAGCGTCTCCCCCCCCATTACAGAACGTATCAGCGTCTCCCCCATTACAGAACGTATCAGCGTCTCCCCCATTACAGAACGTATCAGCGTCTCCCCCATTACAGAACGTATCAGCGTCTCCCCCATTACAGAACGTCTCGCCCCCATTACAGAACGTATCAGCGTCTCCCCCATTACAGAACGTATCAGCGTCTCCCCCATTACAGAACGTATCAGCGTCTCCCCCATTACAGAACGTATCAGCGTCTCCCCCCATTACAGAACGTATCAGCGTCTCCCCCATTACAGAACGTATCAGCGTCTCCCCCATTACAGAACGTATCAGCGTCTCCCCCCATTACAGAACGTATCAGCGTCTCCCCCATTACAGAACGTATCAGCGTCTCCCCCATTACAGAACGTATCAGCGTCTCCCCCATTACAGAACGTATCAGCGTCTCCCCCCATTACAGAACGTATCAGCGTCTCCCCCATTATAGAACATATCAGCGTCTCCCCCATTACAGAACATATTAGCGCCTCCCCCATTACAGAACATATTAGCACCCCCATTACAGAACAAAGGCCCCCATTACAGAACATATTAGCGCCCCCCATTACAGAACATATCAGCGCCCCCCATTACAGAACATATCAGCGCCCCCCATTACAGAACGTATCAGCGTCCACGTCCCCCTGTGCGACTCTGAGCGTCTCCCCCATTACAGAACGTATCAGTGTCTCCCCCATTACAGAACGTATCAGCGTCTCCCCCATTACAGAACGTATCAGTGTCTCCCCCCATTACAGAACGTATCAGCGTCTCCCCCATTACAGAACGTATCAGCGTCTCCCACATTACAGCACGGATCAGCGTCTCCCCCATTACAGAACGTACAGCGTCTCCCCCATTACAGAACGTATCAGCGTCTCCCCCATTACAGAACGTATCAGCGCCCCCCATTACAGAACGATCAGCGTCTCCCCCATTACAGAACGTATCAGCGTCCCCCATTACAGAACGTATCAGCTCTCCCCCATGACGGAACGTGTCAGCGAGTCCCCATTTCAGGGCGTATCGCCTGTCCCCCATGTGAGAACGTATCAGCGTCTCCCCCATTACAGAACGTACCAGCGCTCCCCCATTACAGAACGTATGAGCGTCTCCCCCTCTACAGCGTATCAGCGTCTCCCCCCTGCAGAACGTATCAGCGTCTCCCCCATTACAGAACGTATCAGCTCTCCCCCCTCAGCCTGCTCCCCCATTACAGACCGTCTCAGCGTCTGCCCCCTTACAGCCGTACCAGCGTCTCCCCCATTACAGAACGTATCAGCGTCTCCCCCATTATAGCCTCTCAGCGTCCCCCCTCCCCCCTTTACAGACATCTTAGCCCCCCCCATTACAGAACATATTAGCGCCCCCATTACAGAACTAGCGCCCCCATTACAGACAATGCTGCCCCCATTTACAGAACATATCAGCGCCCCCCATCCAGAACAATCAGCCCGCCCCATGCCATTCTGCCGGTGACGTTTTCAGCCTGTGCTCTGAGGCTGCGCAGCCATAAACCTGCCCTTTATCTCTCGGGGGACTCTGCGCTGCTCAGCCATCCTGCCCTCTCCGATACTGCAGGATTTACTGTCTCTGTAACACCATCCTGCCCTCCATCCCACAGCACTGCACAGAGGCAAGTGTCAGGGACACCCAGGGCTTCCCTGTGTCCTGCTCAGCCTGAATGGACAAACAAACATGGAGGCCCTCTCCTCTGCCTGCTCAGCCATCCTGCCCTCTCCTCTGCCTGCTCAGCCATCCTGCCCTCTCCTCTGCCTGCTCAGCCATCCTGCCCTCTCCTCTGCCTGCTTAGCCATCCTGCCCTCTCCTCAGCCTGCTCAGCCATCCTGCCCTCTCCTCAGCCTGCTCAGCCATCCTGCCCTCTCCTCAGCCATCCTGCCCTCTCCTCAGCCTGCCCTCAGCCATCCTGCCCTCTCCTCTGCCTGCTCAGCCATCCTGCCCTCCCCTGCTCAGCCATCCTGCCCTCTCCTCTGCCTGCTCAGCCATCCTGCCCTCTCCTCTGCCTGCTCAGCCATCCTGCCCTCTCCTCTGCCTGCTCAGCCATCCTGCCCTCTCCTCTGCCTGCTCAGCCATCCTGCCCTCTCCTCTGCCTGCTCAGCCATCCTGCCCTCTCCTCAGCCTGCTCAGCCATCCTGCCCTCTCCTCTGCCTGCTCAGCCATCCTGCCCTCAAGAGCTTACAATCTAATGAGAGCTGGTTTAGTCATAAACCCTCCACCAGCCATATCAGATACATGATGGGTTTTTAGTGTGATGGCTGAAGGCATTGCAGAATAGAGGCGCAGCACGAGAGGAGTCCTGCTTGTGAAGCTCGCTGTATGGCAATGGTAGGTCTATGCACCGAGGAGAGGAAGGAAACCGAGCGTGCTCCAGATTTACCCCACATGCAGTTTATTGACCTATATACAGCTGCAGTGAATACATTACGGAGTACTCCTCGGAGTTGCCCTTGTGGTATCACATATAGCAGGGTGTGGAGGAGACAGCGGAGCCCTGTAGCTATACAATGGCTGTATATATGAGTTTGGGGTCAGCGCGCCAGTGAACGAGCCATTTTAAGCTCCGGATCCTGCTGTTTTGCTGTGTGAATTAAACAAGATAGAATAAGCAGGAAGCTGCAGCGTGAAGCCCTTTCCCAGGCTCCCTGCGGCCGTCTTGGGAGGTCTGGACATAAACCTGATCTGGTTTCACTGAGATTGTCAAGCTGGGATTTTCTAGCTGTTATTTGGCCGGGCTGTGTCGTAGCCTGCTGTGCGGAGACTCCGCAGTCTGTACAGTGACTGACATTGTCATACAGGACTCCTCACATCGGCCCTATTACCCCAACATGTCACTGGGCTACACTGCAAGGTTTTATAGTGGACCCATGTATGCTGGATGTCATGGTAATATACAGACCTATAGGGAGGGGGGTTATAGGATAGGGGCAGAGAACTAGTTAATGGAGTTATAACAGTCACCTGACAACCTGGAGATATTATTATATACAGCTGCATTACAGGGTGTCAGACCGCACATTAAACCAATTACAATGTAGCTGTCGATGGCTGAGAAGACGAGGGATGTCAGATCTATAAATGAGATCACAAGTGCCCAGTGGGCGGTCCTAGGCCCGGTAAGTGTCAGGCTGTGCCTTCCCCATGGTCTTAGTTTTTGCTGTGTGACATCAGACAAGATGGGGGGGGGAGGTTAATGAGCCAGGACACTTGCTGCTCCATTTGCATATCTGATAAAACTTTGGGTTCTCTGTAGTTCAGCCTCTGTGCTTGCACATCCGTGCGCAGCCGCTGCTGTAGTTTACTGGGTTATGCAAGATATCCATAAAGCTTACCGGTGCATTCACTACACAGGGTGAGCTGTATTACATTTTTTATATATATATATATATATATATATATATATATAGGCTGTGTGATATCACCAACTCCGCTGTACTCCTGCTGCAGGTTACAGAGTAGAGCAGGGTTGGGAGGCAGAGGGACAAGATTTTGGCCTCCTCAGCTGCACTTTAGCGGCCCGGGGTGTATATTAGTAATAAAACCTATCCAGTGATGGGAATGTACCGGTAACCTTTATTTGTCCCTGCAGAGCCCCTTTAATGGGCACATGGGATGTGTCAGACTCCCTATAAGGTCTCACAGGGAAGGCTGAATAATCCAAGCCTGACCATAAACTGTCCTGCGCGCACACGGGGAGACACCGCTCAGTCATGCGCTCACGAGGCCGACACAGAACATTTGGTCTTTATCCAAGTCACATGTGTGGAAGGAGGATTAAAGGGCAATAACTTCAGAGGAAGGAACTCCGACATAAAAGTGCCGCAGACCCCAGAAGAAAACACCTGGAGTATGAGAGAGGGCGACAAAATACAAGAGCTCTGGCCTAAGCCTGTTCTATAGTGTATGGGCCGCAGTCTTGTGCCCCATGTGAGCGATTCTCCAGGTATAAGAAGACGTCACCGCCACACCTGCCGTCTGATCTCCTGTGACAGGCCGCCATTGTGTGACAGGCCGCCATTGTGTGACAGGCCGCGGGTCACCAGCTTTAGGTATTACAGGGCCGTGTTACGTGTGCGGTCACCTGGGCACTGGTCAGGAATTTCTGGGATCTTCTCCTGTTAGACATACAATGACGCGCTCTATCATGCCAGTAATGTGATCGCCCCCTGTTCTCCTGGTCACAATGCTGTCCTTGTGCTACAACTATATAATCCCAAAATACAGAAAGATGGCTTTATAAAATGACCGTAAAGGTTAGTGGTGTCCCGATGACCGCACACAATACACAGGTGGATTCAGCTGCATTATATTATTAATGTGCAAACAGTGCCACCTCCCTGCACAGGTCATGTGTGGTATTACAGGGTAGCTGACCCAGCCCATGGAAAGAAGAGGCGCCATGTACAGCCCCATCCTGTCAGGATCTTCTCTCCAGCCTCTAATCTTATGTAGACACAAAATGTAATGATAAAACCCACAACGAGATTCCAATGGGCCAACGGGATCAAAACTGGCCTTGTTGCCAATAGCAGTCAGAAAGTGGGGCATAGACCTAAGTGATGGGTGGCGGAGGCCGGAGTGTATCTACTTTGTATCTCTGTAACACCAGCATATGCCATAGCGCTGTACATTCACATGTGCCTGTTGTACTTGGAGTTTGTCCACCCTCCACTCCAAGACATGTCCATGGTCAGAACGACAGACAGCGCTGCCCCCTGTATGAACGAGGGCGACCTCCACCGCCTGTCCTTAGACTCTGAGCTCACAGCCGTCTTGCAGATACATCGGCCATCTCCTGTCTTGAAGCTTCTCTTTCTTTTTACTGCGGCCGAGTCTTCCCCTGTAGCTAGAGAGCAATGGCAGGGGCCGTGGTGTCCTATAGCCGGGGCGCTCTATATGTACATGGCTGACACCTATGTATGCGCCGAGGACTGAGGCTCAGCCCCATATCCTTGCATAGCAGACACAGCTGGTGACTAGAGGTGCTGCAGGAGGGCAGCCATGTGGGGCTCATTCAGACGGCCATAATAATGTAGTGACTAGTCAGAGTCCTGGCGGAGGTCACGTGCAGCCTCTCCTCCTGATCCCCACTTATTTTAGGGGCACAGCCGCCATGCTAGTATAGTGACAGTGTGCAGGGAAGTGTACCAGTGAAACAGGAAGCTCTTCTCGCTGTCGTGGGCCGCTGCTTTTCTCCAGAGGTTTTCGTAATGACCACATAGTCTAGTGCTGCCGTGGGTGGGGAGGGAGTTGGAAGCTTTTGCCGGGGGAGGAAGGATGACAAATTATTGCTGACTTTTTTTCTTTTCTTCTCTCTGCGGTTACTTTGTGTCACCAGCCTAAGATCTTGTGAGCATGAGATTATGATGTGATGGCGTCAGCTAAAAACATGGCCGTCTCAGGACAGAAGGAATTATTCTCCAGACTTCAGGTTGGAGGTGGTGGTCATGTGATGGGGCCCACACCCCACATTGTACACGCGCCAGGGCAGCCCAAGGGTCACATATAAGGCCTGTACTCGTACAGGGGAGCAGCACTACAACAAGGGGCTGGGTCTAGGGATCTGAACTGTAGTTGGGTCGTTCTGTGGGGAGGGGGCGCTCTTCTCTGTGTTCTACTAAGGCTATGGTCACATCATCAGAAGAAAAAGTCCTGAAAGCCCGACTTGTTCATCTGGCACTTTCAGGTAAAAACAGCGAACCCCGTTATAGTCAGTGGGGTCTGTCGGGCTCCTGATCTGTCATGTTAACTGACCATTGCTTTGGTCCTCCAACAGACCAGAACAACGGCCAGCCTGGCACAGATATGAACGTAGCCTAACCTGTGCACAGCGCTATTCTGTCACACAGATGGAGCCTATTGTAGGACCAGGGATCGGGCAGTGCATTGGGGCTTCGGCGATGATCCTTAATCTGGATTTCATCCCTGGGCAGTCCAGAATAGGAATGCCTAATGTTAGATGCGGCAGGAGATATGAATGTATAACATGTGTGGGATCCTCCATTCCTGCGGCTGGAGGGATATGCGATGGGGCAGCGGGTCTCTATTATTGGCCCCGGCAGTCTGTCACCTCTCATAGGCGATAAGCGAGGATGGAGTCACTAACCATTAGGGGTCTGTGATAACGTAACTAGGCTAATTCCTGACAGGACCCCTATGAGGAAGCATCTGCAAGGAATTCCCTTCCCCAGCAGGATCTCTGCGCTCTGCTGAAGATGGCCGACTTCCAAGGCCTTGCCCCTGTCACATTCCTCTCGTGCTTGCTGCGACACTGCGGAAATGGCGGCTCCTGATTTCTCAGCAGCTTCACCGTACAAAGTTTATTGGCTCTGTGGGATCCGTGAAGAGTAGAGACCCCCCATGTTATAGAAAGATCCCAGGAGGAGAATCCAGCACCCTGATCTCAGGTCTAGTCCACATGGCGGAATAGCGTCCCTAAAAGTCATGTGGTCATTATGGCCAATCACATTGCAGATCCAGAGCTTTGCTTTGCACAAAAATGCCTTATGGAGGAGAGCGCCCCCAGACTAGGGCAGGAGGGTCTGTGTACTGTGTGTATGTAACCTCCGGGCGATCAGTCATGACCTGCCATACATGTACAATATTTGTCTTCACAGCCTGATCACAATCTGCTGGGACATGTAGTTCCATAATGGAGAGATGGGATTGGCTGTGCAAAACTTGCTCCTAACTATCCTAAAACAGAGATTGTCCTTCCTGTCAGCACATAATGGCACTATATGCCCTCGGTCCGGTCCCTGCGCTCCCTCTCCCATCACCACAGCAATGCTCTGCAGACTTCCCATGATTCTTGTGCACATCCCGCGCCGTCCTATCAGCTTCCATGTGTGCAGGCTCTCCAGCAGGGGGCGTGGGGATGGCTCCAGACATGGCGGGTGACTGGTGACTACGCTCTAGTTGTGGGGTTTGCAGAGGACGCTCGCACTGTGTGACATACAGAGAGGACGGAGATGTTACCTGTGACCTTACAAGTCAGGGATTTGGAAACTTTCTCAAATTTAGTTATTTTTTTCTGTGCATGTAAGTTGTGACACTTAAAGGGTTATCATCATGTCCGCAGTTCTGTCCTGCTCACCTTGGCGGCCATTGCCATAGAGGGGCCCAGCACAGTCAGTCGCCCTGTTTCCATAACTCTGGAGCTCCATATAGCTCAGCTCTGCTATATTGTGCCTGTAGCGGAGCCTAAAGGATAGGGGGGTAACTTGTCCCCACTAACACCCCCATCAAACAAAAGAATCTCGGTCTTTTGCACCTCAGTTCCGATCAGAGAGTGCCCAGTTGTAAAGTGAGCATTGCTCCATTCATTTTATTGGGACCCCCATCTTTTGGATGGGGGATAAGATTTTCTAGCCGGTGTAGTTCAGGGTCTGGCCAGTAGGTCGGCGGCACTCCTGGATCACGCAGGGCCTGCTTGGAATAGACTTGTTTGCTCTCAGTACTTTTCCCAATCCCAGCAGCGGGGCCGTGAACTCTGGCAGTCGATTTCCCAATAGACAGAAAAAAAAAGGAGAAACATCTCCATCAGAAAGCAGCGCAGCTCCAAAATGTAATCATATTATTAAATAATTGGGAGGACTGGAATTTGCTGATTGTCTCCAGAAAGGCAGCCAGCGCCGGGATTTTCCCATGGTTCATGTGTGCGAGAAGTGAACAGCCTTTGGCTCGCGTGCATTGCAACATCAACAATGTTCACAGCATATGGTACAAAGAACAATGCTAAATGCAATTAGACACACTTCCTCCAGAATATAACGCCGCCATGCTGCAGCTCTGAGAGACGGCCGGCCTGGTATCAGTCATGTCCAGGAGCTGACTGGCAGAGTTAGGCGTTTCCCAGTACTCACCACTAGGCGGCACCATCAGCACGGGGGGTTTCTGTAATGTTTGCTAGCACTGCATTCGTTCCCGGCTCCTCCATTCATCTCGTATTCTCTCTCTCGCTTTTTGCTCAGCTGTGCAGGAGGAGAGGCAGCGAGGGAAAGACCGCAATGAGAACGAGGTGGAGTGCACCAGCAGCGCCAACGAGGACATGCCAGTGGAGAAGATCCTGGAGGCCGAACTGGCGGTGGAGCCAAAGACAGAGACTTATATTGAGGCCAACATGGGCCTCACCCCTAACTCTGTAAGTAGCATTGGGGCGTAGGAATGTGTGTATTAGGTATCAGGGCGCTCTGAGGAAGGGTTACACAAGGGGCAGAAGAGTCTGCACATTCTCCCCTGATGTTTAATACGGTGACATTTCCTAGTCACTAGATGGGGGCGCTCTTCTGTCCATCTAGCTATACAGTGTCTCCCACTTGTGGTTCAGTGTCCGGCCTGCTGTGGTGCATTGTGGGGGATGTAGTGTTTGTACCCGCCCCTGTACACCACATTTCTTGTAATGTACTTAGAATAGGTCATCAATATTTAGCCCTGAAAATACCTTTTAAATATCCGATCGGCATTGGTGCGACACCTAGGACCCCCACACATGGTGAGTGTCACCTCCCCTCCACAGGCCATGTAGAGTTATGGTCATTGGTCACACGGCCTGTACGCCCAGTAGGTCACCGACACTCCAGGATCCAGAATAAGGTTGTTTGCCGTCAGTCCTGGTAAGGAGGCCGCAGCGCTAGTCTGAATGGTGTGGCCTCTTTAAACAGATAATTTGTGAGGTGCCGGGTGTCAGACCCTCACCCATCTGATACTGATGATCCTAAGGATCGCTCATGAATGCTCTGGATGTGACTGGAGTATAAGACATGGTGTCTCCCCTACAATGTGCCCCGTCTATTTAGTGCAGTCCAGTGAGTGAGAGCTCCGGTTCAGTCTGCATCACAGTCCTCAGGTAATCATGTATAGGCCGTGTGTGCACATCCCCCGACACTGCCGCCAGTATAGGTAGAGGTGCCCATGTATGTAATGTACGGTTGTATATTTTTAGAAATTGCAGTGACTGAGCTAAAGGCCTCGCCTGTTATATAATTTAACAGGACGGCGACAAACTGGATACAAGGTGACAGTAAAAGTGTCTGCGAGTCAGAGAGTGCGGCCTTGCACATGAGTAAAGAGTTTCACAGATCTCGCCGGGGCCTCGGTCTCCGTCCGGTCTGTCTGAGAGGGTTACAGGAGCTGCAGGTCTGGAGTCGGGAACTTAGTCATAGGGTGGCAAATGTCTTATATCAGATGTATGGCAAAGCATCATGGTTGGGTCTAAAACCGCTCATTGTAAGAGGGAGGAGAAGTGTAAGCGCAGGAATGATGTGAGCTTGTGTCTGTTTCCAGCCCAGCGATCCCGTCACCAACATTTGCCAAGCAGCCGACAAGCAGCTCTTCACTTTGGTGGAATGGGCAAAAAGGATCCCGCACTTTTCAGAATTGCCGCTGGACGACCAAGTCATATTGCTCCGAGCAGGTGAGTCTGCGGCAGTGGATCAGCGCGGGGCCCCTGAATGGAGGCATAGGGTGCAAAGAAAAAGGCCGGGCAACCAGTCAGATGGCTCGTAGCCTTGTGAGATGTGACTGGTGAAGGTGCGGAGGGGCCACACATAGACCTACGACACTGCGGTCCAGCAATGAGGGAGTCGCTGGTGGTTTTTTATATAATATTTGCTGTGGCCCTCGCTGTAGGGGATACTCCCATGTGGCACATACCCTTACCTTACGTTCCAGCACTGGGCCTGGCGCACTTTCACAGGTCTTCTGAATTGGTTATTGCACTTTTGGCACATTCATCATGATAAAAGTTGCCTTGAATCTGGTCCCCCAGTATCCTGTGCCCGCTGCTTTAAATATCCTCCCTGCAGGATTTTACCAGTGACTTCATGTATTATTGAGAGCCAAGAACAGACTCTGGGGATTGACCGCACATGAAACATTAAGAGCCCAACATCTCGCTAACAGTGCGGCGGAGTCCGCTCATGCGTCTGCTAACAGGAGATGAAACGTGGCTTCAGGGAAAATGGAGCGGACGAGGCGAGGAGCGCATCCCTTCTATGGCAGCGGAGAGGACTGGGGAGAGCCTAAATTTCACATCCACCTCTCTGCAATGTCTTGCCCCTAAGTGCTGATAAAGCTGATCGATACTTTATACCGACCCTCGAGAGCGATCAGTCAATACAATGCGGTCACCAAACCTTCCAGGAACTAATGTCCTTGACTCGTCCTCCTCTGTCAGGATACAATTGTATTCAGTTGAGATACACATGATTTCTAAGGTTGTCACCCAGCTTTTCCAGGCTCCTGAATGGCAGGGCATGTATCTATGCAGATTTGTCCTTCGGGAACTGAGGCTTTTCACATAAGACAAAAGTCATGGAGGAGAAGTGACAACTGGCCTGAGCACAGTTTTGGCTCACAAATGTGGTTGTCACTTTTCATCCTTTTTTAAGCAAGATGTCACTCGGCTTTCCAAGATACAGATATATCTGGGCTGACTGATAGCTACATGGTGTGTCCTGTTTGCTGTATTGTGCAGGGTGGAATGAACTCCTCATCGCCTCCTTCTCCCACCGATCAATAGCTGTCAAAGATGGAATCCTCCTGGCTACCGGCCTGCACGTACACCGGAACAGCGCGCACAGCGCAGGAGTCGGCGCCATCTTTGACCGGTAAGTGACTACTTATTCATTGGGATTTCACATACAATGATTTATTCCTCATTAAAAGCTGCAGAATATGAAATTCCTGCAAAAATACCTAAAACCTGAATCATTTCTACTAGAAAGGCCGAACCAGTAATAAAGGGCATGGGAGGGATTAGCGAGAGCGGCAAAGAATGAGACACCCGTCCTGCGGGGACCGCACTCCTTACCACACACTACAACTGGCAGGGCCCTGCAGAAATGACGCTTCGCAAATTTTTAAATGCAACTAAATTTGCACAATTGCTGGTTTACAACTTTTTTTTATACGTCAGAAAATTGACAAAATGAGATCATAAATCTTATCCGATTATCCAGCCCTGTTTATTTACCCAAACTATAGAAGGACGAGTCAGTGACAGTATATATATATATATATATATATATATATATATAATTGTATGGAGGACAGGACGGGTCAGTGACTATATATATATATATATATATATATATATATAATTGTATGGAGGACAGGACGGGTCAGTGACTGTATATATATATATATATATATATATATATATATATATATATATCTATATATATATATATATATATATATATAATTGTATGGAGGACAGGACGGGTCAGTGACTGTATATATATAATTGTATGGAGGACAGGACGGGTCAGTGACATTATATATATATATATATATATATATATATATATATATAATTGTATGGAGGACAGAACGGGTCAGTGACTGTATATATATATATATATATAGAGATAGTACGGGTTTGTGACTGGATATATATATATATATATATAATTGTATGGAGGACAGAACGGGTCAGTGACTGTATATATATATTGTAGGGGATATAGATGGGTATAGTGATTGTGTGTATATATATATATATATATATATATATATATATATATATATATATATATAATTGTATGAAGGACAGGACGGGTCAGTGACTGTTATATATAATTGTATGGAGGACAGGACGGGTCAGTGACTGTATTATATATATATATATATATATATATATATATATATATATATAATTGTATGGAGGACAGGACGGGTCAGTGACTGTATATATATAATTGTATGGAGGACAGGACGGGTCAGTGACTGTATATATATATATATATATATATATGATATATATATATATATATATATATATAGAACTGTATGGAGGACAGGACGGGAGTGCGTATATATATATATATATATATATATATATATATATATATATGTATGGAGGAAGGGGGGTAGTGACTGTATATATAATTGTAGGGCGGACAGGACGGGTCAGTGACTGTATATAGAATTGTATGGAGGACAGGACGGGTCCGTTCTTATATATGTAGAATTATACGAGGCCATACTAAGTATTAATAGTCTTACTACTTGCTACATATTCTTCTACCCCTCCCCCGTATAATTCGGCCACTGCTTTTATTTTTCAGGGTCCTCACAGAATTGGTTTCTAAAATGCGGGATATGCAAATGGACAAGACGGAGCTGGGCTGCTTACGAGCGATTGTCTTATTCAACCCAGGTGAAAATACTTACTGGTCCAAAAATAAGAAACCTAAATCTATGTCCAGCTGCAGATCTGGAGCGGATGTGGCACAGGGGTGGCGGGGGAGGGGCCTTACACCATCTGTGCTGGCACATGGAGCCAATATGGAGACTGCGACCCTAGGGCACTGCCAACTTTATATCCATCACATCAGTCCCTGTTTGATTATTTACGCACATTCTTTACCTCTTATATTTCCTATCTGATGGATAATTTCTAAGAAACTGTTTGTTCTCTGCAGACTCTAAGGGGCTCTCCAACCCATCGGAGGTGGAGGCGCTGCGTGAGAAGGTCTATGCATCGCTGGAAGCTTACTGTAAACACAAGTACCCAGACCAGCCGGGGCGGTGAGTACTCGCTGTCCCTCCTCTATGGGACCTGGGCTTTGTCTCTCTGTATTTTTGGCTGTGCACAATACGCACGGCAGGAAATCCTGACCAGGTGTAGTGTTTGTGGTCTGCGCTGCTTTCTATTGGTGAAGTTCTTATCACAACCAAAAATAGAACAGGAAACCAAACAGTGGCCATTGGATGCCGGCGTGTTATAGTCTGGACGAGGAAAGTGGCAAATATGGCAGCTACAAGGACGAGAGGAGAGAGACGAGAGACACAAGCAGGACGAGAGGGAGACAGATACAAGCAGGACGAAAGATACAACAGGACGAAGAGAGAGACACAAGCAGGACGATAGAGATACAAGCAGGAGGGGGCGAGAGAGAGAGAGAGAGAGACAGACAAGCAGGACGATAGAGAGAGAGACACAAGCAGGACGAAGAGAGACACAAGCAGGCGGGGGAACGGACGACAGATACAAGCAGGACGATAGAGAGAGAGAGACACACAAGCAGGACGATAGAGATACAAGCAGGACGATAGAGAGAGAGACACAAGCAGGACGATAGAGAGAGACACACCGAGAGACACAAGCAGGACGATAGAGAGAGACACAAGCAGGACGATAGAGATACAAGCAGGACGAAGAGAGGAGAGACACGCGAGAGAGACACGCAGGACAATAGAGAGACACAAGCAGGATGATAGAGAGAGAGATACAGGCAGGACGATAGACACAAGCAGGACGATAGAGATACAAGCAGGACGATAGAGAGAGACACAAGCAGGACGATAGAGATACAAGCAGGACGATAGAGAGAGAGACACAACGAGACACGAGGAGCCGCAGGACGATAGGGACCAGCAGGAGTAGAGAGACACAGGCAGGACGATAGAGAGAATAGAGACACACAAGCAGGATGATAGAGAGACACAGGACGATGGAGAGAGAGAGAGAGAGAGAGAGCGCAGGACGATAGAGAGAGAGCAGCAGGACGATAGAGAGACACAAGCAGGACGATAGAGAGACACAAGCAGGACGATAGAGAGACACAAGCAGGACGATAGAGAGAGAGAGAAGACACAAGCAGGACGATAGAGAGACCCGACGAGAGAGAGAGACACAAGCAGGACGATAGAGATACAAGCGGACGAGAGATACAAGCAGGACGACAGGAGAGACACAAGCAGGACGATAGCGACGACGACGAGAGAGAGAGAGACAGACAAGCAGGACGATAGAGAGACAGACAAGCAGGACGATAGAGAGAGAGACCAGGCGGAGACACAAGCGGACGATAGAGAGAGAGAGAGAGAACACAGCAGGACGATAGAGAGAGAGACACGCAGGACAATAGAGAGACACAAGCAGGACGATAGAGAGAGAGACACACACAAGCAGGACGATAGAGAGACACACAAGCAGAGAGAGACACAAGCAGGACGATAGAGAGAGAGAGCACGAGAGAGAGACACAAGCAGGACACAGATACAAACACGAGAGAGAGACACAAGCAGGATGATAGACACAAGCAGGACGATAGAGAGCAGAACAGCGGACGATAGAGAGAGACAGGCAGGACGATAGAGAGACGAGCAGGACGATAGAGAGACACACGCAGGACGATAGAGAGACACAAGCAGGACGATAGAGAGACACAAGCAGGACGATAGAGAGACCCCACGGCAGAGACGAGAGACACAAGCAGGACGACAGAGAGAGACACAAGCAGGACGATAGAGAGACACACAAGCAGGACGATAGAGAGACACACAAGCAGGACGATAGAGAGAGACACACAAGCAGGACGATAGAGAGACACACAAGCAGGACGATACGAGAGACACACAAGCAGGACGATAGAGAGAGACACAAGCAGGATGATAGAGAGACAACAACAGGACGAGAGAGACGGACAAGCAGGACGATAGAGAGAGACACAAGCAGGACGATAGAGAGACACACAAGCAGGACGATAGAGAGACACACAAGCAGGACGATAGAGAGACACACAAGCAGGACGATAGAGAGACACACAAGCAGACGAGAGAGACCGACGATAGAGAGACACACAAGCAGGACGATAGAGAGACACACAAGCAGGACGTAGAGAGACACACAAGCAGGACGATAGAGAGACACACAAGCAGGACGATAGAGAGACACAGAGAGACACACAGAGAGACACAAGCAGGACGATAGAGAGACACACAAGCAGGACCCGAGAGAGAGACACACAAGCAGGACGATAGAGAGACACACAAGCAGGACGAGAGAGAGACACACAAGCAGGACGATAGAGAGACACACAAGCAGGACGATAGAGAGACACAAGCAGGACGATAGAGAGAGACACGCAGGACGATAGAGACACAAGCAGGACGATAGAGAGACACACGCAGGACGATAGAGAGACGACGAGAGAGACACACAGCAGGACGATAGAGAGACACAGGCAGGACGATAGAGAGACACAAGCAGGACGATAGAGAGACACAAGCAGGACGATAGAGAGACACAAGCAGGACGATAGAGAGACACAAGCAGGACGATAGAGACACACAAGCAGGACGATAGAGAGACACACGCAGGACGATAGAGAGACACACAAGCAGGCGAAGAGAGACCACCGACGAGAGAGAGACACAAGCAGGACGATAGAGAGACACAGGAGCAGGACGATAGAGAGACACGCAGGACGATAGAGAGACACAAGCAGGACGATAGAGAGCCCCAGAGAGACACAAGCAGGACGATAGAGAGACACAAGCAGGACGATAGAGAGACACACGCAGGACGATAGAGAGACACAGCAGGACGACAGAGAGACACCAGGACGATGAGAGCACACGCAGGCACGAGAGACACACAAGCAGGACGATAGAGAGACACACAAGCAGGACGATAGAGAGACACACAAGCAGGACGATAGAGAGACACACAAGCAGGACGATAGAGAGACACACAAGCAGGACGATAGAGAGACACACAGGCGAGAGAGACACACAGGCAGGACGAGAGAAGACACACAAGCAGGACGATAGAGAGACACACAAGCAGGACGGATAGAGAGACACAGGCAGCAGAGAGACACAAGCAGGACGATACGATAGAGAGAGACACAAGCAGGACGATAGAGAGAGAGACACAAGCAGGACGATAGAGAGAGACACACGAAAACAAAGCAGGACGAGAGAGAGAGAGAGACACAAGCAGGACGATAGAGAGAGAGACACAAGCAGGACGATAGAGAGAGAGACACAAGCAGGACGATAGAGAGAGAGAGACACACAGCAGGACGATAAGAGAGAGACACAAGCAGGACGACAGACAAGCAGGAGACACCGCGACAGACACCGGGGCGCAGAGAGACACAAGCAGGACAATAGACACAGGCAGGATGATAGAGAGACACACAAGCAGGATGATAGAGAGAGATACAAGCGGGCGAAGAGAGAGACAGAATAAGCAGGGCGCCTCCCCGCCCGCCCCCCCCGGGCCCCCCAAGAGAAAATTCCCCCCCCCAAAATCTCCAGTTCACACCCCCTCATGTAGCTAGAGACACACAAGCAGGACGATAGAGAGACACACAAGCAGGACGATAGCGAGACACACAAGCAGGACGATAGAGAGACACAGGCAGGACGATAGAGAGACACAAGCAGGACGAGAGAGAGAGACACAAGCAGGACGATAGAGAGACACAGGCAGGACGATAGAGAGAGAGAGACACAGGCAGGAAGAGAGAGAGAGACACAAGCAGAGACCGATAGAGAGACACAGGCAGGACGATAGAGAGAGAGATACAGGCAGGACGATAGAGAGAGAGAGCACGGGGAGGACGATAGAGAGAGAGAGATACAGGCAGGATGATGAGAGAGAGAGATACAGGCAGGACGATAGGAGAGAGAGAGAGATACAGGCAGTGTAGAGAGAGATACAGGCAGGACGATAGAGACAGACACACAAGCAGGACGATAGAGAGAGAGATACAGGCAGGACGATAGAGAGAGAGAGATCGATGATAGAGAGAGAGAGTACAGGCAGGACGTATAGAGAGAGAGATACAGGCAGGACGATAGAGACAGACACACAAGCAGGACGATGAGAGAGAGAGAGAGACACAAGCAGGACGATAGAGAGACACAAGCAGGCGATAGAGAGAGACACAAGCAGGACGATAGAGGGGACGACAGATACAAGCAGGAGCGATAGAGAGACACAAGCAGGATGATAGACACAGGCAGGATGATAGAGAGATACAAGCAGGATGATAGACACAGGCAGGATGATAGAGAGATACAAGCAGGACGACAGATACAAGCAGGACGATAGAGAGACACAAGCAGGATGATAGACACAGGCAGGATGATAGAGAGATACAAGCGGGACGATAGAGAGACAGATATAAGCAGGGCGATTCCACGTGGCCATCTCTGCTGACTCCAATGAGAAATTACGTTACCATAAATTTCAGTTTATAAGCGCTTTTATTTTGTAGCTACAGGCGATGTGTCTCCATGGTAACAGACTACACTTAGGTCTGCTCTCACCTCCCCTTCTAGCTTAGACTTGGTGGGACAAGGAAGGATGTTAAAAGGAGTATTATTGTTTTCAGAAGGGTCATGTGGTAAAATCTCACTGCTACCCCAGGGGATGTTCTCCATTCTGGTGGCACGTCTGCGACAAACAACGCTTGTAGTGCCTGCATGGCAGATCAGACCATAAACAAGCAGATCACTGGTGAACATTCATTCATCCAATCATCAGGGCCCTTTACCCTCCCCCCACCTCCTTACCCGGCCTAACCCCAGGCCCTGCTTCACCCCCTTTATATAATCCTAAGAGCAGAAATAACGATCTTCAGAAATAGTCTTCATCTCCCCACCCCACATTGTCCGAGAGAGAACAAGAACCAGGCCACAGCCCTGAAGGACGAGACCCTTCCCCCGGCCATCATATGTTTTAGGTTAAATTTTCGAGTTCACTTCCTGGATGGCGTTCAGAGAGTCTTGTTTTTCCTGGCGCTCGGACTTCTGTTCTCAACAACTCAGCAGAAATTATCCCCTTTTTTGGCCTCCTTCCAATCTGTAAAAGGAATTGGTTTATTTTCCCCCCTGACCACGTAGATTGCGTGATGACGGGAAAGAAAAGAAAAAAAAATCTGCCTTGATCCCACGAGAGCGCAGTAAACAATCCTCTGTCATGGATCTTGGGTGTGTATTGCGCCCGGGTAGGGGGTATTGTAGCCTGTATGACCGCCCACCTCCACCCTGCACCAGGTTTTCTGTCCACTCGCTGACTTGTACATTTTCTCCGACAGGTTTGCGAAGCTTTTGTTGCGTCTGCCTGCTCTGCGGTCCATCGGCCTGAAATGCCTGGAACACCTCTTCTTCTTCAAGCTAATAGGAGACACACCCATCGACACATTTTTAATGGAGATGCTGGAAGCTCCTCATCAAATGACTTAAGAGAAGCGAGGTCTTTGTCCTCATGTGCCGAGGGCAATGGACTTCTTATAGGACGCCCTCAAGAGACACTGTGGTCCCTCCACACTTAAAGAAAACGTCCAGGATCCCTCATCCTATGTCACACGTGCGCCTTCAGTCCATCCTCAGAGCTACAACCGCGCTGTCCCATCATGAACAGCAAAAAGTGACGGACACCTGGGACGCGTACAGGCCGGGCTCGCCCTTAAGGTCTCTCTCTCACTTTCTTCTTTAAGATGGCTTGGTTGTCGCTGTTTCTGGTAACTTTGGCCCCAGATCTCGGAGGGTGAATGTATTTTTATGATGCGTAAGGACTGAGGAAGACTTTGCTAATCTTTGTCACTCTGGGCCATTGCCAGCAGCGGTCAGCCACCGGCCCGGCTCGCAGGAGTCTATAAAGTGGGGGGATCGATCCCATATCTGATATTAGGCCTTAATCATCAACAAAAACATCTCATAGCTCGGCACAGAGCTTGTCACGTGCCCCTCGCCGGCGCGGTAATACGGTGAGGTATTTGATGTGTGGACTGTTTTTATCCTGTGGTGTAAGTGCTGGAACGTCGTACAGAGCTCCACAGCCGGATGTTTTGTTTGTTAGAACCATTTGGGTGGTTGGTTAGCTTGTATTAAGGCTCTTTTGGAACAAGGCACTACAGAATTAATGAATTATTTTTGTTTTTATGTATTCGGGAAAGTTTAGAAGCCCAAAGACCGGGATTTACTGCCTCTAATAGAAAAATAATAATTACATGTCAGTATCGGAAGAGCCAAACAAATAAGGACTCTTTGGGTACCACGGGTAGAATTCAGGGATTTTGTCCAATGTTTTCAAGGCCCCTTTTGGTCCAGAGAGGGCTTCAGAGCATCACTTAACCTCTCTGGTGACAGGGGCCGGGCAGAGGCAGAAAATCCCAGTCATGAAATGTCAGTATGAGATTACAATTGTCCACATGTCATTCGCAGTCTCCGATCCTGGGGGCCGACCTCCGATCCTGGGGGCCGACCTCCGATCCTGGGGCCGACCTCCGATCCTGGGGGCCAACCTCCGATCCCAGGGCTGACCTCCGATCCTGGGGCCGACCTCCGGTCCTGGGCCGACCTCCGATCTGCTGGATCAGCCCGTTTTGGCTCTTTCTTATCTTTCTCCTACCGGAGTTGAAGGCTGTAGACCTGAATCCCTTGGCAGCATCTTAAGAACCTTTAGTGCAGATTTCGGAGCAGACAAGTCTTTGGCTCTTTGTCTGTTGCTACAGCAGGATCCAGAGGTCGCTTTGTTGGTTTTTTCCCTGTTTTTGGAGTCGTTGCTACCTGATGATCTCTGGAGTTGTAGCTCAACCAGATCCAAAGTGCTCACCGCCCCAAGCCAATGACACTGCCAGTCACTAGGAGGGGGCCGAGTGTTCACCTAGGAAGGTCTACAGCGAACCCTCAGCCATGTGTAGGTCAGGGCGCTGCACCGGAGGAGTTTCTGGCCTTTCGTTGTCTCTTCTTGTAAAGCATACAATGATCTATGTATATTTTCCAAAGAAACTTGTTCTCTCTTCTTTGTTGTCGCTCTCTATTCTGCGCGAGAGCGGGTTACTCGGAACCTGAGCCAATGCTAAAAGCACGCTTCTGTGAAGCCTCCCCTCCCCCGTCCCTTTCTTACCTGCAACTGGTCAAGCGCTATTAATGCCGTTGTTATACCTCTTCTGTTATTATAATATAGTGACTAGCAGGGAGAATTGTGGGAACCCCCTTCCCCCCAAACAGAGCCGGGCGGCCCTTACCTCTGCTGACATCCAAAGTGACAGCTACGATGTAGGTTACAGGGGTGAGAGTGAGCTCATATAATGGGGGGCGATCAGGGGCAACCACTAACACACCACGTGACAGATACTACCAGATACGAGATATTAGGCCGCTGCCACCTCCCCCCTCCATTCACATTCTGCCATCATCTCCCCCCGCTCTGCATTTTACACTAGTCACATACAGAGCAGCTGCGGCAGCGCATTGTGGAGGACGTAGCAGAGGAGTCTGACAACACAATGAATCCAGAATATCGTGACTAAGATCTGAGAGCCATGAGTAGGTAGCACAGTGTTAGAAATCTGACTGCAGCTCTGGGTGTGACTGGAGTATAAGGCTGACCATTTAATGTGTATGGGACCTCCTGACTCCAATAAGGGCAGATCGATTGCTTTGAGGAGCCCGGCAGTGGCAATGGGTTTCTCTCCTTGCCCAATTCAGATGCTTGGCTGAGTGTGCATGTGTATAGGGGAGTCTGGGGAGATAGCTGTTAGCTGGATGAGTTCTCAGCTGGCCTAAGACATGATGTAAGTGGAGACCAGTACAAGGGAAGTGTCTGAGTATTACATGTAAAGTATAGTCTGTGTCAGGACACAACTCGCCCTGTTACCAGGGGAGGCGCTCTGTGCCTTATGGGGTTACATCAACCTGAGCAGAGATGAGAGATAAAGGACCCCAAGTATGTCGGTAACCCCACGTGAGGCGAGGCCGCAGGCTCTCCGTGCATATCGGTAACCCCACGTGAGGCGAGGCCGCAGGCTCTCCGTGCATATCGGTAACCCCGTGTGAGGCGAGGCCGCAGGCTCTCTGTGCATATCGGTAACCCCATGTGAGGTGAGGCCGCAGGCTCTCCGTGCATATCGGTAACCCCACGTGAGGCGAGGCCGCAGGCTCTCCGTGCATATCGGTAACCCCACGTGAGGCGAGGCCGCAGGCTCTCCGTGCATATCGGTAACCCCACGTGAGGCGAGGCCGCAGGCTCTCTGTGTATATCGGTAACCCCGTGTGAGGCGAGGCCGCAGGCTCTCCGTGTATATCGGTAACCCCGTGTGAGGCGAGGCCGCAGGCTCTCCGTGTATATCGGTAACCCCGTGTGAGGCGAGGCCGCAGGCTCTCCGTGTATGTCGGTAACCCCGTGTGAGGCGAGGCCGCAGGCTCTCCGTGTATGTCGGTAACCCCACGTGAGGCGAGGCCGCAGGCTCTCCGTGTATGTCGGTAACCCCACGTGAGGCGAGGCCGCAGGCTCTCCGTGTATGTCGGTAACCCCACGTGAGGCGAGGCCGCAGGCTCTCCGTGTATGTCGGTAACCCCACGTGAGGCGAGGCCGCAGGCTCTCCGGGTGTATATCGGTAACCCAGTGTGAGGCGAGGCCGCAGGCTCTCCGTGTATATCGGTAACCCCTCGTGAGGCGAGGCTGCGGGCTCTCCGTGCCCTCTCGTACTCGTTCAGTGCCTTACTGCTGCAGCCATTTTTGGTCCGGTCACCACATGCCGGAGCCGCTCTGTGCATGTGAAATCCTTGCCTTAATCTCTGCGGGGCCAATGACCACCAGTGTGTTGGACTGACCCCGCATTGTGTAATCCGTACTTCACCCTTGAGGCCCTGGGTACATTTCCGCTGGACAGATAAGTTGTTTTTACTTTTCCCATAGTAACCCCTTCACTGCCGCCTTGTGGTAGAACAGCAGAAAGCCGAATGTGAACAACGTCTGAGCGGCAGCGGGCATTTATTTGTGAGGCTTCAGAGGGTGGATTTATGACACGAGCGCCAAAGACGATACGTAGCGATTATTGTCTGCGAGCAGTCTATAAGACACGACATAGATAGATATATATATATATATATATATATATATATATATATATATATGGGAATCACTGCAGGTATCTGTATATACAGCTCATGACCATGACCAGAGGGGATCGGGGGCCGCCTAGATCACACACTATCATTTCCATCAGATTCCTTTATCTTATTTTTTTAATCCTTATATAGTTTAGTATAGATGGGACTCCCCTTGTAAGAGCTGTCAAGACGGCCATATTGTTTATCACTCAGCTTTCCCAGAAACAGATACATACTCCAGTTAGCCATTAACCAATAATGACCAGGGGAATTCTCTGTCGATCCCGTCCACAGAAATCATATCATTAGGTCTCAGCGAGTTCCCTGCATGTACGAGAGTCCTGGGCGGTCAGGACCGGACTGTGCGCGGGCACCATGGCCAGACCTGAGGATCACAGCAGAGGATGACGCCCGGCTCTTCCATAGTGCATCGATTTTAAGATGCTGCAGGACTCGGGGGTTCCCATACAGAGCGCTCTGGGGATCACCAGCAATGAGAGTTTTCATGTGTCCTTCTTGTGATATTATGTATAATAAGTTGTGTATTACAAAAGTAAAACAAAAAAAATAGTAAAAAATATAGAAAGGATTAAAAAATCTATTGTATCAGCGAAGTTTAAAAGAAGAAGAAGATCTATTTTTGTATTCTGGACCTTTTATCCCTCTGTATCAGTTTTGTATTAACTTTCAGGTGTTCTGGATTCTTATGTGGTTGTGTCGCAGCTCCCGAAAATGGTATGGAGAGCGGACGGAGCCGATGCTGCATCACTATGTGCGAGGAGTTAGACCATAGACAAACAAGTGGGGGCGACGTCTATGGCTCGGATACTGTAACAAGGAATTTGGTGTAAATTCAGAGAATGTCGTCACCACTGAGCTGATACAATCTGATCTATGACACTGCTCACCCTCCTACACACACAGTGCCCAGTCCTGCAGCCACCAGGCGATTACTAATACTCTGTGGTGGCCATTCATTGCCACCTCTAGATTTTGGGCGTGTAACTGTACATAATACAATCTAACAGACTGTCATGGCCTCCCAAAGATTAATATGCAAGATGGAAAAATTTACCTGTCATTTCTTCCAGTCCTGTAATAATCAAAATTGTCCACAAGGTGGCAGCAGAGAACCTCTCAGCCCTGTATATGGATCTGTACACATTACACCAGCTACAGGCACAGCGTCAGGGACTCTTCCCACTATCCTGTGCACTACAGATAGTCAGGCCGCTGGTGGCCCCATTTACTGACGAGTGGATTCAGGGCACAGGTTTTCTTTACTATGTGCCCCTTCATAGATATCCCTGCTGCATCTTCCTGCCATGTCACCTTGTAATGAAGGATTGCGCCACTTTGTAGGTTGTGACAGAATATTCCCACCCCCCTCTCTGCATTGCCGCTGCCATTGGACACCTCCATGTTTTTGCGCTGGATTCTCACTTGGCGGACAGCCGCGTCCAGCCCCCCGGAGCTCTCTGGTTATGACCTCGCTATGTATCGTGGGCCGCTGTCCCCACCGCCCTCAGTACGCTGTGTTCATGTGATTATTGCCTTTCTGCTCAGCTCAGTCTTACTGTGAATCACTTCTGCACACGTTATAACGTCAAAATGAAAAGCATTGGAAAATCCGACTATTTTCTTGATGAATACCGGTATTAGAATTGTAAACTAAATGAGCGATTATAAATACAAGTTCAAAGTTCTGGCGTCTCCGCGTGGTTATTTCTGTACACGCACCCATACACACAGCATACATGGTATATGAGAATGATTACTAGGACCAGGACACCATCCAAAGCTGCCGGACACAGAGCAATACTAGGCGACATTTATTACCACTATGGGCTTAAGGGGTTTTCTAGGACTGGTGACCCATCCTTAGACAGCAGGAAGAGATGGAATGAAACATCCTAAAGCTGCAAACCTGTAACACACTGGAGAAATCTCAGGAACGTAAGAGATAGACAATGCCAGAGCGCGGCGGAGACGGCAGAATATTCCATGGTCAGGGAGTGGATGGAATAAAATACACGAGCTTTGTATAGCAGTCCTGGTGCTCAGTGTGTATCGCTGCCACCTGCTGGACACACATCAGAACGGCAGCACCTCTGACACTATAGAGCAGGGGTAAGCAACCTTTTTTGTTCGGCGTGCCGATTTTAATAAAAAAATCAAAGCTGAGGTACTCGGAGTGCCAGTCAATAATTGTAAGTCTGACGACCCCTAAACTAAAGTCATATACCACAAACCATAACAGAGAAGTGCTGCCACCAGATGCTTTAGGACACATGCGCTTACTGCTATTTCCTGGGACGCTCCTGTACTTTCTGATTAGAAGCAATGAAAGTCCATGTGCAGCCACCAATTAGTGGTAAATGTGTCCAGGGGCAGCGTATGGCGGCACCTTATGGTGAATACACGCTATGTATCTGGATGCAGATATAGTCTTAGGCCACTGGAACTTTTACTTCAATGTAAAACTGCGTTCACATGGTGCATTTTTGCACAAAAAAAAAATGCCTGTGTTTTCTGTACAAAAACACATCCTTAATACAGAAAACACATCATTATACAGAATAATGTCCCATAGCGGCCCCTGCACACGGTATTATTTCCCATAGCGGCCCCTGCACACGGTATTATGTCCCATTGTGGCTCCTGCACATGGTATTATGTCCCATATTAACCCCTGCACATGGTATTATGCCCCATATTGGCCCCTGCACACGGTATTAGGTCCCATAGTGGCCCCTGCACACGGTATTAGGTCCCATAGCAGCCTCTGCACAAAGTACGCCGTATTATGTCCCATAGTGGCCCCTGCACACGGTATTATGTCCCATTGTGGCCCCTGCACACGGTATTATGTCCCATAGCGGTCCCTGCACACATTATTATGTCCCATAGTGGCCCCTGCACACGGTATTATGTCCCATAGCGGCCCCTGCACACGGTATTATGTCCCATAGCGGCCCCTGCACACGGTATTAGGTCCCATAGCAGCCTCTGCACAAAGTACGCCGTATTATGTCCCATAGTGGCCCCTGCACACGGTATTATGTCCCATTGTGGCCCCTGCACACGGTATTATGTTCCATTGTGGCCCCTGCACACGGTATTATGTCCCATTGTGGCCCCTGCACACGGTATTATGTCCCATAGCGGTCCCTGCACACGGTATTATGTCCCATAGTGGTCCCTGCACACGGTATTATGTCCCATAGTGGCCCCTGCACACCGTATTAGGTCCCATAGTACTCTTCAGTCCCCGAGTATAATAATTGCAGGACCAAGAGAGGTGACAAATATAAATAAACAATGCTACTCAGCTTTTTTCTACACTCCGCAGCCGCTCTGTTCTCTTGGGCGCTTCTGCCTGTAGTCAGCGACCGCTGATTGAGTCTCTGGGGTCACGTTGCGCCATTATGCGTAATGACGCCAGATGCGGACGTGACCCCTGAGGCCCTGTGAGCTGTCAGAAGCGCCGGCAGATCGCACAGCCGCCGCGGAGCGCAGGGAGCAAGGTGAGTATCATTGGTTTTTATGTTTCATCACTTCTCCTGAGTCTCCACTTATTATACTCGGGGGTCTGAAGAGACCCCACAGTATAATAATAGCAGTTTCGGCCATGTTTGGTCTGATCGAAGCTGCCGTGCCAGGGAAATAAGCCTCGCGTGCCACTCTTAGCATGCGTGCCAGGGGTTGCCGACCCCTGCTATAGACTCTATAGGATAGAGCACATCAGATACAATAATGGACAATGTAGAGGCAAAGAAAGAAACCCAATTGTTATGGGAAAGCCATCGGCTGTGTGTACTCGGGCCTGGTCTGGTCCTCACATGAATTATCACAGAACCTGCAGTAGATCGCCGCACACCGTGTATAAAGCAGACATTACCAGTATACAAGTGTTGTTGTGGCCCCCACCAGCCGGCCCAGGGTCACACACACGTTTTTAGGATTTCTCTTTTGAGGTTGTAACGACTACGGGCAGGTCTATCCCTAATACAAGATGGCGGAGGATCTGCTCACACCCCACAGGCCCTGGATCCATGAGGAGAGGGAGACAACCTCAGGAGCTGGAGCAGTACAGCAGGAGCGCGGGCTCTGGCTCCAGCACACGTTGGGTTAAGCAGTCCTAATCCCACTAAATAGTCTTCCAGAAACCTCAGCTATGTCTCTGCATACATTTGTTGGGGTGAAGAGTTTAAAATACGATGACAGATCGGTGGTAATATAAGGGGGAGGGGAGCGGATGAAATGTGTCATGTTTCAAGTACAGGGTGGATTTTCCTGGAAAGTCTTCATTTATTTAAAGAGCTCTCTGCCCCCCCCCCCCATATTATAGGGTCACAGCTGTAGGGGCAGACTAGTGCTAGCACGTCAACCAACTCATCCCAGCTGCTGAGGGCAGACACTATCAATGTACAGGATGAAATCCCCTATATATTCTATAGGAACTGGGGGAGGAATCCTGATACATGGCCGCGTTATATAATATAGATCTCTACAGAAGCACAGAGGAAATATATACATCATTATGTATACGGGAAACACAAGGGACACATACAGATCACTACATATAGGGAGAGGCGCAGAGGACACATACAGATCAGTACATACAGGGGGAGGTACAGAGGACACATACAGATCAGTACATATAGGGGAAGGTATAGAGGACACATATAGATCAGTACATATAGGGGAGGTACAGAGGACACATACAGATCAGTACATATAGGGGGAGGTACAGAGGACACATACAGATCACTACATATAGGGGGAGGCGCAGAGGACACATACAGATCAGTACATACAGGGGGAGGTACAGAGGACACATACAGATCAGTACATATAGGGGAAGGTATAGAGGACACATATAGATCAGTACATATAGGGGAGGTACAGAGGACACATACAGATCAGTACATATAGGGGAGGTACAGAGGACACATACAGATCAGTACATATAGGGGGAGGTACAGAGGACACATACAGATCACTACGTATAGGGGGGAGCACAGAGGACACATACAGATCACTACATACAGGGGGAGGTACAGAGGACACATACAGATCACTACATATAGGGGAGGTACAGAGGACACATACAGATCACTACATATAGGGGAGGTACAGAGGACACATACAGATCACTACATATAGGGGAGGTACAGAGGACACATACAGATCACTACATATAGGGGAGGTACAGAGGACACATACAGATCAGTACATATAGGGGGAGGTACAGAGGACACATACAGATCACTACATATAGGGGAAGGTACAGAGGACACATACAGATCACTACATATAGGGGAGGTACAGAGGACACATACAGATCAGTACATATAGGGGGAGGTACAGAGGACACATACAGATCAGTACATATAGGGGGAGGTACAGAGGACACATACAGATCAGTACATATAGGGGAGGTACAGAGGACACATACAGATCACTACATTTAGGGGAGGTACAGAGGGCACATACAGATCAGTACATATAGGGGAGGTACAGAGGACACATACAGATCAGTACATATAGGGGAGGTACAGAGGACACATACAGATCACTACATATAGGGGAGGTACAGAGGACACATACAGATCAGTACATATAGGGGGAGGTACAGAGGACACATACAGATCACTACATATAGGGGAGGCACAGAGGACACATACAGATCACTACGTATAGGGGAAGGTACAGAGGACACATACAGATCACTACATATAGGGGAGGTACAGAGGACACATACAGATCACTACATATAGGGGAAGCACAGAGGACACATACAGATCACTACATATAGGGGAGGTGCAGAGGACACATACAGATCACTACATATAGGGGAAGCACAGAGGACACATACAGATCACTACGTATAGGGGAAGCACAGAGGACACATACAGATCACTACGTATAGGGGAAGCACAGAGGACACATACAGATCACTACATATAGGGAGAGGTACAGAGGACACATACAGATCACTACGTATAGGGGAGGTACAGAGGACACATACAGATCACTACATATAGGGGAGGTACAGAGGACACATACAGATCACTACATATAGGGGGAGCACAGAGGACACATACAGATCACTACATATAGGGGAGTTACAGAGGACACATACAGATCACTACATATAGGGGGAGCACAGAGGACACATACAGATCACTACATATAGGGGGAGCACAGAGGACACATACAGATCAGTACATATAGGGGAGGTACAGAGGACACATACAGATCACTACATATAGGGGGAATCACAGAGGACACATACAGATCACTACATATAGGGGAGGGACCAGAGGACACATACAGATATAGTACATATAGGGAGAGCACAGAGGACACATACAGATCACTACATATAGGGGAGGTACAGAGGACACATACAGATCACTACGTATAGGGGGAGGTACAGAGGACACATACAGATCACTACATATAGGGGAGGCACAGAGGACACATACAGATCACTACATATAGGGGGAGCACAGAGGACACATACAGATCACTACATATAGGGGAGGTACAGAGGACACATACAGATCACTACATATAGGGGAGTTACAGAGGACACATACAGATCACTACATATAGGGGGAGCACAGAGGACACATACAGATCACTACATATAGGGGGAGCACAGAGGACACATACAGATCACTACATATAGGGGAGTTACAGAGGACACATACAGATCACTACATATAGGGGAGTTACAGAGGACACATACAGATCACTACATATAGGGAGAGGTACAGAGGACACATACAGATCACTACATATAGGGGAGGTACAGAGGACACATACAGATCACTACATATAGGGGGATCACAGAGGACACATACAGATCACTACATATAGGGGGAGCACAGAGGACACATACACATCACTACGTATAGGGGGAGCACAGAGGACACATACAGATCACTACATATAGGGGGAGCACAGAGGACACATACACATCACTACGTATAGGGGGAGCACAGAGGACACATACAGATCACTACATATAGGGAGAGGTACAGAGGACACATACAGATCACTACATATAGGGGAAGGTGCAGAGGACACATACAGATCACTACATATAGGGGGAGGCACAGAGGACACATACAGATCACTACATATAGGGAGAGGTACAGAGGACACATACAGATCACTACATATAGGGGGGAGCACAGAGGACACATACAGATCACTACATATAGGGGAAGGTGCAGAGGACATATATACTGAACACTACACCAGCTATACTAGGCCGATCACACCTCACAGTAAGACTATCTGCACTATCCACATCAAAAAGCCACAACTCATCTACATTACTACATGTGCACAGAGTCTCACAAAACCTTAGACATGTGCAGTGTAAAACATCCTGTGTGTGCACATGGCCAAGATGTACAAGGTTACTGCTTCCATAAGCGTCTACCATCACCATAATCCCCACTGCACCCCTATAGTGAACAGACCCCTCTCGTGTCAATGTGCAGTTCTGCTACCAAGAAAGTCAACTGTTAGGCTGTATAAAGGAGCCATTTGGTGCACCCGGGGCCTAGCGGGGTCACAGGAGCAGCCATTTTTGTCTGTAGTTGCTGCATGTTGGGATTGCTCAATCTTTATATTATGGGCCAGTGACACAGGCACAGTGGGTGCTCTGACAGATACATCTACCTCCTGGGGGCACTATAACCCCCCGATAACAGCAGATAAGGGGGGGGGGGGGGAAGGGGGGGGGCCGCGGGAGGGGGGGAAAAAACCCCCAAAAAAAAAAAAGGGGAAAAACCCGGGGGGGGAGACACAAAAAACCCCCCCAGGAAGGCACCAGCCTTAGATACAGGCCCTGACTAGCACAAGGCCCGGTTCTTCAGGAATCCATATATGCCCGGGCGCCAGAATGGAGATGTAGACAAGAGAGGCACTAGAAAACAGCACAGAAAAAAAAGAGCCGGCCCACCAGTGAGGAGAGCGGGTGCGGAAGGAGGTCTGTAGTGCACACTGGTGCAAGATGGCGCCGACCCGGCTGTAGGATTGGTATAACCCCCCATAAAATTAAAAGGCTCAAATGAGGGGGTTGTAATATCCACACATTCTCAACTGCACCAGACCAGCAGAAAGTGAGTGCAGCCTGGAGCTATAGATGTGATATGTATTCCTGTGCGTCCAGCAGTGCGCCCGGGTTGATGCATGTACACAGTGACTGTACAGCAGATAGTGAAGGCACCAGCCTAAGGTACAGGCCCTGACAGGATCAGTACCCCAGGATAAGTAATGTAATGTATGTACACAGTGACTGCACCAGCAGAATAGTGAGCGCAGCTCTGGAGTATAATACAGGATGTAACTCAGGATCAGTACAGGATAAGTAATGTAATGTATGCACACAGTGACTGCTACCAGCAGAATAGTGAGGCAGCCTGGCCCAGTGTACTCAGGCCCAGTACAGGATAAGTAATGTAATGTATGTACACAGTGACTGCACCAGCAGAATAGTGAGCGCAGCTCGGAGAATGGAGATGTAAGACAAGTACAGGCAGTGACTCACCGCAGAAAAGGGCCAGCTATCAGATATAGGGGATAAGTAATGTAGTGTCACATGTACACAGTGAGGACTGCACCAGCAGAATAGTGAGCGCAGCTCTGGAGTATAATACAGGATAAGTAATGTAATGTATGTACACAGTGACTGCACCAGCAGATAGGTAATGCACGTCTGTACACAGTGACTGCACCAGCAGAATAGTGAGCGCAGCTCTGGAGTATAATACAGGATAAGTAATGTAATGTATGTACACAGTGACTGCACCTACCGCAGAATAGTGAGCGCAGCTCAGGAAACTGGCATAATACAGGATTCATAAAGTCCACCCATTAGGCCGGCCCCGCGGGCCCCGGCGATCAGTACAGGATAAGTAATGTAATGTATGTACACAGTGACTGCACCAGCTGAATAGTGAGCGCAGCTCTGGAGTATCCACACAGGATGTAACTCAGGATCAGTACAGGAAAGAATGTAATGTATGTACACAGTGACTGCACCAGACCAGCAGAATAGTGAGTGCAGCTCTGGAGTATAATACAGGAGTAACGGCGCCCTCGGCAATACAGGATAAGTAATGTAATGTATGTACACAGTGACTGTACCAGCAGAATAGTGAGCGCAGCTCTGGAGTATAATACAGGATGTAACTCAGGATCAGTACAGGATAAGTAATGTAATGTATGTACACAGTGACTGTACCAGCAGAATAGTGAGCTCAGCTCTGGAGTATAATACAGGATGTAACTCAGGATCAGTACAGGATAAGTAATGTAATGTATGTACACAGTGACTGCACCAGCAGAATAGTGGGCGCGGCTGGGGAAAAAAAGAAGAAAAAAGAATGTAATGTATGTACACAGTGACTGCACCAGCAGAATAGTGAGCGCAGCTCTGGAGTATAATACAGGATGTAACTCAGGATCAGTACAGGATAAGTAATGTAAATGTACACAGTGTATGTAACAGCAGAATAGTGAGCGCAGCCCTGGGTTAAAAAAAAGAAGTAAACCAAGAACAAAGTAAATGTACTGTATGTACACAGTGACTGCACCAGCAGAATAGTGAGCGCAGCTCTGGAGTATAATACAGGATAAGTAATGTAATGTATGTACACAGTGACTGTACCAGCAGAATAGTGAGCGCAGCCCTGGGTTAATACAGGAGAACAGGAAGAAGAAAAAAAAGCCAGAGAGTATAATACAGGATAAGTAAAATGTATGTACACAGTGACCGCACCAGCAGAATAGTGAGCGCAGCTCTGGAGTATAATACAGGATAAGTAATGTAATGTATGTACACAGTGACTGCACCAGCAGAATAGTGAGCGCAGCTCTGGAGTATAATGCAGGATGTAACTCAGGATCAGTAATGTAATGTATGTACACAGTGACTACTTCTTAGGTAGATGTTTTCTCTATAACTCTTGAGAGCTGGACAAGGCCTTTAAAAGAACAAACACAGGGACATAAAGTGACTGTAACTTACAGCAGTAACACTAGATGGCAGTACAGCTCTGTGACAGGTGTCCCTTGAACAATCATATAGTTTTAATAATATAGTTTTTAATATTTAAAAATACAAACTATAAACAATAAAATTATACTATCATCACATAAAATGTCCAAAATTAGAGCAAGATAAAACATAACTCCATTAATATATGCCACATGTATCACCAACCTGGCGGATTCCCAGAGATACATTTGTGTCAGATAATAACCAGTAATTTGTATCTCACTAGAATGTGTGGTTATTACAATGTATCCTTGTGAATTATCCTGCACTTTAGTGACACAGATACCCTGAAAGGTAACAACTTGTAGTCAGAAGCGACCGTCACCTCTCACATGTCATACACTGCACAGTCTGGACAGAATTCACATCGACATTATGAGCAGTTTTGGGTTGGTGTGAATAAGCCTCAACTAAAAGAGACCAATAGACACAGGAGGTACAGTGGGGAAAAAAAAGTATTTAGTCAGCCACCAATTGTGCAAGTTCTCCCACTTATAAAGATGAGGCCGGCCTGTAATTGTCATCATAGGTAGACCTCAACTATGAGAGACAAAATGAGAAAACTAATCCAGAAAATCACATTGTCTGATTTTTTAAGAATTTATTTGCAAATTATGGTGGAAAATAAGTATTTGGTCACCTACAAACAAGCAAGATTTCTGTCTCTCGCAGACCTGTAACTTCTCCTTTAAGAGGCTCCTCTGTCCTCCACTCGGGGGGACCTAGTGAGTGACCTGCAGAAAGCTGGGACTAACGTAACAAAGGCTACCGTCAGTAACACACTACGCCGCCAGGGACTCAGATCCTGCAGTGCCAGACGTGTCCCCCTGCTTAAGCCAGTACATATCCGGGCCCATCTGAAGTTTGCTAGAGAGCATTTGGATGTTCCAGAAGAGTATTGGGGAGAATGTCATATGGTCAGATGAAACCAAAGTAGAAGTGTTTGGTAGAAACACAACTCGTGGTGTTTGGAGGAGAATGAATGCTGAGTTGTATCCAAAGAAGACCATATCTGACAATGATCCCAAGCACACCGCCAGGACAACGAAGGAGCGGCTTCGTAAGAAGCATTTCAAGGTCCTGGAGTGGCCTAGCCAGTCTCCAGATCTCAACCCCATAGAAAACCTTTGGAGGAAGTAGAAAGTCCGTGTTGCCCAGCGACAGCCCCAAAACATCCCTGCTCTAGAGGAGATCTGCATGGAGGAATGGGCCGACATACCAGCAACAGTGTGTGCCAACCTTGTGAGGACTTACAGGAAACGTTTCACCTCTGTCATTGCCAACAAAGGAGACAGAACAAAGGATTGAGATGAACTTTTGTTATTGACCAAATACTTATTTTCCACCATAATTTGCAAATAAATTCTTTAAAAATCAGACAATGTGATTTTCTGGATTAGTTTTCTCATTTTGTCTCTCATAGTTGAGGTCTACCTATGATGACAATTACAGGCCGCCCTCATCTGTATAAGTGGGAGAACTTGCATAATTGGTGGCTGACTAAATACTTTTTCCCCACTGTAACTGGGCACCTCAGTGAGGGGCTGTCAGGTTACTCTTACTTCTGCTGGCAGGCTTTGCCTTTATATCTGCACTCACAGATTGCACCGCGTCCCCCTGTACGATGACACTGGGGGCAGCGGTCATGTCAGTATGTACGGTATTGTAGCCACTTCTTGTTTAGAGAGGGCACACCATTGCCGTAACAAAGTAAAAATCTGTAGGATGATCAGTGGTCTGGATAGACGGGGGCTTTTTTTGGGGGGGGTCTGGCTTTTTGAAAGTGAGGGCCACCGATTTTAGATCTATCTATTGATACCCCCACAAAGGGTATCAGCTGCTCTAAGGGGCTTCAGTGCTTGTACAAACATTGTGGCTCTTCTTTACATTGGGTATGAACACTGCAGTGCTCAGAAGACCAGACTTCTCACAGTGCACAATATTTCAGCCCTGTCCCATACAAGAGCCAGAAGAGCTGCTGCAGAAAGGACAGCACTGTAAGCGCTGCAGCGTGGATACCCCATGTAAACATGGCGGGGGGTGGTGATGATCTACCTTAAAGGGATTGTCCAGGGCCTGAAGATAATGGATACTGATGACCTATCCACAGTATAGGTCATCAATGTCAGATTGATCGGGGGCAAGCCCCACTGGAAGCCGTATAGTGGGCCAGAATCAGCTCTGCTCCTATTCAAGGCTGCAGCTTCAGGTACCACTGTATGGACCAGAAGCTGTATATACTGTATGGAGCTCTGTATACTGTAGCGGTGGCACAGGGAACTGCAGCTCTGCTCCCATTCACTTCAATAGGGCAGCTTTCAACCATATACCTTATATGTGGCTGCTGGTGGTGCGGGATCCAGGTGTCGGACCATGACCGATCCAATACTGATGACCTATCCTGTATACTCTGCTTCCCTTCGCCAGTCCCATGCTACCATATCTCCATTCAACTCCTGCCCGCAGTCACATTGCCTGAATAGAACTATTGTAAGGTATGTACTAAGTGACTGACGTGTCTATGTAGAATTTACCTGTATATAGACTGTAGGGCGAGCTCGGTGGTGGACAAACCCTGCCCGATACCCGCACAGAGAAGACTTACTAATCACTAGAAGTATTTTTCGGAGTATTTGAGCGCCAGCCTCCCCTACATTACACTACAGCTCACTCTTGGTGTCCGCTGGGCTATAAACATAAAAGCAAACAGATGAACATCTCGCAGCCTCCGGCATATATAAGTCCTCTTTAACGTAAAGATAAATAGATGTGATCGGCCGGACCCCTCCCCGCGCTCATTTCTCTTTACTTTACATAAACTTATCTTGCTATAAAAGCGTCTGACTTGGACGTGTGAACTCTGTCTGACTCCGGCGGGGCCCTTGGAAGAGTTTCATGTAACAGATTACATACACATGAAAAATGTCCTAATATCCAACTGCAATAAGCTTTATATTGGAGGCATTTCTGCAATTTCCACTGAAAACGGCTCCAGATCGCTGAATGTAATCATGTGGATTGTGCCTGTTCCTTGGAGCAGAATCCTCGAGGTGCGATGCATCACATGAGGTTCAATAAGGAGCGTTTACAACACAAGTTCTTCTAACATTTTACTTATAAACTCACAATAATCTTCAGCAACTTTAGAAAAACTTATTTTGTTTTCATATTTAGCTACATCAGGTATTGTGCTCCAGTTACATCCAGAGCTGCATCCACAATTCTGCTGCTAGCAGTCACTTGGAATCTGCCTGTACTGAGTTGCAAAACCATAGCTTCCAACCGTCCCGCATCTGGCGGGACAGTCCCGATTTTACACTGCTGTCCCGCGGTCCCCCATAGCTTACAGTTTGTCCCGCTATGCCCCTGAAGTGTTTTGCTGTTAACAAACTTTATTAGGGTCGGGTAAAGGCTAAATGGTGGATGCTAAATCCTAGTGGCTAAAGGACCTTTGATGACGTCATGAACATGTGATCAGACTCGTGTGGGCGGAGCTATTCTGGATACTGCGGGACACTGTGATGTTACACAGAAAGCTGGGAACAGAGAGTGATCGAAGATAAGTAGGAGAGAAGAGACAGCATGTGTGAGCAAGAGGGGGGAACTGGGGGCAGATAAAGGGGGCAGTTAAACTGAAGACAGATGAAGGGGGCAATTAAACCGGTGGCAGATAAAGGGGGACATTAAATTGGTGGTAGATGGAGGGGGCAATTAAACTGGAAGCATTAAGCTGGTGACATGAAGAGAGGACATTAAATTGGTGGCAGATAAAGGGGGACATTAAACTGGGGGTAGATGGAGGGGGGCATTAAACTGGGGGGGGCATTAAACTGGGTGGGGCAGATGGAGGGTGACAAACAGTGGGAGCAACTGTAGGAGGACATAAAACCGTGGTTGTAGCTGGAGGGGGACATTAAACTATGGGGCAGCTGGAGGGTGACATTAAACAGTGGGGGCAACTGTAGGAGGACATTAAACCGTGGGGGCAGCTGGAGAAGGACATTAAACTATGGGGCAGCTGGAGGGGGACATTAAACCATGGGGGTAGTTGGAGGAGGACATATCTGCCTCTAGTTGCCCCCAGTTTAATGTCCCCCTCCAACTACCCCCACTGTTTAATGTCACCCTCCAGCTGCCCAGTTTAATGTTCCTGTCTAGTTTCCGCCAATTTAAACTGGGGCATGAGGAGAGGGACTTAATACTGTGGGGCAATTGGAGGGGACCATTATAATGTGGGGGCATATAATGTTAGGGTGACTGTAGGAGTATTATACTGTGTGAGAGCACATGGAAAAATAGATGAGAATGGATGGAGTCAACGTAGAAGTGGGTGGAGCTCATCCAGGACTCCTCACTATAGAGGATAGACCTCCATTCCAGGACACATCACTATAGAGGATAGACCTCCATTCCAGGACACATCACTATAGAGGATAGACCTCCATTCCTGGACTCCTCACTATAGAGGATAGACCTCCATTCCAGGACTCCTCACTATAGAGGATAGACCTCCATTCCAGGACTCCTCACTATAGAGGATAGAACTCCATTCCAGGACTCCTCACTATAGAGGATAGAACTCCATTCCAGGACTCATCACTGAAGAGGATAGACCTCCATTCCAGGACTCCTCACTATAGAGGATAGACCTCCATTCCAGGACTCCTCACTATAGAGGATAGACCTCCATTCCAGGACTCCTCACTATAGAGGATAGACCTCCATTCCAGGACTCCTCACTATAGAGGATAGACCTCCATTCCAGGACTCCTCACTATAGAGGATAGACCTCCATTCCAGGACTCCTCACTATAGAGGATAGAACTCCATTCCAGGACTCCTCACTATAGAGGATAGACCTCCATTCCAGGACTCATCACTATAGAGGATAGACCTCCATTCCAGGACTCCTCACTATAGAGGATAGACCTCCATTCCAGGACCCTCACTATAGAGGATAGACCTCCATTCCAGGACACCTCACTATAGAGGATAGACCTCCATTCCAGGACTCCTCACTATAGAGGATAGACCTCCATTCCAGGACTCCTCACTATAGAGGATAGACCTCCATTCCAGGACCCATCACTATAGAGGATAGACCTCCATTCCAGGACTCCTCACTATAGAGGATAGACCTCCATTCCAGGACACATCACTATAGAGGATAGACCTCCATTCCAGGACTCCTCACTATAGAGGATAGAACTCCATTCCAGGACACATCACTATAGAGGATAGACCTCCATTCCAGGACTCCTCACTATAGAGGATAGACCTCCATTCCAGGACACATCACTATAGAGGATAGACCTCCATTCCAGGACTCCTCACTACAGAGGATAGACCTCCATTCCAGGACTCCTCACTATAGAGGATAGACCTCCATTCCAGGACCCATCACTATAGAGGATAGACCTCCATTCCAGGACACATCACTATAGAGGATAGACCTCCATTCCAGGACCCATCACTGTAGAGGATAGACCTCCATTCCAGGACCCCTCACTACAGAGGATAGACCTCCATTCCAGGACACATCACTATAAAGGATAGACCTCCATTCCAGGACACATCACTATAGAGGATAGACCTCCATTCCAGGACACATCACTATAGAGGATAGACCTCCATTCCAGGACTCCTCACTGTAGAGGATAGACCACAATTCCAGGCCTCCACTGCATGTTGCTAGGCCACCATGGTCTCCTCACTAAAGCAGAGATGTGAGGTCCAGTCCGGACTCCCACTGTGGCTAGACCTCCATGGCAGGCAGCACGATAGTGGTGTAGACCTCCTTCTGCAGTTTGCTGTTCACTATACTGGTTTGCCACCTCCAGGCCTTCACAAGAGGATGTGACACTCAAATCCATTTGGAGCCCATGACTGGATGATATACGCTCCATTCTTCCATCACTTAGAGGACTGCACCCCCTCCATGCCAGGACCCATCACCTCCCTGCACCCCCTCCATGGAGTGGTCACCTCCCCGCACCCCCTCCACTGCCACTGCTGGCCACCCTCCCGGCACCCCCTCCATGCAGAGTGTGACCTCCCCGCACCCCCTCCATGCTGGGTCACCTCCCCGCACCCCCTCCATGCAGCTGGTCACCTCCCCGCACCCCCTCCATGCGGTGGTCACCTCCCCGCACCCCCTCCTGCAGTTGGTCACCTCCCGCCCCTCCATGCAGGGTCACCTGCCCGCACCCCCTCCATGCAGTGGTGACCTCCCTGCACCCCCTCCATGCAGTGGTCACCTCCCCGCACCCCCTCCATGCAGAGGTCACCTCCCCGCACCCCCTCCATGCAGTGGTCACCTCCCCGCACCCCCTCCATGCAGTGGTCACCTCCCAGCACCCCCTCCATGCAGTGGTCACCTCCCCGCACCCCCTCCATGCAGTGGTCACCTCCCCGCACCCCCTCCATGCAGAGGTCACCTCCCCGCACCCCCTCCATGCAGTGGTCACCTCCCTGCACCCCTCCATGCAGTGGTCACCTCCCCGCACCCCCTCCATGCAGTGGTCACCTCCCCGCACCCCCTCCATGCAGTGGTCACCTCCCCGCACCCCCTCCATGCAGTGGTCACCTCCCAGCACCCCCTCCATGCAGCGGTCACCTCCCCCGCACCCCCCTCCATGCAGTGGTCCCCCCCACCTCCCCGCACCCCCTCCATGCAGTGGTCACCTCCCCGCACCCCCTCCATGCAGTGGTCACCTCCCCGCACCCCCTCCTTCATACAGTGGTCACCTCCCAGCACCCCCTCCATGCAGTGGTCACCTCCCCACACCACCCTCCATGCAGTGGTCACCTCCCAGCACCCCCTCCATGCAGTGGTCACCTCCCCACACCCCCTTCATCAGTGGTCACCTTCCAAGACCCCCTCCATGCAGAGGTCACCTCCCCGCACCCCCTCCATGCAGTGGTCACCTCCCAGCACCCCCTCCATGCAGTGGTCACCTCCCAGAACCCCCTCCATGCAGCGGTCACCTCCCCACACCCCCTCCATGCAGCGGTCACCTCCCCACACCCCCCCCTTCATACAGTGGTCACCTCCCCGCACCCCCTCCATGCAGTGGTCACCTCCCCGCACCCCCCTCCTTCATACAGTGGTCACCTCCCAGCACCCCCTCCATGCAGTGGTCACCTCCCCACACCCCCCTTCATACAGTGGTCACCTCCCAGCACCCCCTCCATGCAGTGGTCACCTCCCCACACCCCCCTTCATACAGTGGTCACCTTCCAAGACCCCCTCCATGCAGAGGTCACCTCCCCGCACCCCCTCCATGCAGTGGTCACCTTCCAGCACCTCTTGTTGTCATTCCAGTTCATCCTTGTCCACCAGGACACACAACATTGACCTGCACTGACATCTTGGCCTAGGCATGTAGTGATCTTCTGGAGTGATAAACCAAGGTCTGTCAGGTCAGGGATTACAAGCAGTGATTACCGGCATGGCCATGACCAGGAGACCTCGCACAAGCATCACAAAACACTGGATATGATTTTTGAGGTTTTAGATGGCTAAAAACTTTGCTTTAAATCTGGCTTTCATGCTGCTCTCACATGCCACAGATTGGCACTAGCTGCAGATTTGTGGATCTTAGTGACAGCGGCTATTTCCTTGATTTTCAGAATCTTACGGTATGTCCTGCTTGGTGATGCAATTCCAACGCTGAGGAATGAAAGAACCACCTAGTACATAATGTAACAGAGGACACATCGGTGCACACGGTAGATTGGTGGGCCCTGTTATAGATCTTGCAGCTTCAGGTCCATCACTACTGTACTGAACCTTCTGTAACCACTACATCTCCTCCAATGCACTACAGCAGACACTGAGCCAGCAGGAAGAAGTGACCTCATCCAGTAACGCATTACACAAGATTGATATTCTCTGGTGACATAATAATGCAATTGTAGTTCATTTCACTCTAATTATGAATTTATTATTACCCAGAATCCTAAGCAGTTCAGCTGGAGTTCACCAAACATGGAAGAAAAGTTCGTCAATTTGCGGACGTGGAATGGTAACATAACACATTACAGCATAGATGGGGTTAATGGAGACCGTGCACACAGCTCAGACCACTGTCACCAAACTGCTCAGAAAATATTTTAAAATAAATATTCTACATTTTTTATTTATTTATTTTTGCTCCTACCCCCTCCCCCTATAAGGTGGGCAGAATCTACCACTAGTGTATATCGCATAATAATATACTGAACCAACTGGGGGCAATAGAGAGAACCAATAAACAAGCCAGTAGAATTGTGAATTCTGCTCTGGAAGCAAATAGATTATAACTGCAAAGGACTGGAAATACCTGTTTAGTAAAGGATTTTGTGGCCCCCTATAGCTTTCTTCATTATTTCCCATCAGTCCGGTCCCCTCTCATGCTCAATGTCTGATATCTGAAGTACAGAGGTGCCATGTCCTGCAGATCTGTATGTAACGTGGCTGATCAGACCAAGGAAAATGTTAGGGATTTACTCAGAGCCGATAACATATCATCCAGAATGCATGAGCCAGGGCACAGAGCACTACTGTAAGGATGTGTGGTTATATCCCTGTCCTCACCACAGAGAGGCGCTGCAGAGCTGGAGACAGAGCTATAATAGATGCACTTTTAATGCAGCATCATCACTTACAGAACATCATTGTTAGGAGAAGGCAAATTATCTGCAGCCTTAGAGCTTGTACACTGGTTTTATAGGTGGTCACAGACCCTGCTGCCACGTGTGACCCATCAAAATGATGCCTTATGGTCATGAAATGAATAATCCTAAAACTTCACACACATTAAAAGGGTGCCCAGTAAACCCATTGTCATACACCCTATCAGGGAATCCTAATAATTCTATTCCAAACCCTAAAAGTAAGGAAAATGCTGAAAGAAATGACCCAAGTACAAACTGCAATACACACGGCCAACTATATACTGTCTATGCTGAGGGATTGTGACAACTTTCACAGGGGTCTTCAACCAATTGGTCCCCAGCTGCGGTCAAACTAAAGGCATATGGGAATGCTGGGAATTGTAGTTACACCACTGTACTACTGTGTAACTTAATATCAACAGTCCTTTCTCTTCTCCCATCAACAATGACAATAAATAGAGACTGTAGTCACATATACAGTATGTGCATTGTATAGAAGGAAGGAGGATTACAGCACTGGAGGTCAGGAGTGTACTGCAGCCTATGAAGGAGGATTACAGCACTGGAGGTCAGGAGTGCACTGCAGCCTATGAAGGAGGATTACAGCACTGGAGGTCAGGCGTGTACTGCAGCCTATGAAGGAGGATTACAGCACTGGAGGTCAGTCGTGTACTGCAGCCTATAAAGGAGGATTACAGCACTGGAGGTCAGTCGGGTACTGCAGCCTATAAAGGAGGATTACAGCACTGGAGGTCAGGCGTGTACTGCAACCTATGAAGGAGGATTACAGCACTGGAGGTCAGGCGTGCACTGCAGCCTATGAAGGAGGATTACAGCACTGGAGGTCAGGCGTGCACTGCAGCCTATGAAGGAGGATTACAGCACTGGAGGTCAGGAGTGTACTGCAGCCTATGAAGGAGGATTACAGCACTGGAGGTCAGGAGTGCACTGCAGCCTATGAAGGAGGATTACAGCACTGGAGGTCAGGCGTGTACTGCAGCCTATGAAGGAGGATTACAGCACTGGAGGTCAGTCGTGTACTGCAGCCTATAAGGAGGTTACAGCACTGGAGGTCAGTCGGGACTGCAGCCTATGAAGGAGGATTACAGCACTGGAGGTCAGGCGTGTACTGCAACCTATGAAGGAGGATTACAGCACTGGAGGTCAGGCGTGCACTGCAGCCTATGAAGGAGGATTACAGCACTGGAGGTCAGGAGTGTACTGCAGCCTATGAAGGAGGATTACAGCACTGGAGGTCAGGAGTGTACTGCAGCCTATGAAGGAGGATTACAGCACTGGAGGTCAGGAGTGCACTGCAGCCTATGAAGGAGGATTACAGCACTGGAGGTCAGGCGTGTACTGCAGCCTATGAAGGAGGATTACAGCACTGGAGGTCAGTCGTGTCACTGCGCCTATAAAGGAGGATTACAGCACTGGAGGTCAGTCGGGTACTGCAGCCTATGAAGGAGGATTACAGCACTGGAGGTCAGGCGTGTACTGCAACCTATGAAGGAGGATTACAGCACTGGAGGTCAGGCGTGCACTGCAGCCTATGAAGGAGGATTACAGCACTGGAGGTCAGGGAGTGTACTGCAGCCTATGAAGGAGGATTACAGCACTGGAGGTCAGTCGTGTACTGCAGCCTATGAAGGAGGATTACAGCACTGGAGGTCAGTCGTGTACTGCAGCCTATGAAGGAAGATTACAGCACTGGAGGTCAGGAGTGCACTGAAGCCTATGAAGGAGGATTACAGCACTGGAGGTCAGGCGTGCACTGCAGCCTATGAAGGAGGATTACAGCACTGGAGGTCAGGAGTGCACTGCAGCCTATGAAGGAGGAATACAGCACTGGAGGTCAGGCGTGTACTGCAGCCTATGAAGGAGGATTACAGCACTGGAGGTCAGGCGTGTACTGCAGCCTATGAAGGAGGATTACAGCACTGGAGGTCAGGCGTGTACTGCAGCCTATGAAGGAGGATTACAGCACTGGAGGTCAGGCGTGTACTGCAACCTATGAAGGAGGATTACAGCACTGGAGGTCAGGCGTGTACTGCAGCCTATGAAGGAGGATTACAGCACTGGAGGTCAGGCGTGTACTGCAGCCTATGAAGGAGGATTACAGCACTGGAGGTCAGGCATGTACTGCAACCTATGAAGGAGGATTACAGCACTGGAGGTCAGGAGTGCACTGCAGCCTATGAAGGAGGATTACAGCACTGGAGGTCAGGAGTGCACTGCAGCCTATGAAGGAGGATTACAGCACTGGAGGTCAGGAGTGCACTGCAGCCTATGAAGGAGGATTACAGCACTGGAGGTCAGGTGTGCACTGCAGTCTATGAAGGAGGATTACAGCACTGGAGGTCAGGTGTGCACTGCAGTCTATGAAGGAGGATT